>JAEMOT010000977.1:93732-107212 GCA_019297695.1 Apostasia ramifera
CGCTCTTCTTCCTGCCCGCGCCCAGTTCCTCCCGTACGAGTCCGCGCCTCACCCGCAGGCACGCACGCCTGCACCGGAGCCTTAGTTCTGAGAAAATTACAATAGGGTCCCTGGATTCTCTGACTCAGGTACGAATTTTAACAAAACCTTTAATCTGGTAAAATCGAACGATCTGGATTTTTCTACTTGCTTGTGATTTGCTCAAACTTGTCCCGCCTGTGCGACCTTTCATTATTGAGTGATTTTCAATTACTGTTGGTTAAATATTGTGAGATCATTAATTCTGTTCCCTGTTTCTGATTTATTGAAAACCGAATTGCGCCCTAATCTGAATTGGTAATTTTTCAATTACCTTCGATCTAATTTATTTAAGATTTTAAAAGAAATCAGTTTTTGCGAGTTTAATTAATTTCTCAATCAATACAAAATTATTCTCTGATATTTAGCATTATTTTGTGAATAATCTGCTTGTAATATTGCTGATCTCTAAACTGCATTATCACTCATATCTCCCGCATCAAATTTGGTATCAGAACATTAGGTCAGGTTAGGGCATATTCGCATCTGCATAAATTAGATCATATTTATTTTATTGTATGCGCACTCGTTCTGGTTCTGAGTATTCCATTTCTGATCCTAAATCAACTAGTAGTATGGATCCCGAACTTCAAAGAGCATTAACTGAGATAATCACTAGATTAGATTGTATGGACGGTAGGCTAGACCGACTTATGGGCCAAAATAATCAAGAAAGTAAAATCGAACAACTTAGGCAAAATTATGGACCTAGAAGAACAGAACATAACCCTTTTGGTATCAAGCCTTCTGCGACTCCTGCTTATGTTAGCCCACCTCTTTCTAAAGAGGAAAGGGACAAGACTGTAGTTATTGAGTCCTCGCGTGAAAATATCGGACGTCCACTACGATGTTTTCGGTGCCAAGGTTTTGGCCACATCGCTGCTGAGTGCGCCCCCGAAGCCTTGATGATAGAGCAGGTCCCCGAGGATACCCTCCTATCTACTGAGGATGTCGAACCGACTTATATAGCTGACCCCGCATATGCGGAAGAATACAAAAAGTATGAGGATGAGATGCACGAAGAAGATAGTTATAAGATAGAAGTTGAAAGTCAAGTTGAGAAAATAGTCATAGAGCTGAGTCATAAAGAAAAACAAATCATAGATTCGATAGAGGCCACTAAATCATTTTATTGTGTTGGTAACACTATCGATCATATTGAGATGATTATAGGTCACGATCGTTCTGAGGTTAATAGGTTTGATTCAGTTAATCATACCTATGCATATCCTCGATTTAGTAAAAACTCGACACCTATAGACCTATATAGGCAAATGGCACATGAGACTGAGTGGTTCGCTACGCGAACGTCTAACTGGGTACAGCTCGCCAGATATTTCTGGAGGACTTTATGGCACCTATTAGGAATCGTGTCTCTCGTGATTTTAACCTATTCTCCACATGCTTATAATCAAAATTAATCATCCAGTAGGCACTAGTAAGATCGTAAATCGAGTCTGCATATATTTAATATCATAGGCATGAGTCCATTAAAATTGTGCATAGTTATAAGCCTAGAGTTCCTGTAGATCTCATTCCATTACCTATGCATGCTTGGATGTCTGAGTCTGCTGAGTCATTTGCACAGTATGTTAGGGAATTGCATAAAGAGATCAGCAAGAAAATAAGTGCCAGTAATGACACTTATAAGAAATTAGCAGATTGTCACAAAAGAAAGCAGGAATTTTCAGAAGGAGATTATGTGATGATTCGGGTTCGACCCGAGCGGTTCCCATCTGGAACTGTTAAGAAATTACAAGCTCGCGGAGCTGGTCCTTTTAGAATCTTAAAAAAAATTAGCTCGAACGCGTATGTTGTTGATTTATCACCAGAGTATGGTATCAGTTCAACCATCAATATCTCAGACTTGGTGGCATACAAGGAGCCAACAGTAATACCCAGTGATCCGTTTGAGCCTTCATTACCCATTGAGAGTGAATCCTTACCTGAGTGTCCACCAGCCAAATCCACTTACAAACAGGAACAAATAGAGCAAATCCTTGATGAGCAGATAATTTTCACAAGAAATCGAGGATACCAGCGTTATTTAGTTCGTTGGAAGGGTTTACCTCCGTCTGAGGATTCATGGATTACCAGAGATGAGCTGCAGAGACTTGATCCAGATTTGCTAGAGAGATATTACAGCAGAGAGGACCCCTACTCGACAGAGTCGAGTCTTTCCCACTTGGGGAGAGTTGGTGGGGACACCACGATCGACCGTCGATTCATTCCTGGCAGAGTTTACCGTCGACGGCCGAGATCTAGCCATGCTGCTTCGATCTGGATTGATTGACTATTAGGACAGATTGGGAAAGATGGATGCTGCGGATCGCTGACTCGATGGATTGGAAATCTCCTATTCATTCTGATTGATTAGAGATTCCATTGTGGGATGATTTTATTTCTCGCATTTATTTTATATTAGTTGTTTCTATTTCGGTAATTATTATTTTAGACATGTTATCTAGTATTTCCTCGTTTATATGAGAAATTTATTACATTATGTATTTTTCTTTATTGAGTCAGTCTGTACGGATGTCTATATAAACGCCTCTCTGTTTCTCTTATTTTCTTAATGCTGAATAAATCTGATTTGTGTTTCCCTTGGGATTATTTGATTCTGGAATGAATCGATATCCTGGATAGGAAAGGGCTTGGGCCTTGGGTGAGAATCCCTAAACTCCACCCGCTCCAGCTCCTCCCCTCCGGGTTCAATTCCACTAATCTTACACTCCTCAGCATTCCTCTCGTTTCACTGCTCACGCTGCTCGCCGGTCTGTATTCGCGGATCTAGCTGGCCGAGGATGTGCCGACTTCGCCGACGCGACAGGAATGCTACCGTGTAGCTCGGACAGACGCCCCTGAGCACTCTTTCAGACGCTCTCGCGCCTCACGAGCACAGCGCCACGCAAGCGCTGTTCGCGCGCTCACGCGGCCTTGTCGATCGACGCGACTGCGTCGCCTGACGCCTGCACCGTCTGCGCCNTCCCGCACGAGTCCGCGCCTCACCCGCAGGTACGCACGCCTGCACCGGAGCCCTAGTTCTGAGAAAATTACAATAGGGTCCCTGGATTCTCTGACTCAGGTACGAATTTTAACAAAATCTTTAATCTGGTAAAATCGAACGATCTGGATTTTTCTACTTGCTTGTGATTTGCTCGAACTTGTCCCGCCTGTGTGACCTTTCATTATTGAGTGATTTTCAATTACTGTTGGTTAAATATTGTGAGATCCTTAATCCTGTTCCCTGTTTCTGATTTATTGAAAACCGAATTGCGCCCTAATCTGAATTGGTAATTTTTCAATACCTTCGATCTAATTTATTTAAGATTTTAAAAGAAATCAGTTTTTGCGAGTTTAACTAATTTCTCAATCATTATAAAATTATTCTCTGATATTTAGCATTATTTTGTGAATAATCTGCTTGTAATATTGCTGATCTCTAAACTCCATTATCACTCATCTGTCCCGCATCAGAACTTGTGTTTCCATTTGGTCCTCTAAATTGAATATTAATTGTCAAAGCCTTCAAATCAGAATAACAATAATTGATCTGATACTAGCAGTAGCACTTGGGGATCACCGATCTCTAATTACAAAACTTTGTGGTGCTTTTGTTTAGCTTCTTGATGATATCCAACAAAAATCATACAACTTGAACAATCTTGGCTTCTACACTTTACAGCTTTCATCCTCCATCTCATTACTTCACGTCAATGCTCAAGTAATCTCTCTAATCACCCCATCTCTTAAACTCTTAACTACACATAAGTCTATTGCATTTACTGGTCCGATGTATTTCTAACCCCAGAAATCCTATTTTACTAAGTTCCAAGAAATCCTATTTTATTGTTCACACTTTAAGCGAATCACTAAGGCTAGTTTGGTTGGGAGTTTATTTTTGGGCAAGAAAGAAAATATATTAATTTATAGATTTGATGGGATATAAAATTATTTTAATATTGGGATGTGTGTAAGATATGAAATAAAATTGATTTTTAAGGTTAAAATTTGTGTTGGATGTGAAATAATGTTATTAAAATTTATGATGAATGTGAAATATTAATAAAATATTATTGAAGCTCTTTTGAGGCTCCAACCAAACAAGCTATTAAGGGTGTTTTAGTTCGATGCAATTTAGATGGTAGTAATATATATCTGAATGCCAATGTTATGTAGAAGTTCATATTATTTATAAATTACTATTTGTTTGGTTCAGTGTGATTATATAAAAGTTGACAATGCTAATAATAAATTTTTGTCATCCCAAAGATCCCCTCTCTTAGCCTGAAAAATCAGCAATTTATCTCACAAATATGAATGAGAAGCATCTCTTGATTCACACAGACTACCAAAGCAAAAAGAAAGAGAAAGAAGAATCTACCAGGAATCCTGTAGAATATAAATATGGAAAATTGATAGTCAACTCCAAATCACCCCGAACTAGTGTCCAAATAAACAAAACAGGTGCACACACTAATCCTGAAAAGTAGTAGAAGCATGAATTACATGGCGTCCTATAAACTCATTAATCAAATAAACGAGTAAAGGCTTGAAAGTCTTGAACACTAGAAGTAAAGATGTACCGTACCATTACACCACATAAGACCAAAGGTGTTAAGGCCACTAGATTTACCTGGATATTAAAAGTCCATGAAATGCTAACGTTGAGTAACATATTCAGAAAATAGTGCAAAAAAAAGCTATAAAGATGAAGACCTACCAACACGAGCTATGGTTGCAAGGTATACAGCAGTTGTGATGTTTGAAACAAAAACAAGAGCATAGCCATATGTATCGAAGGACAAGTCTCTTGCTCCAGCAACAAATGCTCCAAATACAATTAAAGCCACACTGATAGAACCCTTAGTTTAGAATTGACACACAAATCAGAGGCCGCAAAGCTTTTGCTAGAAATACCTTTACATGCCTTCTGTACTATAAAGGCATAAATGCAAAAATATGAAAGATTTTGAAAGTGAAGATTCCCTGTAAACAAAGAGAACTAAGGGAAGGAAAATACAGAATAACTTGCTATAATAAAAAAAAGCGAGTGGATGCACGTTAGAGGTCAAATTGAACAGTGAAAAACTGGCAGTCCATCTGCCCTAAATATTGTGCTTAGATAAGACTCTACAAGAGTAAACGATACTTTCCATTTGAGCTTTGTTTGAAACCTACTATAAAGCCCATAGCACAGCTGTAGCTGCATGGATGACACAGTGAGTGCATTCTCATTATGCATACCATCAATGGTGAGGTCGGCTACACGTAAATCCATAGCACGTGAAGGATTTTAAAGATGCCACAACATGCAGCAGCTGGCAAACAGTACTAAAAGGTAATGATACTATTGGAAAACATCAAAGCTATGTTAAACCAAGTGGCATTTGGGATACCAATTATTTACAAGGAAGCTGAGTAAGCAATACCACTGAAATGCAGAAGCTGAGCAAATTTTTCAAATTTGAACAGAGCTGAAGAGGAAAGGGCGCCAGCTTGTGCTAAGATTCAGAGTGGATAACCTCAATGTGAATGGCTGTCAGGTGAAGTTGAATCGTTTCGTTTTGCATGTGACGACACTTTCCATGAAACACTATTTATTCTCTCCAATAGAAGAAGCTAGTTCATGACATGATGCACAGAAAGAGCCGGAACACATAGGGGTAATATCTCTTGCTCATGATACCAGAACGGCAGACTAATTATAATATAATGGTGTTAAGGTAACTAAAACAGGAAAGTCTTTTCTTTTTAAAATCGAGCAAAAGGTGCTTGTCATAAGAAAAATTGGTTGATGCCATGTGGCAATTATTTTATAAGAATATCCAGAATAATTCTATGGTATGCACCGCATTGCAAGGATGGAAGCAGCTTTTAATAGCTAGATTAAGTTAAAAAGTTTAACCAATTTATCAAATGCTCAATCCAGTGTTGAAAGAAAGAGGATTTGGGCTGGATCAACACTAGCTTTTAAGTACTTCACCTTGCTTCAAGTCAATTATTCCCCTAATCTCTATGATATTGTACTTATGGTAGTAATAATTTAATTAGACAATTGACTATTTATAATTTGATGAATAAATACTCGTTAGGAGAACTTCTATTTCATTTCTCTCAACCTCAAGCTTAATTTAGCAAGAGTTCTTTACTTCTAATGTGCTTACATACTTTTCTCCTACCAGAGGAAGAAAAGACATGCACCAATCTTTTTTTTTAATCTCTATCATCTTGTGAGGTCATTGAGTGTAAAATCCAAACTAATATACTTCTCCGCATGTAAACTATTTCCATATCTACTTTCCCCAAATTACAGTATGATTTGACAATTAATTAAGCATATGTTAAAAAAGGATCCTTGAGCATTTAGATGCCCATCAAAAATCTAATTGCTACTCATGCCAATTGTAGATTCAAAACGTCAACTAACCTTTAATAAGTAAAAATGGATTGCATACAAAATTTCATTTCAAGTCAATTTGGAGAACCATTCATTGTGAAAATGCATGACGCATTTAACTGATAAATCAATCAATGGTCAAATTACTAAAAAAGGATGGACATAATTTATACAAGTTCACATGTCAAATATGCAGTACGGTACAAAATATGAATATGAAAAAATATGAAATTACATAGAGCAACCAAATAATTAAATTATATGGAGAATATACATACTCCTGTGCTTATTTAGAGTCCAAGAATCCTTACAGCTGTTGAAGAAATGCAATCATTAATAGATGAAATAGCGACTGAAAACACTAGATAATGATAATATCGGTTGTGTCCTATTTTTATATCATATTGAACAATCTAGTTACTATACTTTCTAGAACTTAAATGACGGAAGTTGAACTTTCAAAGTGCAAGCCATGTAAAGACAAAGGTAAGATACCTGCCAACAACTGAAAGTGTATACTTTTGTCCAGTCAAGAGGTACTCTACAATCATTGTAAAAACAACAGTTGTTCGTCTGAGGGTGGTATACATGGGAACATTTACTCCACGTACAGATTCCATTCCAGCAAGCTATTTACAAAGAAGATAATTGGATGATGTATACTAGATCACTTCAGAATAGAACCAAATAAATTACTATGATGAAAACATACCACATATAGCAAATAAGCAAATGAAAGGGGAAGTGTGCGTAATAGAATCATGAGAGAAACAGAGCTTGCAGAATCATAGGATGACCAAGGATCACCAACCAGGAAAGTGACAATCTTCCAGTATTTGAGCACATAAAGAAGAGATGTAGAGCATATCATCTATAAAAAGTTTAAAATATAAACAGGGCTTAGAAAATAGACCCACAAGTGGTTGAAAGCTTAAGAAAATAAGAATAAAAATTATCAAGCAAAACTAAAAAAAAAGTTATCAAACTAAACTATTCAATGATATAAACCTAGTAGTTTGACTAAACCCATCATTTTCCAATGTGACCCTCCAGAAAAGGCAGGACAAGTTTCACTAGCATTACCAAGCTACACAAATAAATCAATGATCGCACAAGATTCAGGAAAAGGATGGGTACATGCCTAAAACAGAGATTTCTTACATAAAGAACACAGGTGCTGCTTAAGCAATATATTCAATGATAAAAACTGCTTCCTTGTAGTTTTAGATACTATAGAGGCATTTATCAAATCATTTCCAATGTGAGCTTCTAAAAACAAAAGGCAGGAAAATGTTCACTGGCATAACCTAGCTATACAAACAAATCAATGTTTGTATATGATTCAGGTAGATAGGTAGATGTTTAAGACGTACTGCCAACAAAAAAAGATCGTTATGAGATGGAAGCGTAACCTGTAACAGAGTGATAACATTAGCTGATGGAAAATTATATGAAGACAAAGCTGCTTTGTTGAACAGCACCAGAAGCACTGCAGAATGCAAATCAACACAACTTTTCAAGTATCATAATGAATGAATAGATAGCACTCCATAATAATTAATTTAAATGCTCTTGTGCATTTTAGTTTACAAAGTTAATCCTGCCCCTGAATTCATCCTGTGAACCCATAAAATTAGCTGAGTTCCTTCTTCTCTCATTGTTTACCTTTTCTTGTTACAGTTTGTCTATAATCTACATCGTTCTATCCTTACCTTGCCTAATAGCATCAATATAAGATATTAAACACTTATTCAATAGCATTAAGTAGGATTGGTATGAGTTTAGAGGGAGAGTGAATAGACTCCCAATAAAACTTTAGCTAATTTAATTTACTTAGTTATATAAAATAAGTGCAATGACAATCATAATAAAACCTAATTCACCACAACCTATCTAGCTACCCAACTATATGAAAATCACTCCTTTGATCTAAGGTGGAGAAGCCTATATAAAGTTCTTTTTGGTACAATCTCAAAAATAAAGGAAAATTACCTCACACAAGAGTGAGGGCTAAACCTAATTTCTAAAGGCTAGTTTGAAAATTCTCCATTCTTTACAAAATCATGAAATGAAAGCAAAAGAGAAAAAATTCTATATTGTTTCAACCAAACAATAAGAAGAAAAACAACTCACTCTTCCCTTCAAGAAGTTTACCTTGTATGCAAGAAGAAGGAAGGATGAGCACTTAAGCACAAATCACTTTAATTGCTTGCTTGATCTCCTCTTAAATTTTGCTTTGATCATTTGAAAGTTAAGAGGAGTTGGTGTGTTAGTTGAGAGCAATTAATTGTAATAAAAGCTAAGAAGAAGCCCCATTGACAGCCAACACCATTAAATAGGGATGGCTCCAATGGCTAGTATACATAGCGGCTAGCGACCTCTGATCGATCAAAGCGTTAGTCTAATGGCTAGACTCAGAGCAAATTTAATTGATCAAACTGCTTTGATCAATCAACTGATCTATTAAGAGGCTCCTTGTCTTTCATCGTTCAAGGTTAGTTTGATCAATCAAGCTAATTTTATTGCCTGAAGCTGAGACAATTCTCCTAATCAATCAAGCACACCAATTCACTGCCTTTTGATCGATCAACCAAGTATGATCAATCAAAAATAGTAAAAGGCTCAATTTTAGCGAATTCAGTTCTCATTTACCCATTCATCTAATTCAAACAATATAACAGCAAATTCAAGAAAGGTTTACAATGAGTATCAACATACGAAAATGACTAAAAATGAAAAAGTATTTTCAATCTCCAAATTTTTTAGTACATCTCAATCATACATTGAAGACGATAGACATTCTAATTAGATTGCAAGGGCTAATAATTTACTATTTGTGAAATTAACATGCCTAAGCAAACTGATCAATAATAAATCAACTTAAATTAGTTGCTAAACATCAAATACCACAACAAAGGAGGAAACAACATTAAGGATGAAATTCTGAGTCTGTTTGGCAAAGAGATCAATTTGGTTATCCCATGAAAAATGTAGTATTGCTTTGAGATATGTGTATGATAAAAAATAAAGTTAGTAAGTTATATTAAAAATTGTGAAGGATGTAAAATAAAGTTCATTATTATATTGAAAATGATGTGATGTGAAACAAGGTAGATTTTTTATATTGAAAATTGTGTAAAATAAATTAATTTAGTATTTTTTATTTTAAAATGAATAGACTTTTTTTTAAGAGATGGATGAATGAACTATTTTGGTCCGCATGACCAAATAGTATATGGACCAAAAAGAGGAAAACAAAAAAAGGATACCCTACGACTTCAACTAACTGTTATTAGGTTTTTCCCTTCTTCCTCGCAATCCCAAAGTTGTCATTGTTATGCTCAATTTTCTATTTAATCCCCTTGCAACCATTTGCATGTTGATGTTCTCCTACTGAATTCTACTTTTATATATGCTACTTACTCTCTGGTTTGCAAGATCTTTGATCGATTCATGGAATACATCATAGTTCATGCTTTCCATGCTTCTTACATGAACAAGTTATAGATTATGCCAAAGATAATTATAGCAAATAATCACTTGATCTCTATGACCTTAATTCGTATGAGTTGCATGCTTTGAAGTTTACTTGGATGTATAGAGTGCAAGCATGTTCATTTCATGTCAAAATAGTAGAAACCTTAACTGATCAAATGCAAAACAGTTTGCCGAATAATTTTTGCCGGTTGATTTCAAATCAAATCCAGAAATCAACTACCAACTCCAAGACCGGCAATTGATTTTGCTGTCAGTCAGAAAATTAACCGCCATTGCTGTCAGACCTAAAATTCTAGATTTCTACACCTTCATGTATTGATTCTTTTAAACCTCATTTGATTAGAGTCTTAAAGTTCCAAACCCTCATAAAAACACCCTTATTAATACTATATTTATTTCACATCATGTATAAATAAAAATATTAAAACTCAATTTTATATCACATTCTAACAAATCTCAACTTTAAAATCAACTTTATTTCACATTCTACAAATACTTATAACTATAATAACCAAGTCTTAATCCCACTAGTTTTTTTAAAACGCAAGTCTTAACCCAACTAGCTGAAGCCAGCTACATGAAACCCTTATTTCACCACACTTGCTATGATTTTTTGGTATTTCTCTTCCTACTTTTAAATATGCAAAATTCAATAACACAACTTTCTTTTACTGAAGCTTCTATTGACCTATGATTTCTACATCTAAACCATTAAGACGACTCTATCTAAGCTTATCCTTAAATGAAACTACTCTAATATTAATAGAGACGTACTTATTTTTTATTTTACCCTTTCATATATACCTAGTCATTCACGTTAACATCAATATCTCTGTGACACTTATTTTATTTATATATTTTTATGTTGTGGGTCAGCAATCAGTACCATATATCAGCGTTAGTCTTACTACTATTTCATAAAATTTAAATTTTAGTCTAAATAAAATTTTCTATCACACAACAAACCAAATGCATTCCTCCACTTACTTCATTCAACTTGAGTCCTACTAATATTATCACCATCTATTTCATCATCCTTTTGCATGATTAAACCGAAATATCTGAATGACTCACTCTTCTTAATAGCTTAATTACCATTTTTCACATTCCCAATACAAGTATTTCTATTTTTATTAAATTTACACTTCATATATTTAATTTTAAATTTACTAAAACAAAAGTATTTTAACTCTGAAGTATTATACAAAACACGAATTTCGCCTTAACCTCCTTTTTGTTTTATTGATGAGAAAAATGTCTTATACAAAAAGCATACATCAAAGCACCTCCTCTTGAATGTATCCAATTAAAATTTCTATAACTAATGTAAAGAAATATAAACTTAAAGCTAAGACTTAGTATAATTCAATTATAACCGAAAAATCCTTTGTCAATCTCTTTGTGTCCAAACCAATGTTATAAAAACTAAACCGAATTAAAAATCGTCTGTTATCCGGTTTATGGTCAGACCGATTAAACCAATCATCAAACCAGTTGAACCAGTAAATTACTAATTTTTGAAAAATTTATTAAAATAATATTATCTACCAAAAATAATATTTAATATTTATAATGATAAATTTATTTATTATATGATCTCTTATCATCATAAAATTTTAAATACAACAACAACCAAGTCTTAATCCCACTAAGTGAGGTCGGTTACATGAATCCTTTGTTTCCATTACGCTCTATCAGTTACCAAATTCTTATCTAAGTCTAAATAACTAAGATTACTCCTTATAATTTTTTGCCATGTCTTCTTTGGTCTCCCTCTTCCTCTTTGTATATGGGCAAAATCTAATAGCTCAATTTTTCTAACTGGAGCTTCAATCGGCCTACGATTTATATGTCCAAACCATCTAAGCTGACTTTCTCTAAATTTATCCTCAATTGGTGTAACACCAACTTTCTTTCAGATATACTTATTTCTCATTCTATCCTTTCATGTATATCCACACATCCACATTAGCATCCTCATTTCTGCAATATTTATTTTATTTGTATATTTCCTCTTTGCAAGCCATCATTCAGCATCATATATCATCGCTAGTCTTACTACAGTTTTATAAAATTTATTCTTGATTCTGAATGAGATTTTTCTATCGCACAACACACCAGAAGCATTTCTCCATTTTACCGATCCTGCTTGAATACTGCTAATAACATAATTATCTATTTCACCATCATTTTGTATGATTGATCCAAGGTATCTAAAGCGCTCACTCTTCTTGACAATTTGATCACCAATTGTCACACCTCCAATATAAGTATTTCTTTTTTGGCTAAATGTGCACTCTATATATTTAATTTTTAATCTACTGAGATGAAAACCTTTAAATTCTAGAGCATTCCTCCAAAACTCTAGTTTCGCTTTAGCTCCCTCTTTAGTTTTCTCAACAAAGACAATATCATCTGCGAAGAGCATACACCAAGACACTTCATCTTGAATATGTCCAATTATGACTTCCATAATCAAAGCAAAAAGATACGAACTTAAAGCCGAGCCATGATATAATCCAACTGTAATAGAAAAATTCTTAGTCAAACCTCCTTGTGTCCGAACACAGGTAACAGCTCCTTCATACATATATTTATTAACTTGAATATAAACAGTGCAAATCTCTTTCTTTTTTAAAACTCTCCAAAGTACTTCTCTTGAGACTTTATCATAAGCTTTTTCCAAATCAATAAAACCAAATATAGTTTTCATTTCTCTCATTAAACTTCTCCATTAAACTTCTTAATAAATAAATGGCTTCTATAGTAGATCTACCTGGCATAAAATCAAACTGATTCACTAATACCTTAGTATTATGGCGTAATCTTTGTTCGATCACCCTTTCTCAAAGTTTTAAAGTATGACTCATTAATTTAATTCCTCTATAATTGGCACAATTTTGTACATCGCCTTTATTCTTAGAAATAGGTACTAATGTACTCTTTCTTCATTCATTTGACATCCTTTTAGTCTTCAAAATCATATTAAACAATCTAGTGAGCCAAAAAACTCCACCTCCTAAGCACTTCCAAACATCTATTGGGATGTTATCTGGTCCTACTGTTTTTTTATGCTTCATCTTCTTTAAAGCTTACACTTCAGCTTTACTAATACGTCGGACTATGAAGCACGAGTACGATACGGCGATACGGATACGACGATACGCCAAACTTAAAAAAAGTAGGATACGGATACGTTAGGATACGGCTGTTATATTTATGTATAATACGTCATATTCTCATATTTAAGATATAAATTCATGGTAGATTATACTAACTTATACATTTTATTGTTATACAACAACAACAACCAAGCCTTAATCCCACTAGGTGGGGTCGGCTACATGAATCCTTTGTTTCCATTGCGCTCTATCAGTTACCAAATTCTTATCTAAGTTTAAGTAACTAAGATCACTCCTTATAGTTTCTTGTCATGTCTTCTTTGGTCTCCCTCTTCCTCTTTGTACATGGGCAAAATCCAATAACTCAATTTTTCTAACTGGA
>JAEMOT010000977.1:108958-142920 GCA_019297695.1 Apostasia ramifera
ACTTGGGGAGCATACACACTTACAATGTTAATAATCATTCCATTGATTATAATTTTTAAAGCCATAATTCTAATTCTTTTTCTCTCATAATTCTATCACAATTTCTTTTATTGTTATAATTTTCAAAAATATCTTTTAAATTTTTTTAAAATTAATTATATCTTTTAAACATTATTAATATCACTAAAAAATATTAGAAAATTGAAATACAAAAAATAAAAATATCTTTCAACAACTATTGAGTTTAAAAAATTTTAAATTAAAATAATATTTTAAATTTATTTAATTACTTTCAACATATCACAGATCATCTAAGTGAGATGAGAGTTTAAATATATTTCAGTAAATTAGTTTCAGTTTTAATTTAAATCCAATTTAAACTAATTAGCTCAATGCAAACGACATATAATTGAAAATAATATAGATAATTTGACATAAACTCATATATACTAATTTAGTTAAAGCAGATATATGCTTTTATCTCTCTGAGTATTAACTAAATAAATAAACAAAATAAAAAAGATTAAAGTTCTATCGTTTTCATAATATGAGCTTGATTAAAGTAAAACGAAAGTGATCGGTGTCTAATAGAAGCAAAAATAGCATGGTTGATATAGAAAAACTAGATAATACAGTTGCTTGGAAATACCAAATTCTTTTTCTATAGGGTGCATTAAGCATTTTGTAATCCCAATTGTGTGAGTTCAGTATATCTCTCAATCTTATTATTTGAGTCTATGCATGAGTTGTGTTTTATGTATAATATAGTTTTTATTTTTTATTGTGTAGGCCAAACCAACTGTTTCAATATTTTTTCTTTAATTAGAAGTATCGAAAAGTATCGGGCAAGTATCGGGCAAGTATCGGGCGAGTATCGGATTTTTAAAAATTAAAAATAAAAATTGATACGCCACGTGGCGTATCGGATACGTATCGGTGAAGTATTGGGGAGTATCGGTATTCGATACGGATACGATACGGATACGTTAGGCTCCACGAAGTATCGGTGCTTCATAGACGTCGGATGTAAGAATAATTTTTGCTTTCTTTTGGGGTGCTTAATTCCGTAAGATCAATTGAATTTTTACAACCTTCATTGAAAAGCTGTTGAAAGTAACTCATCCATCTATCTTTGATATCTTTTTTCATGAAAAGAGTACTTTAATATATTTTACTTTAATTAAATTTTTAGTTTTTCTATCTCTTACCTTAACAATTCTATATAATTGTCTTTCTCCTTCTTTAGTGTCTAGCTTCTTATATAGATCCTCAAGAGCCATATTTTTTGCATTACTTATTGCTTTCTTAGATTCTCGTCGGACCACTTTATATTTCTCCCACTTATCCTTATTTTTATTTTTAAACCAATCTCTATAATAAATCTTCTTCTCTTTAATTTTTTTTTGTACATTATCTTTTCACCACCAAGTATCTTTATTATTTTGAATTATTCCTTTGGATTCCCCCAGCACATTCTTCGCAATCTTACGGATATAGTTAGCAACTGTCAACCACATAAAATCAGTTTCCTCATTAATGTTCTATTGCTCAAGTTTTAAAATCATCTTCTTAAATATACATTTGTTCCCATTCTTTAGATTCCACTATCAAGTCCGAGGATAGAATTTTGACTTGTTATTTCTTCTCTAATATTTTATCTCGGAATGTAAAACCATTAATCGATGTTGGGTAGTCAAACATTCACTTGAAATGACTTTACAAGCTTTACAATCCAAGCGATCTCGTTTTCTTATAAGAAAATAATCAATCTGAGTTCTTGAATAAAGTATTAGTAATTACAAGATCATGTGTTGAAGAAAATTCTAAAATAATTTTACCCTCCTCATTTATCTCTCCAAAACCATAACCACCATAGATGCTATTAAATTCCTCAGCAACACTTCCAACATGTCCATTTAAATCTCCTCCAATAAATAATCTTTCCTCCTGAAGTATCTCTTATATTAACTCTTCCAAATCATTCCAAAATTTTTCCTTCATGCTCGCATCCAAACCAACTTAGGAGCATACACACTTACAATATTAATAATCATTTCATTGATTATAATTTTTAAAGCCATGATTCTATCATAGTTTCTCTTAACTTTCACTACGTGATCCTTCAAACTCTTATCCAAAATTATACCCACTTCATTCTTATTTTTATTCTTATCAGAGTACCAAAGTTTAAAACTTAGGCCATCAATTTTCTTAGCTTTCTCTCCAACCCATTTTGTTTCCTGTAGGCACAAAATATTAATCTTTCTATGAATCATAATATCCACTAACTCCATTAGCTTACCCGTCAGGCTGCCTATATTCTAAGTTCCTAATTTAATTCTACTGACTTGAGTTCTAGTATGATGGACTACCTTCTTTACCCGCATTCGTCCATGATGTGGGGATCCTTGCTCACTTTTCACTACACTCGGACGCCGATACAGCGGCCCTTGCCCATTTTTCACTGTATTCAGGCAATACAGCGCGTTGCTTCCAGGGAACGCCCTAATTTTAGCGCAATTTTCTAAAGGATTCATGTCATGATTCATTCGACAAGTTTTACGCTAGCTGTCGACTGCCTAACAAAACCCTCCGCGTTTCTCATCCGGAACTTGGGACCCGACACAGCGCGTTCATCATAAAATTTTAAATATTATATAAAAATTAATTTATTATGATTTAATCTAATTTGATATGTAGACCGAATTTAACATTAAACTAGACTGGATTACACGCTGGTTCAAAATTCGACCGATCGAACTGGGAGATCCGATCTGGTTTTCACAGCACTAATTCAAACAAACACAACAACCCCTTCATAGCTGTCTTTACCAACTTAAATGTAAGTAATACAAGCTTATTTCTTTTTCAACTCTTTAAAGCATTTTCCTTAGGACTGTATTATATGCCTTTTCTAAATAAAAAAAACAAATGCAGATCTTCTTTTCTCACTCTAAAGTTTTTCATTAAATTTCTCAATAAACAAATATTTTTCACAGTAAATCTGCTTGGCGTAAAACCAAATTGGTTTGACGTTACACTAGTATAACAACATAATCTATGCTCAATCATTTTCTTCCAAAATTTTAAGATATGTCTCATTAATTTGATTTCTTTATAATTAACAGAATCCTGTGTATTGCCTTTGTCCTTATGAATACTAATATACTCTTTTTTAATAATTTGATATCTTTTTAGTTTTCAAAACTATATTTTTGTGAACTAAAAAACTTTATCTCTTATGCATTTTAAATATTTCTTGAAATGTTATTTGGCCCTACTACTTTTTTACACTATCTTTTTTAAAGCCTCTGAAACCTCGGCTTTACTAATACAATGAATAAAAGAGCAATTACACCCTTGTGATGTAGGTATCTGAGCAACTTCATTAAAAAGTTATGAGATAAGCTACAGGAATGTTCTAAAAACTTGGCAATGTTGGTAGGAGATGAGTTTATCATCTTCCTCATTGCGAGATAGGTCATCTCCCTCCCTCGTATACTCACAAACAGGGTAAGTCATAGTTGCATAGTTGTGCAGCCCGCTGATATCTTGCTTCTTGCTCACGTCTCGCATATCAACATAGGTGATATGGGGGTGCTTCTCTCAAAGCTACGTTACGAGGCAGCTTGTCCTTCTTCGTAAGTCATAACCCTACTGGCTGAGATATAGATTACTATTTTTTGCCATGCTTCCCAAATGGGACTTTTCCATGTTCCGCCACATGTGTGGCTGAGATGGAGGTGACACATTTTGGAAAATTTTATCAAACAAAAAGCTCATCATGTAGAAAAATAAATAAATCATTCTGAAAGAAAATCACTCATTTAACTTGATGTTTTTTGTCACGTTCACGGACTATATGGATGTATCAACTTATATAGGGTTTAATGTTTTCAAAATAAAAACTCGCCAGAAAGGCAGCTTCGTAGTCATCAAATTCAGTTTCACCAAGAATTACACACCAGCTCAACATGATGGGCCCAATTTTAAAACTATAGATTCGGTGCTTAAATTTTGCAGACAAACACTCAAGAGCGACCACATATAATGGCCGCTAATCTACGATTGTAAGTTTCTAGGGTTCATAGGTTATCCAGAACAACATTTGATCCGAACTGAACTATTCCCCTGCGCAAAAAGGATCAGGCAAGCTATTTAGCTCCTTTTTCCCTTCACCTTCACCTGCTTTCTATAACTTTTGAGCCCACTGATTCAACTGTTGTTCTGGATTAGCTATACAGCCGTGCAAGGCAAAAGGAGAGGGTACAGAGGAAAATGCTTACCGGCGCAAGACATGTAAGAGACGGCGGCGTAAGCACCCCTCCTGGTCATGGCAGAACCCTTGAACAGGCTCTCATCGCCGGAGTGCGGAGGATCCTCGACCGGCAACAGCAACCTCTTCGCCGGAGCGGAGGGGGCCATCCGATCCGCAGCCGGTTTCCGGTGCACTCTCGATTTGGGATCTCTACCGTTTGCCCTGTCGTGTTCTATCTGAATTCTCCCTCTCACTGGGAGGAGGATATGGCGAAGGGAAGGAGCCGGCTCGGTCAGCTGATACAGCTCCGCGGCTGCTAAGGGTGTTCATATGGATGGAAGATCGAAAATCTATAGAAAATTAAATCTAGATCGAATCCGAGTCAATTTAAATGAGCTGATTAACGAGCTAAATTTTTGAGCCGAGTAGAATCGGCTCGATTTAGCTCGAAATCAGTTCGAATTAAAATATATTTTATATTATAATACATATATAATATATATATATAATATATTAAATATAATATATACATACATGTTATATAATATATATATATATATATATATTATATTAAACCGAGCCGATCTCGAGTCGGATCAAGTCGAGCTTGCCCAGCTTGAGATCGGCTAAAAAAAAAATGATCTGATTCGAAATCGGCTCGAAGTCGAACCCAATTGAGCTCGAGTTGATTTCAAGTCGATTGAAATGTAATCAATCCGATTTCGAGCCGGTATTGGCTCAACTCAAAACCGGATCGGTAACAGCCCTAGCGACTACCGATAGGCCTATCAATGGGTCGGATTTGGATCAGATCGACCCCAACCCGGATCCAAATCCATGAACCACGGATTGGGTCAATCATCGGATCGGTTCATAGTCAACCCGGATCCTCTCGGATTGAAAACTGGATCGGTCGAAACTCGGATTTTCAGATTTGATCCATTTACTAAGATTGCAAATAATATATACAATCACAAAATTCTCAAAATTAAGCGGAGAAAAAGTTAAGATAATGAGATAATTAGCTTACCCAAAGAGATCATGAAAAATAAAATGAAAACAAAGTCAGTAAGAATAAATAGTTATTCAAGACAAAGTATTAAGAAAATTAAAAGACAGATGAGCAAAATCGCTACATCGTGCGATTGTTGGTCACTGCGTGGTGCAGTCGCAGCGTCGAGCGATAGCTGCGTCGCACGGTGGTGGCGCCGTGCAGTCGCTGAACCGTGCGGCTTCGTGAAATTTTGGGACTCGGGAGGCGGCAGACTCCAGAGATAAGTGATTTAGGGTTAAAGATGCTGATTAAATATATAATCAGTAATAATTAATAATATGCAATAGTTAATATATGCTGAAATTTATTTAATAATATGAAACCGTTTAAATATAATTGGGCCAGGCTAGTAAATAGATCAGATTGACGGGTCGAAAAAAACTCCATTTGGGGGTTAATCGGATCAGATCTCGGATCGGATCGGATCATGATCCGATCCATTGACAGGCCTAGCTGCCGACCGTGTCGGCTTCTTTGGCACTTATTTACGTATTCATGCATATTATATATATTGAAATCTTTAAATATTACATATATACTATTTTAAAATTATATTTTAAAATATAATATTATTTACATATTAATTTCTAATCTCATTTACTAAGTTTAGTAAAATACCTTATTATTATTTCTTTCTTTTATTTTCACAGGAACCCTGCGAATTAAAACCTGAAAAGAGAGGTATCATCTTCATCGATGAATGGAATCACCTATTTCGCTTATGTTATTACGTCTTTACTTTTATCTTTATCTCCTATCCTATTTTCCTAGCTAAATGCTTGTATCTACTCGACTCTTTTTATTATTTTTTTTTATCTTTTCTCTCTATAGCATTATTTTCTCTTCTCCCAATAAGAGACACTCTCTTTTTGGTGCATTTGTCAATAATGGGTGCTAATAATAAAAAAGAAGGAATCGATAGAGCTCAAGACTGGCTAGTGCATTTAAAAAGGTAGACAAAAAGTTCAATTAAAGAAGGAGATCTAAAAGGATAGAGAGGGAGAGAAACAGAAGTAGAGAAGAAAAAGAGAGGAAAAAATAGAAGGTAATACTATAATTTTACACTATTTAGCATTTTTTACATAAAAAAAAGTTCACGTACTTAAAGTGGTGAATAGAGAGAAGTTTTCAAATTCATAAATTCATGTGACGTTATGTCATAATTTAAAAAACTGAACTATAATTTATCCATATTTTCATTATTTTTTATCACAAAATTGTCGTATTTTTCAATCAAATTTAGATCAAACGAGCTAACAAACAATCAAGATAATCAACTTGTAATGAGATTATAACATCGAGAATAAATGAGATAATTTTAAGCATTATGCATATAATTGCTAAGCTTTTATCAAGATGTTATAAGAGCAACTGTTTCTATTCTTTTTATTACTTCCCAATGCATTGGCAGATGTTATTTAGGAGTATCAAGGTTGGACACGGTTAGTCTCAAACTTAGATCTGATCTGCTTAATATTTAAACTTCGACTACGAGATAAAATTTGATTTGTAAATATTCTAAGTTCTGATTGAGTTTGATTTAAAACGAAAACTTGAATATCACTAAACCCATGTCGACTTAAACCAACATATAAACCCAAATTAAATTAATTTGGCTTTAGATTAATTCAAAAATATACTCAAAACATATAACATTATTATGTTTTATTTACCAAAATTGATAATATGACATATGTGTACTATTCATGAGTGTGTATGTAAATGATGATAGTTTTTAAGTATTCAATAAGATTATTATTTTACAATGTATCTTGACATTGAAAAATAATAAAATTGCTCGTTGCAAGTTTTAATTTAGATATTCATGACTAATATTCATAATTAAATTTGAAACTTATATAATTTTTGGCATATTTATGAATTAATCGAATGCGTTTTGTCATATTAAATATAAATTTTGATAGACTATCATTCATTTAATTCAAAAATATGCTAAAAAAGATAATTATATAATTCAAAAGTGATTATATATATAGTAGACATAAAATATGGACTGGAGTAATTTTTATATATTTTTAAAGTCCAAGATAGGTATTGATTTTATATATCTTGGACTATTGTGTAATATTATTGTTTTTTATGTTAAAATAGTAAATATTCAGTTCTAGAGTATAAATAATAAATATTTATATGTCTTTTTAGCTCTTCTTAAACTTGTCCTTTGAAGTAATAATTTTAAAGCCGGAAAAAAAAGTGATTAAAATAGTCATAATTAAAAAATAAATTTATATAAAAAATTTAAGAATTATTTTATATGTTAAAAAACTTTCATATAGACAAGATCAAAGTCAAATTGTAAATATTCTCTTCGAATACAATAAACAAACTAATTGAATACTCACAAAATTGCTTGTATTCAGTTAAAATAACATATTATGCAATGAATCGTACTCTAAATACTTGTACTCCACTAGAATTCAACGTAATGTAATGAATAGAAGTAAAAACATCACTATTAAACTCAAATTCATTGATATGTCATAAATCAGTCCCTAAAAGAACCTGTTCTCTTAAATTGATCGATATACTAAAAAAAGATGTATAATTGTAGTTATTACATTAAAACGCACTCCAATGTCACTAATAGATCGCTACATATCATTTTTTGATTGAAATACATCAATATAGCAAACATTAATTGTCTAATCAACGTATTAGGTTAAAAAATCTTCATATAGACAAGATTAAAGTCAAATTGCATATATTCTCTTCAAATATAATAAAAACTGATTGAATACTCACACAATTATTTGTATTCAATTATAATAACTTATTATGTAATGAATCATACTATAAATGCTTGTACTCCACTTGAATTCAACGTAATACAATGAATAGCTGCAAAAACATCACTATTCAACTCAAATTCATTAATATATCATAAATTAGACCCTAAAAGAGCCTATTCTCTTAAAGGTGACCGATATACTGACCAAAAGATGTGTAATTATAGGTATTACATTAAAACGCAATCAAATATCCCTAATAGAGTTCCAAATATCAATTTTCGATTGAAATTCATCAATATAGCGAATATTAGGTTTGTAATTAGTGTATTATGTTAATAAACCTTCATATAGACAAGATTAAAGTTAAATTGCAAATATTCTCTTCGAATACAATAAAAAAACAAATTGAATACTCACAAAATTGCTTGTATTCAGTTAAAATAACATATTATGCAATGAATCATACTCTAAATACTTGTAATCCACTTGAATTCAATGTAATGCAATGAATAGCTGCAAAAACATCACTATTAAACACATATTCATTGATATGTCATATATCAGTCCCTAAAAGAGCCTGTTCTCTTAAAATTGATCGATATACTGATAAAAAGAAGTATAATTGTAGGTATTAGATTAAAACGTAATTAAAAGTCTCTAATAGATCACCAAATATTAATTTTCGATTGCAATACATCAATATAGCAAACATTAGGTGTGTAGTCGCAGTATTATGTTAAAATACCTCCATATAGACCAGATTAAAGTCAAATTGTATATATTCTCTTCAAATACAAGAAAAACTAATTGAATACTCACACAATTGCTTGTATTTAGTGAAAATAACTTATTATGCAATGAATCAGACTCTAAATGCTTGTACTCCACTTGAATTCAACGTAATGCAATGAATAGCTGCAAAAACATCACTATTAAACAAAAATTCATTAATATATCATAAATCAGTCCGTAAAAAAGCCTATTCTCTTAAATTTGGTCGATATACTAGTAGAAAGATGTGTAATTATAGGTATTATATTAAAACACAATCAAATGTCTCTAATACATCACCAAATATCAATTTTCGTTTGCAATACATCAATATAGCGAACATTAGATTTGTAATCAGAGATTTATGTTAAAAAACCTTCATATAGACAAGATCAAAGTCAAATTGCAAATATTCTCTTCGAATACAATAAAAACTAATTAAATACTCACACAATTGCATATAAAAATATTAGGTATGTAATCAGAATATCATGTTTAAAAAGATTCATATCGACAAGATCATGGTCAAATTGCATATATTCTTTTCGAATATAACAAAAACTATTTGAATACTCATGTAATGCTAGCATTCAGTTAACATAACTTACTATGTAATAAATCGTACTCCAAATGCATGTATTCCACTTGAATTTAACGTAATGCAGTGAATAGCGATATATTGACCAAAAGATGTGTAATTATAAGTATTACATTAAAACGCAATCAAATATCCCTAATTGAGCTCCAAATATCAATTTTCAATTGAAATACATCAATATAGCGAACATTAGGTTTGTAATCAGAGTATTATATTAAAAAACCTTCATATAGACAAGATCAAAGTCAAATTACAAATATTCTCTTAGAATACAATAAAAAAAACTAATTGAATACTCACAAAATTGCTTGTATTCAGTTAAAATAACATATTATGCAATGAATCGTACTCTAAATACTTGTACTCCATATGAATTAAACGTAATACAATGAATAGCTGCAAAAAAATTACTATTCAATTCAAATTTATTAATATGTCATAAATCAGTCCCTAAAAGAGTATGTTCTCTTAAAATTGATCGATATACTGAAAAAAGATATATAATTGTAGTTATTATATTAAAACGCAATCCAATGTCCCTAATAGATCGCTATATATAATTTTGCGATTGAAATACATCAATATAGCAGACATTAGGTGTCTAATCTAAAGTCAAATTGCATATATTCTTTTCAAATATAAAAGAAACTGATTGAATACTCACACAATTACTTGTATTCAGTTATAATAACTTATTATGTAATGAATCATACTCTAAATGCTTGTACTCCGCTTGAATTCAACGTAATGCAATGAATAGCGGCAAAAACAGTGTGAATTCAACTCAAATTCATTGATATGTCATAAATTAGTCCGTAAAAGAGCCTAATCTCTTAAAATTGATCGATATACAGACAGAAATATGTGTAATTGTAGGTATTACATTAAAACGCAATCAAACGTCCCTAATAAATCACCAAATATCAATTTTCGATTGCAATACATCAATATAGCAAATATTAGGTGTGTAATCAGAGTATTATGTTAAAAAACCTTCATATAGACAAGATCAAAGTTAAATTGCATATATTCTCTTCAAATACAATAAAAACTAATTGAATACTTACACAATTGCTTTTATTCAGTTGAAATAACTTATTATGCCATGAATCGTACTCGAAATGCTTGTACTCAACTTGAATTCAACGTAATGCAATGAATAGCTGCAAAAATATCATTATTCAACTCAAATTCATTGATATGTCATAAATCAGTCCCTAAAAGAGCCTATTCTCTTAAAATTAATCGATATACTGACAACAAGATGTATAATTGTAGGTATTACATTAAAACGCAATCAAATATCCCTAATAGATCGCTACATATCACTTTTCGATTGAAATACATCAATATAGCAAACATTAGGTGTGTAATCAACGTATTATGTTAAAAAACCTTCATATAGATAAGATTAAAGTCAAATTGCATATATTCTCTTCAAATACAATAAAAACTGATTGAATACTTATACAATTGCTTGTATTCAGTCAAGATAACTTATTATGCAATAAAACGTACTCTAAATGCTTGTACTCCTCTTGAATTCAATGTAATGCAATGAATAGCTGCATAAATATAGTGAATTTCACCTCAAATTCATTGATATATCATAAATCAGTCCGTAAAAGAGCCTATTCTCTTAAAATTGATCGATATACCGACAACAAGATGTATAATTGTAGGTATTACATTAAAACGCAATCAAATATCTCTAATAGATCGTCAAATATCAATTTTCGATTGAAATACATTAATATAGCAAATATTAGGTGTGTAATCTGAGTATTATGTTAAAATACCTTCATATAGACCAGATTAAAGTCAAATTACAAATATTCTCTTCAAATACAAGAAAAACTAATTAAATACTCACACAATTGCTTGTATTCAGTTAAAATAACTTATTATGCAATGAATCAGACTCTAAATACTTGTACTCCACTTGAATTCAACGTAATGCAATGAATAGCTGCAATAACATCACTATTTAACTCAAATTCATTAATATAACATAAATTAGACCCTAAAAGAGCCTATTCTCTTAAAAGTGACCGATATACTGACCAAAAGATGTGTAATTACAGGTATTACATTAAAACGCAATCAAATATCCCTAATAGAGCTCCAAATATCAATTTTCGATTGAAATACATCAATATAGCGAACATTAGGTTTGTAATCAGAGTATTATGTTAAAAAACCTTCATATAGACAAGATCAAAGTCAAATTACAAATATTCTCTTCGAATACAATAAAACTAATTGAATACTGACACAATTGCTTTTATTCAGTTAAAATAACTTATTATGCAATGAATCGTACTCTAAATGCTTGTACTCCACTTGAATTCAACGTAATATAATGAATTGCTGCAAAAATATCACTATTCAACTCAAATTTATTAATATGTCATAAATCAGTCCCTAAAAAAGCTTGTTCTCTTAAAATTGATCGATATACTGAAAAAAAGATGTATAATTATAGTTATTACAATAAAACGCAATCCAATGTCCCTAATAGATCGCTACATATCATTTTGCGATTGAAATACATCAATATAGCAAACATTAGGTGTCTAATCAACATATTATGCTAAAAAACCTTCATATAGACAAGATTAAAGTTAAATTACATATATATTCTTTTCAAATACAATAAAAACTGATTGAATACTCACACAATTACTTGTATTCAGTTATAATAACTTATTATGCAATGAATCATACTCTAAATGCTTGTACTCCTTTTGAATTCAACGTAATGCAAATGAATAGCGGCAAAACATAGTGAATTCAACTCAAATTCATTGATATGTCATAAATCAGTCCGTAAAAAAGCCTATTCTCTTAAAATTGATCGATATACTGATAGAAACATGTGTAATTATAGGTATTACATTAAAACGCATTCAAATGTCTCTAATACATCACCAAATATCAATTTTCGATTGCAATACATCAATATAGCAAACATTAGGTGTGTAATCAGAGTATTATGTTAAAAAACCTTCATATAGACAAGATCAAAGTCAAATTGCATATATTCTCTTCAAATACAATAAAAACTAATTGAATAATCACACAATTGCTTGTATTCAGTTGAAATAACTTATTATGCCATGAATCGTACTCGAAATGCTTGTACTCAACTTGAATTCAAGGTAATGCAATGAATAGCTGCAAAAACATCATTATTCAACTCAAATTCATTGATATGCCATAAATCAGTCCCTAAAAGAGCCTATTCTCTTAAAATTAATTGATATACTGACAACAAGATGTATAATTGTAGGTATTATATTAAAACGCAATCAAATATTCCTAATAGATCGTCTAATATTAATTTTCGATTGAAATACATTAATATAGTAAATATTAGGTGTGTAATCTGAGTATTATATTAAAATACCTTCATATAGACCAGATTAAAGTCAAATTGCATATATTCTCTTTAAATACAAGAAAAACTAATTGAATACTCACAATTATTTGTATTCAGTTAAAGTAACTTATTATGCAATGAATCAGACTCTAAATGCTTGTACTCCACTTGAATTCAACGCAATGCAATGAATAGTTGCAAAAACATCACTATTAAACTAAAATTCATTAATATGTCATAAATCAGTCCGTAAAAGAGCCTATTCTCTTAAATTTAGTCGATATACTAATAGAAAGATGTGTAATTACAGTATTATATTAAAACGCAATCAAATGTCCCTAATGGATTGCCAAATATCAATTTTCATTTGCAATACATCAATATTGCAAACATTAGGTATGTAATCAGAATATCATGTTTAAAAAGATTCATATAGACAAGATCAAGATCAAATTGCATATATTTTTTTCAAATATAATAAAAACTATTTGAATACTCATGTAATGCTAGCATTCAGTTAACATAACTTATTATGTAATAAATCGTACTCCAAATGCATGTATTCCACTTGAATTCAACGTAATGCAGTGAATAACGGCAAGAACATCATTATTCAACTCAAATTCATTGATATGTCATAAATAAGTCCATAAAAGAGCTTGTTCTCTCAAAATTGATCGATTTACTGATAAAAAGATGTATAATTATAGGTATTACATTAAAACACAATCCAAAATCCCTAATAGATCACTACATATTATTTTTCAATTGAAATACATCAATATAGCAAACATTAAATGTGTAATCAGAATATTATGTTAAACAACCTTCGTATAGACAATATTTAAGTCAAATTGCATGTATTCTCTTCAAATACAATAAAAACTAATTGAATACTCACACAATTGCTTGTATTCAGTTAAAATAACTTATTATGTAATGAATCGTACTCTAAATGCTTGTACTCCACTTGAATTCAAAGTATAGCAATGAATAGCTGCAAAAACTTCACTATTCAACTCAAATTCATTGATATGTCATAAATCGGTCTCTAAAGGAGCCTGTTCTTTTAAAATTGAATGATTTACTGATAAAAAGATGTATAATTATAAGTATTATATTAAAACACAATCCAATGTCCCTAATAGATCGCTACATATTATTTTTCGATTGAAATACATTGATATAGCAAACATTAGGTGTGTAATCAGAGTATTATGTTAAAAAACTTCCATATAGATAAGATTAAAGTCCAATTGCATATATTCTCTTCAAATACAATAAAAACTGATTGAATACTTACACGATTACTTGTATTCAATTAAGATAACTTATTATGCAATGAATCGTACTCTAAATATTTGTACTCCTCTTGAATTCAACGTAATGCAATGAATAGCTGCAAAAATATAGTGAATTCATCTCAAATTCATTGATATGTCATAAATCAGTCTGTAAAAAAGCCTATTCTCTTAAAATTGATCGATATACCGATATTAAAAAAAATTTCAAACTTTGATCAATAAGAAAAAGCTGTAAATGTAAATACAAATTAAATAGTATCATCAAATATTCAACAAATATATTAAAAGCTTACTTCAGGAAGTAAAGGTCCCACCGAGATTTGAACTCGGGTTACTGGATTCAGAGTCCAATGTCCTCACCACTAGACCATGGGACCTTACGGTCGTTCAGGGGCAGTTTATGTAATATAAAGAAATGATTAATGCACTAAATAACCCCTTCCCACTGCGATACTGCAAGCCCGCAGTCATGCTTCTTGCCCGCCGTCTTCGCTCTCTGTTTTCTGCGACTTCCACTCCCAAGCAACTTCTGCAGACGGGGAAGGGAAGGAGGAGCGCCATCTCTACCTCGTCTGCCCCCACACTCTCCGTCGCCAGTGTTAGCGCCCGCTCCCGCGGAGGCGGCGGTCGCGACACGATTGGGCGGAGGCTGTTGAGCCTAGTCTATCCGAAGCGCAGCGCGGTGATTGCACTCCGAAAATGGGCGGAGGAGGGGAAAAGCATCCCAAAGTACCAGCTCAACTGCGTAGTCCGGGAGCTTCGCAAGCTGAAGAGGTTCAAGCACGGTCTCGAGGTGCCCTTCTCTCTCTCCAACTCTATCGCAATTCCTTCTCGGAATCGTCAGCGATTTTCCCAATCTTCTGCACGAAATGCTGCAGCGATCGTTGCTAATTGAGCTTAGGGTTGGGGATATTTAGCTTTCCTTTATCGACGTTTACTTTCCTGCTATTGCGCATAGCACTGTCCTTATTGATCAATTACTCTGCTGATGGGATTTCGTGGTCTGCATTCTAGCTCCATGTATTGTTGGTATGCTGGTTTTCTTCTTGTTTCGTCATGCTATCTTTTCCTGGCTTCGTTGCCTTATTCCTTTAACTCGGATTTGCACCATTCAGATTAAGAGAGGAGATGTTGCAGTAATTTCGAGCTACTCTCTCGGTAATTAAGAAATTCACTTAGCTCAGTTTTAGTCTTGACGTCTGAATCTTGCATCTGGGATGGACCTTAAAGATATTTGGAGACATAATCAGCAAATCTTCGCCTCAACTTGAAATTCCTTTTTGTGATATGATAATTGATTCTCTGCTCTCATGTGTCCCTGAAAACTCCAACTTCTCATCTGTGTAAGGTCAAACTTTACAACCGGAAGAGATTTAACGATCTTATCAACTTGCTTTTCATGTGTTGTAATTTTACTGGCCTAAACAACACCACAAGCAATTACTTGTGAATAAAGTGATATTTGATATCGATGTGCTTTATGCTTTCTTTCTGAGCCTTTGCCAAGTGAATTGCACTTTGGCTGTCACAAAACACTTTAATCTGGATGACCCACTGAGCTGTTCAAACAAACCTCCTCGTGACTACATAGCTTCTTTGATAGGTTCTGTGATTGCTATATACTGTTCCTTAGTTGTTAATAGTGCCAATGTATGCTACAATAAGGATCTCCAGCTAACTGAACATCTAGCTAAAGAAAAGATCTTTTTTTAATCAAGATCTCCTATTTAGTCTAGGTCAACATACTCTGTTATGCGTGAACTGGACATTCCCAAACTGTAAACATGTGTATGTAGTTCTTTTGGGGTACCTTAAAGTACACTTGACTGTCTATCAATATTGTCGTCCTTAATTAGCCATGTATCTATTAACTATGTTGGCCACTTGGTTGCATGTGGCAAATTTGGCCTAGTGTAAATCATTGCATTTGTCAGACTACCCACTGAAGTCACATATGGAGCACCCTCCATTTGCTCCGTCTCCTCCATGAAAACTTGAAATGTGCAAGCATAGTTGTAGAAATTGGTTCAACATCCTTCATTCTAAATCACTTAATAATCTTTAAAATGTAGCCCTTTTGAGACGAATAATTTCTTCTCACTTTGGATTCTATAAATATATTTGGAAGTCAGATTCTATAAATATTATATCAACTTTTTGGCCACTCAAATCTTTCATGCCAAACTCTGTAACCAAAAGACTTTAGTTTTTGATCCTTGTTAATATGCTTTGGGGTTATTAACTTATCATCAACATAGAGGAGTAAATAGAAAATAAGTTATCCTGTAGCTTCTATAAATACACCCAACTGCTGTAACTCCACCTTGAGAACTCACAAGCAAGTGCAACTTTGACTCTGTTTGGTTGGAGAAAAAAAAAATAGTTTGGAAAATTTTTGCGGAAAGGTTTTAAAAAACGTGTATGATGTGAAATAGAGTGAGTTAGTTATATTAAAAATTGTGTTGGATGTGAAATAAAGTGATTGTTTAATGTTGAAATTTGTGTAGGATGAGATATAAAATAATTTTTAAAGTTTTTTTTAAAATAATTTTTAAAGTTTTTTTTAAAATAAATTTAAGATTTTGGCCATGGCTAAAATATGTTATTTTTTTAGTCTATTGCCAAACGGAGCCTGAAAGGTTAAATCTTGAGCTGAGCTATGGGATAAGTATGTTGCTAATCTCAAGTCAAGCCTTGTAAGTCCCATCCCAAGTGCAATTTTCAAAGGTTAAATCTTGAGATGAGCTATGGGATAGGTATGTTGACCTCTACCTCATGGCTGTTCCGCGATGATACTATTTGACCTACATAATAGATAGTTTTTTTAAGAGTTGCTTATCTCGATAAAGACAATTGTACATGGCATATTCAGGGCACCTATGTATCAGGGATATTTGAGGGAATTTACACTTGGTTAGGGCCTAGTGGAGCCCTAGCTGCCCTACTACATTAATTGTGTCATGGTTTGTTGTTCGTTGTTCCCTTGTATTCCCTCACTCTATAATTCATCTTATAGTAAGAGATGATTTCTCTCTACCCTCTCGTGGAAACTGAAATTAACCCTTTTTTATCTCAGGTTTTCTAGCTTCCCCTTCCTTTCATTCTTGATCTTCTTCCTTAGGTTCCTCCTCTTCCCTTTCCTTTTCCCTTCTACGTCAGATACATTCTAGCTATCCTGATCAACAAACTTGCACAAACAGCTGCATTTTTTGGTATATGCTGTGCCAGTCCACTTTCTTTATGGAGTATTACAAGCTTTTCTACATATATATATATATATATATGCATACAAGTGTAACTAAAACTACCTTCAGAAGCAATGCTGACTCTATAATGAAGGCGAATCAATGGCAAGATTGGGATGCTTGAGCAGAAGCAAAGTGCTTATTAGAAAACTTGAATTTTCTCGTGATTTGAAATCTCCGTTCTTTGGATTTTGATCTCACCTTCATATTGCATAAATCATTATACATGCTCTGTCAAAATCCAAAAAATCCCCATCCATTCATTGCTGATCAGACGACTATAACTGAATAGCAAGCATACTACTCTGAATCTAATTCTGATGACGACTCTGAAGCTAACTTTGGTAACAACTTTATTCCCATTTCATTCAATTTATCCTCATATCAAGATTGTTTTACTCAGTGGGTAATAGTGCACATGCAACTGTTAATCATCTGTGAAAGTTTTGTCAATATATATATATATATATATATATATATATATTTGCTTGCAGGTTGACATATAACTATATGCTTTAGATGGGACAATCATCGGCGTCACAGGTTGTATCCATGCTATCCGATAGAAAGCCACGCAAAAGCAAATTGGTTTCAGAATAGGTTTCGCCTCCAATTGAATATGGCCTTTGAGACTTTCAGAGGTTTAGGATACCATGATTTTCTATAAGCGCAAACCTCTGTAATTAATTATTGTTCTCTTACAAATGAATGGAACTTTTGATCTTAAGAGGGATGTCAACTTACTAAAACAGGTAGCACAAAATGAATTGGGAATGAAATGGAAACTAGAGCCCTGTCAAGTTCCCATTGTTTTATCATCAAGAGCTCCACTAGCAAGTCCAATTCATTTGTCAATATTGTTAGCTATAGAATGACCCACCATTAGGAGTTATGAGTTCTCTCATTTGGAGACGTTCCAATGAATTAGGGGCCCAAGAGCTGTCTGACACGCTTCACCCTCACAAGTTTTGAAAGCTGGAATTTCTTCAACTGCAATTTTATCAAATGCATGTTTTTTAATTTGCGCCTGCCCAACAAAGATTTCTTCATAGCAATGCCCTCCCAAACAGGACAATCGAGTTTGCAATGGTTGTGTTATGTTGGTTTTCTGGATTAAAGCCGCTTTGAAGGAAATCTTGGGAGTAAAGTTGTGGGTCGGAAAATTTACTCCATGACGTCCACAAAACACGTTTTATGATTTTCTCATATCTTATTTGTGTCAGAAATACATTTATGCAGATATGCGAATGGATGACTAGTCAACCATATATCAAGCTGCTACCTGGAGACTATGCTGTGCACTTAGACTTAATCGCGAAAGTACGAGGCCTGGATAGCACGGAGGAGTTCTTCGCAGATCTTCCCAAGAGAATGAAAACGCGGTCTACCTTTACTGCCCTTCTCAATGCTTACGTGCAGAACAAACTACCAACAAAAGCCGAGTTTCTGATGCAAGTGATGGCATCTCGTGGTTTTCTGAGCTCCTGCCTTCCTTTCAACCATATGCTCAATCTCTATATATCCACAGGCCAGCTGGACAAAGTAGCAGAAGTCATCAACGAGCTGAAGAAGAACTGTACACCAAACCAGTACACTTACAATCTATTATTAACCGCCTGTGCAGATAAAGATGATAGCAATGGCGCTGAGGAAGTCATTCTTGAGATGAAAACCTACAAAATTTCTCCAGATTGGGTTACATTCAGTATCCTAACCGGCATCTACATGAAATCAGGAAATCTCAACAAGGCAAGAGAAGCATTGGAGGAGATGGAGAATAGAGTTTCAAGGAAAGATCGAGTGGCATTCCCTTCCCTCATCACCTTGCACGCAAGTCTTTCTGATAAGGAGAATGTGCTACGTATATGGAAAAACATGAAGTTGATGTTCCGAAAGATGAGCGACACTGAGTACATGTGCATTCTCGCCTCGCTTGTGAAGCTTGATGATATAGAGACGGCTGAGATCGTCTATGATGAGTGGGATTCAGTTACGGGAACTAGAGATTCGAGGATCTCGAACATACTTCTCGCGTATTACGCGAAGAATGATATGAGCAAGGCTGAGGAGTTCCATGAGCAAACTGCTAAATCAGGAATCAATCACTCCTATACTACTTGGGAGACATTGGCATTGGGATATTTGCATGTGAACAGAATGGACAAAGCGCTGGATTGCTTGCGGAAAGCTTTCTCAAGCGCATGGAAGTGGGAGCCTAATATCGAACTCGTTAGAGCGGTGTTTCAAGGGCTGAAAAAGAATGGTGATGCTGACGGCGGCGAGCAGTTCCTCGTGATGCTTCGGGATGCAGGATATGTGACTACTGAGGTCTATAATATGCTGCTTCTCACATATGTTGAAGCTAGGAAGATGCCTCTGATAGTTATAGAGCGCATGAAGAAGGATCAAGTTAGTTTGGATGAGGAGACTCATAGATTGCTGAGATTGACAAGCAGATTCTGCATTGGAAGTGCTTCAACACTGATTTCTTCATAAGGCTGAATATTTGGGGGAACTGTAAGTTTAGCTTATTATTTGGCTCATGATGTATTTCATCATTTGTACACTTACAACTTCTAAGAAATGAAACCTTGATTTCCTTGGTGGTAGACTGTAAGATTTTATTTTTTGATAAATGGTAGACTGTAAGATTAACTTGATTGAAGTTGATCAAAAAGTTTTTTTTGGGATAATTATTTGATGTAATCAAATAAAATCAGAACTTAACCACATAAAGAATATAGAATAAAGTTATAAGTATATACTAGACACTCAAGTCACATGAAATACTGCATTTTTTCACTTTAGAGGCCATTTGGCAGTAGGTAAAAAAGTAGGGCATCTCTTTAGAGATTGCTGGTTTGCCAGAAAAGTTTTAGGATTTGATTGAAAACCCTAGTCTGTATATAGATCATGGCCAGCTCAGTAGCCTTGAGCGAGTCGCAAAGACAATCCATATCGATGAAATAGGATCAATAGAGTCGCCATGTGGAGTAATCGAAACAAGCTCTTAGGGGGCAAAACCTAGGCAAAATTATTCTTTGTCAAAAGCTACTGAAAACTTTCAGATTCTACGAGTCATGCGCACAAAACAGGAGGGAAATGTTATAGCTCGCAAAAAGTGCGCTCGGAAACATAGGGGATTCTTTATGGATGATTGTGCTACCTGATTTTCTTATTCAATTGTGTGCAAAAAATTATACTATATTTTAATGATCAAATGATTATGAATTCTATACAATTTCTCTTAAAATTCTTCCTTGTTCTTTCACACCTTTATCTCTGTTGCCTGTTGAATATATTGCAATTGAGCCCCTGACATTGAGATGCCATTTCAGCTGGGTAAAAATGCCTTAAATGGCTTAAAAATGTAGCATCTTGATAGCACATCATGATGTAATAGTTTTTATTTTAATGCAGAACAGGTGAAAGGATGAATTTTAGAAAAATGCCTTGAAATACTCAAATATTTGGGCTTACTTGACACAATTCTCAACCTCTTGGACTAGGATGTAATTGACAAATGTACTTAAAATAAATATATTTAGTGTGATATATTTAAAAGTACAAAATTAGCATTAAATTACATTTAACCTCAGCCAAACTCCATGGCAATTAGTGCCTTAAGGTGCTATGAAGTTGCCATTACAAAAGGTCCACAAACACAAACTCATGCACCATTACCTAACAATTTCATGCTTATTGTGCATTAGCCACTAATATAAAACCATAATTTAAGCATTAACGTTCTGTTTAGTTAGAGGAAAAAAAATAATTTTTAAAAAATTATGAAAATATTTAAAATACATATATGATATAAAATAAGTTAGTTATATTAAATAGGGATAATTACGTACATGCCACACAATTTAGTTTTATTTATGTCTTACTCATTCATTCATAGTTAATTATGCTATGCACACTCAAAACATTATAAAATCTTACATACACATATTTTAACTTATTTTTATTATAATGAGTAATTATAATTTTTCAATAACCTAACTATAGTTAGATTACAAAAAATCTGAGTCATTCATCATATTATTTTAAGAATATTTAAATATATTTTGAGTGAAAATCCTAAAACCTTAATGTTTAGGTGGCAGCAAAGAAAGGAAACATCAGCGACGTGAATTAATTCTAGGACAAATCAACACTTTAGTGTGGTATTGAGAAAGAGAAAAATATGTATTATTAAGAGTAAAAATATAATTTTAATGATTTACTAACAGAATATTTTTTTTTCAAATAGATTTTGATTAAATTTTAACTCAAATGTGTGTATGTAAGATTTTGTAATGTTTTGAGTATGCATAGCGTAATTAACTAAGAACGGATGGATAAGGCATAAATAAAACTAAATTGTGTGGCATGTAGGTAATTATTCCTATTAAATATTATTAAATATAAAATAAAGTCATTATTTAATGTTAGAATTTATATAAGATGAAATATAAAATATTATTTTATTTTTTTTAAAATAAAATAAAATGTTTAATTGAAAAAAAAAATTGTCTAAAAACTCAGAAAAGAAAATTGACTTGTGAGATAAGAAAAGGGCTTCTCTTCCCTCATGAGATCAGTTCCAAAAGGCTGCTCTATAAGTTTTCGGAGCACAGCTAATTATACGAGTAGTAATATAATATAAGTTTTTTAGTGCGACTTTCGCGAGTTCCAGCCTTGTCGATTGACACATGGAAGTTCTAAGATCGTCATACTTGACTAGTTGATCAGGAATGGAAGCACACATATTCGATAAATATGAATCTATTAACTTGATATTTATTAAAGGTGAAGTTTATCTTCAAGCATGAGTGCATATAAAGTTTTTAAGAGGCTTGATCACAAAAGATAGATTTTTTTTGCCTGCCTATAACTTGAATATGAACAATGAGTCTTTGCGAAGAAAAGTTCACAAATAGCTTGATGTTAGGTGAGTTCGAAGAATTAACTTTCGAAATAATGAATGTATATATCGTGACATCTTAAAAGATGCATAACATTTATTTCTCCGTAAATTTAAGAATGAACAACGATGAAAAGAAAAAAAAAAGCATAATATATGATAAAAAAAAGTAAATTTTACTTTATAATTAACAACATCAGTAGATAATTTCAAGTCTAACTAATTCAAAAAAATTAAAGAAAATTGGAAACAACTCAAAAGCTTGAAATTGCCATAATCTATCTCAAATAGATTGAACTAGCAAATAATGTTTTATTATGTGCTTTCAAATTCAACTTTTTAAAGTTTTTTTTATAGTAGCTTTTTAAAGTACATAAAATGATAAATTACATTGTAAATTTTTTATTCTTAGACAGATTTACATACATACCCCTTAATTTATCTTGAATTACATATTAAATCTCTTATTTTTTAATTTTTAATTTTACAATTTCACTCCTCAAATTTTTCAATAACAAAAACTAGTAGAATATGTGTATTTGCAAATATATTTATAATATTTTGTATATACATATTATTGGAAAATAATTATAATCAATAGTAGGAAAATAATTATTGCAAATATGTGTATTTACCAATAGTATATGCATCCAAATAATTATAATCAGTAAAAAGAATTTTTTAAAAATATTAAAAAAGACTTAAAATATGTTATTTTTGGATGATTTATGGGATAAAATTTAAAAATAAAAAGTTTAATATATAATTCAAGATGAATTAAAAGGTATATATGTAAATGCCTCTTATTCTTAAGATAAATATTAGGAATGACATAACACTTAATAAAATTGAAGTATGAATTAAAAATTGACATAAATATATATTTTTCTTAGTTAGGTTGTGCACCATATAATTTGAAATAGAGATGGATCAAGCAAAGAGTTGATAAAGATTTTTTAAAAAAAAAAAAACATAAATTTGTTTTGGTTTTTGTTGCATTCCAAGGGGGATCTCACTGTCTCGCAAAGCAATTGGCTCAAATTTAGAGCCATACTTTTTAATTTATAACTATAACTAATCTTTTAATAAACTCTTACATAATAAACACTAAAATTATTAATATTTACACACATTCGTGTATATTTTCTTTTCTTTTTAATACCATAATTATATATATATATATATATATATTAGAATTGGCATAAATTGACATTTTTTTAATCATTTAATTATCATACAAATGAAATATATTATATTTTCATCAGTAATAATGATCCAAGAATCAATTGCTAAGAGTTGAAAATATAATTTTATTATTCAATTTTCTAAGCATTTTTATGAAACAAAGGTCTTGATTTGGAGAAATTCAAATTTTTAGGATAAATTGCAAATAGGTCCTTATTATTTGATCATATGTACAAATAGATTCTACTTTTTAAAAGTTATTAAAATTTATCTATTAGTTTTAGGTAATATATAACTATGTTTAAAATTTAGATTTGACAGTAAAAAAAATTATAAAATGACATTTTTAACTTTAAAATTTTCTCTCTCTTTTCTCTCCCTCTTTCCTGCGTAGTGGTTAGAATGCAGCAACAGCAGTAGCGGCGGCGGAAGCGACGCGAGAGAGAGAGCGAGAGGGAGAGGGGGAAGACAAAGCGTCGCTCCTGCCGCCACCGCCGTTGCTGCTATGCTCCCACCACCACGCAGGAAAGAGAGAGAAAAGAGAAAATCTTAAGAGAAAAAATGTCATTTCATAAAATTTTTTACTGTCAAGTCTAAATTTTAGACCTAGCTGCATATTACCTAAAATTAATCGACCAATTTGAACAATTTTAAAAAAGTAAGACCTATTTGCACATATAATCACATAATAGGGACCTACTTATAATTTACCCCATTTTTATATATATAGAGTGAAATTAGATATTTAAAATGTACTATCAGGTTGAAGCTGTTATAATGAAAATTTTTAAAATAAAAAATAAGTATTTCAATTGATTTGTGTGATAAAAAGAAGAAAAATTGCTTGAAAATTGATTAAATTATAATCTGCATTTAATAAAATATCTATGAATTTTAATTAATGAGAACTGTATATTTAATATGTAAATAAAAGTATATTAAATATTATAATTTAATTTTCATGCATTATATATTTTTTCTTACTAGGTTGGGGACGTCAACATCATACGCCATTATGACGACATTCCGATGACCTGCATGCGCTTAACGTGTCCGCCCTAATTTTCGTTTATTTTTTACTTTTTTTTTTTAGTGACGCGCACCACACGTGACCTGGCTCGTGAGGTGTGGATGGGCTGAGTGCTAGAGGTGGCAAAATGGGTTGGCGGGTCGACCCGATCTATTTATAGGGTCTTTTTTGATAAATGCCAAATCCGAATCATACCCGACCCAATTATGCCCAACTCAAATCCGATCCGTTTAATAAATGGGTCAAAATTCATGACCCATATCCGAAATTTACTGGTCAGATTCGGATCGAGTTCACGGGTCGGGTCATATATTGCCACCCCTACTGAGTGCTGAATCGCCTGGTAAATCTTAATAAATTGAGTTAATAGCAAATAGGTCCCTCTAGTTTAAGTTTATATACATTTTGGTCTTTTTAGCTTCTAAATGAATTAAATAGTTTCTTTAGTTTGAGTTAATGTATAAATAAGGCCATTGACGTTAATAAAAGAACTCAATGATGAATATTTTTTGTAACTTATAGACTAATTTTAGTAATTAAAAAGTAAAATTAATATTTTAGATAAAGACAAAATCCAAACATACCATCAATTAGAAATAATATCTTCTATTAAGTACTATAATTAATATCAAAATACCAATTTATAATTTAATTCAAATTAAGGAACTTAGTTGGTTAATTTAGAAACTAAATAGATCAAATTGTATCTGCACTTAAACTAGACGAACATAGATGCTATTAACCTTTAATTTATTTATTTTGAATTTGGCAAATTACATCTGATTCTCATAACATAATATCGCACAAGTTTATAATTTAAAAAGAATAAATATTATCTAGATCCTTGATGTTTAAGGCCAGGTAATATCAAAATAGATTTTTTTTTATACAATCTTACATTTAAATATTAAATATAAATACAGATTTTACGTAACAAATAAATTAATTAATTAAATTAAGCAAAATAACGTGATTAAAATAGGTGCTATATTGGATTTGAATCAGATTTCGTATCAATCTAGTTCTGACATATGAATTGTGTGACGCCCCTAGCCGTCACACTAAATATTTATCTAAATTAGGGGAGAAGAAAGGTTAAAGCAACAGCGGAAGAAAACTAAATAGATCAAAAGCTACTATAATAGTTCACAATACTATAACTTAGAATAGAATTAAACATTCAATTAAAGCAAATGAAACAGAATTACTATAGTCTCAATCGAACACATAAGCAGATAAGTCACTCTCTAAGGAAATAAAATAATAAACTAATTGTTCTCTTGACTGGCATTCTCCCCATTCCCATGATTAAGTGCTCCAGAAATCAAAATTTTCGGGATGTTACAATTCTCCCCCTCTTAAGAAATTTCGTCCTCGAAATTTTTCTGACAAGTTAAATCTTTCAACTTGCTTCCGCTGTGATACTCTGATACAATATCCAAGCTTGTTAGTTTCAAACTCTCATATCGGTCATGACATATGATTTTTCTTAAAATTTCTAACCACACTCACCCTAAGGTTCTCAACCCGCTCTGATACCACCTTGTGATGCCCCTAGCCGTCACACTAAATATTTATCTAAATTAGGGGAGAAGAAAGATTAAAGCAATAGCGGAAGAAAACTAAATAGATCAAAAGCTACTATAATAGTTAACAATACTATAACTTAGAATAGAATTAAACATTCAACTAAAGCAAATAAAACAGAACTACTATAGTCTCAATCGAACACATAAGCAGATAAGTCACTCTCTAAGAAAATAAAATAATAAACTAATTGTTCTCTTGACTGACATTCTCCCCATTCCCATGATTAAGTGCTCCAGAAATCAAAATTTTTGGGATGTTACAAATTGAGACAGTATTCTGTGAATACGTAATTATCTTGAATATATAACCATTTCCTTATTTTCCGCTCACCTAGAAAGGACAAAAGAAACATCTTGTTTTTTTTTTCTTTTGATCTCTAGTGAACCTTTCGGTAGAATTTGAACCCAGATGAAGTTCTGACCATCTGTCAGAGAAAAAAGAACAAATTGATCTTATAAAATTCCCAAGAAATTCTTCGATCGATTTCTTCCAGAAACAGATGATTATTCATCCACTTCTTAGATTCCGTGAATAGCGAGGACATGGATGAAGATCCAAAAAGGCATTTCGGGAATCAATCTAATTTTATCTCTATTTGTTCCGTTTGAAGAAAGGAAAGCTCCCAAAGAATCGATATCTCTTTTAGTTGCTGAATCATTGTATGATCGATCAATATGTGATATTCTGAATTCTCGTTTCTAATGTGAAATAAAATTAGTTATTATATTGAGATATATGAGAGATATGATATAAGTTGGTTATTATTTTGATAATGTGTGTAAAATGTGAAATAAAATTAATTTTTAATATTAAATTTTATGTGTGATATGATATATCCGTTTAAAATTAATTTAGGTTAACTTTAACTTACCAAACAAACAAGCCCTATAGGTCATAAAATAACCAAATTGATAATTATATCAAAAAAGAACCTAAATATAAAATTTTTAAAATCGCAAACATGCATAATATTATACTCTAAATTCAAAAATTTTAATATAATTTATTCATTAATTTATTAGAAAAATTGTTATTTGCATTAGTATACTGGTGTAGCAGATATTAGGCTTATTTGGTCAAGTGTTAAATTTAGATAATAAAATAGAAAATATTTTATTTTATATAGTTGATGAAAAAAAAATATTTTAATATTGAAAAGTGTGTAGGATATAAAATAAAATTAATTTTAATATTAAAATTCATATTGAATGTGAAATAAAATTAATTTTTAAGATTAAAATTTGTGTTGAATGTAAAATAAAATTATTAAAATTTATAGCCAAACAAACTCATTAGCATAAATTTTGAAAAACTTTGAATGCTTCATAAACTATGCAGCTCGCACAGTACGATTTCATGTGCACGTGTGAAACTGAAATCATCGCACTCACGTCACTGACTTCTGCACGCTGGTATATTAATAGTAATTATTTTTATTGCAATAAATATAAATATTTATCTTTAGAATTAAATTAATAATAGAAAAATATATAAATACGGAAAGATCCACGTGGTAGCAGATGCAGTTAGTTTCTTGACACGTCACACGACTCAGTCATGAGTATTCAATTGGCGATTCTCAAAAGAACTTTGGATAAATTGCATCTAGGTTCCCGATTTCTTTAGCAAATTTTTAAACATAGAATTTTTAAATTAACATTTCATATAGGTCATTCAATCATCAATAGCCCCAACACTAATTACTAAAATTTAATCCTTATTATATACAGCTTGAGGAGTAATCCTAAAAAGGTAATATCTTCTTCCAAATTTATTTTACTTATAAAATAATTATAAAAAAAGTAAATTATATTAGCTCAACACATATAAAAAAGCTATTTTATATCACAATTTTTTAGATAAATAAAACTAATTACATGTTCAACATAAGCTATAATTAATTTTTGACTAAATATTTCATGACCATATATAATAGAATTGTCAGAATTATGACAGAGAAGGACCTATAAGGAATTAAACTCATGCTTTAACTATGGTATTAAACGCAACAAGTGGAACTGTTTGACTAAAAAAAACTTATTGAATTTATCTGAAATAGATCATAACTCTTGGGAAGATAATTGCAATTTTCACGTCTAGAGAGAGAGAGAAAGAGAGAGAGAGACTTCAGTGCGGCCCCATGCGCACGATGCGGCGTTACAGTTTTAAGCCTTCAAGCCCTTCACCCCCTAAACGCTGGAAGAGAGAGAGAGAGAGAGAGAGAAAAGGAGAAACATTAATGGCAGTGCACTAGTGCAGTTAATTATATTCAGATACAGAGACTAGTTTCAAACTCGACTCAATATTGTACTTAATATCAACTCATATAAAAAAAATAAATTCAACTTGCAACTAATTTAATTTAAGATATTTTACCTATATAAATATACATATTATATAAATAAATTTAATTAAAATATTATTCTAATATGGCTCAATAATATTTATTAAATAGCATATATAAATTTAAAATAAGATTAAAACTAAATCTCAATTCAACAAGTCGAGTTCTACACGAATTTGAAGAAATTTTAATTGACTCCAACAAATCTAACTCAAGCTTAAAAAATTCGAGTTCAAGTTAGAGTGACTCGCTAGAACTCGACCTGTTAACAGCCCGAGAATTAAAGAGCTTTTCCTCCCATTGCGCGGTTTTAAGAGTCTTTTAGACGCTAATGGCAATCCACTAAGCAAACACCCACCAGCTCTCCTTCTTAAGAAGGAGGAGGAGGAAGAGGAGGAGGAGAGAAGAGAAAGAAGATCATGGCTTCCGTTAAGAATTCATCGTCTTCTTCATCACGGCGAGGGCTCAGCAAGCCGTGCGTGCTCGTCATCTGTGAGCCGTGAATGATCGCCGTCATCTCCTCTATATTAATTTCTCAGAGATTAATTAATTCAATGGCCTGAAAATTAATTTCGATGAACAGTGGTGGCGAGCGTGGAGAGGTTTGCTTACAAGGGAGTGTCGTCGAACCTGGTGACCTACCTCGCCGGCGGCGATGTGGGGATGAGCCCTGCGGCGGCGGCGAAGGCGGTGAGCGGCTGGAACGGGGTGACCTCCATGCTGCCGCTCGTCACCTCGGTGCTCGTTGATTCCTACTGGGATCGCTACTCGACGATCATATCTTCTTCCCTTGTTTATATCACTGTGAGTTTAAATATTTAATTCTGGTGATTTTGATTATTCGTTTTTATGTTCATTATGAATATTAATTGGAAGAAATTGTTTTCAGTTGAATTTGATTTGAGTCGACAAATTTTACGAATCTGTCGTAATCTGATGACAAATATTGTTTGCTTTGATCGAGTCAAATATACCAGCTGCCTTATCATTTTTCTCTCCAAATATTATCTCGATATTTTAGGTTAGGTCATAACGTAATAAAATGAAAGCAGGACTTTTCATAGTGCGATGTGCTTCAGGAATAGAGAATAGGCAAAAGCCGGTGTGCATGCAGGTGACACTCGGCATTGAAAAAGGAGAGGAGTGATAGCCTAATGATGAAATTGCTCGTCAAAAAGGATCCACGTGTGAGTAGAAGGGATTGAGATGAAATATTTTTATATTATGGACTTATGTCAAATAGGAAATTTGTCTTAAAGAGTCAGATGTAATTGCCCCTAAAATGAAATTTCATTAAGTTTGATGAAATTCATCTTCTAACTTTAATGTCTGCCATAGTTTTTTTTTTTTTTTTGATAGAAATTGTCTGCCATCGTTACATTACTATCTTTATAGTGCTTAAAAACTTTGATATAACAATTAATTAATATTATTCTTAACGGGATATTTTCATACACTATTTATGTTATCCCAAATTTATTTTACAGGCAGATCCCAAAATTCACATAACAAAATAAATCAACCTCCATCTTCCATCTTTACAAAAAAAAAAAGAATAAATCAACTTCTTCTAGAAACTAATTTATTGTGTTCAGATAGAATAGCCTAACCTCGTTTGGTTCGAATTTTTTTTTTTGGACAAGAGAAAAAAATTAATTTATTTTTTAAATTTAATATCAAAAAACTTTACTTTAATATTAAAAAGTGTATATGATATGAAATAAAGTTGATTCTAAGATTTATATTTGTATTGAATATGCAATAAAGTTAATTTTTACATTTGAAATTTGTATTTGGCCAAAAAAATACTTCAAACCTGTTAGAACCTTCTCTAACAGTCCAAGTCGAACAGCAGCTCAAGTCAAGCAGCTCAAGCCGAACAGCAGTTCAAAGAGATATCACCAGATCATACTCTCTGTACTACTATGTCAACTCAGCATTTAAGACAGCATGGGGGCCCACTCCATAATCGGCCTTTGCAGGAATAGGTGTCAGATGTGGCGGACTAAATCTATTATATCCCCTCCTCTCCAAGCTATAATTAAGGGGGAGAAGGAGAAGGTCTGGGACATTCTCTCTCTAGGGACCCCTCTCTCCGGCTCTCTCTCTGGCTGAGCTCCTCTCTCTCTCTCTATCTCTCTCTTGTACTCATTCGGTCTCCCTTTATAGACCCTCGAGTTTTGTAAAAAAAGAGATTCGAATAGTAGATTTAAATCGCCTAGATGACATCGTGGTTTTTTCCCCGGACACTTGGGTTTCTACGTAAAAATTATCGTCTCATTTCATTCTGTTTTGACACATTTTTTGCATCAACAGTGGTGCCCTCACGCAGGACTGATACCTCACTACGTGAGATCCCCTTTCTCTAAAATCCTCACTACATGAGATCCCCTTCTCTAAAATCTCTTCTCAAAGTCCCAACTCATGGTCAAGACAGCTTGGTGACAGGTAGTCAAAAGCAATCCCTTTCTCAAAATCCCAACTTACGATCATCTTACGATCATGGCATCTCGACGACTGAGAGTCAAGGGTGACCTCTTCTCTAAAATCCCTTCTCAAGGTCCCAGCTCATGGTCAAGACAGCTTGGTGAAGGGCAATCACGGGCAATCCCCTTCTCGAAGCCCCAGCTTACGATCATAGCAGCTCGGTGACTAAAAGTTAAGGGTGATCTCTTCTCTAAAACCTCTTCTCAAAGTTCCAGCTTATAGTCAAGCCAGCTTGGTGACGGGCAGTCAAGGGCAATTTCCTTCTCGAAGTTCCAGCTTACAATCATAACAGCTCGGCGACTGAGAGTCAAGGGTGATCTCTCCCCAAAAACCTCTTCTCTAACAGTTCCATGGAGCAGTTCAATCAACGAGCTGACGGCTTTACAGCTTCCACGGAGCAACTCAACTATGGCGAGCTCACGACTCTGCTGGGAGTAATCTCTTCCCTAAAATCCCTTGTTTTACAGCTCTTCTCTAACAGCTTCCATGAAGCAATTCAATCTTGACGAGCTAAACGATTCTGCAGGGAGTAATCTCTTCTTTAAAATCCCTCGTCAAACGGCTTTCCTCTAACTGCTCTTCTCTAACAGCTTCCACAGAGCAGTTCAACCATGACGAGCTGACGATTCTGCAGGGAGTAATCTTTTCTCTAAAACCTCTCGTCGAACATCTTTCCTCTAACAGCTTTTCTCTAACAGCTTTTACGGAGCAGTTCAACCATGACGAGCTGACGACTCTGTAGAAACTTTCATGGAGGTCCACTGAATCAGCATGATCAAAACTAGCACGTACATCAATATACGTTATGCTCTGGAGGGGGACATATTAGAACCTTCTCTAACAACCCAAGTTGAACAGCTCAAGCTGAACAGCAGCTCAAGCCGAACAGCAGCTCAAAGAGATATCACCAGATCGTACTTTTTGTACTACTATGTCAACTCAGCATTTAAGACAGCATGGGGCCTACTCCCTAATCATCCTTTGCAGGAATAGGTGTCAGATGTGGAAGACTAAACCTATTATATCCCCTCCTCTCCAAGCTATAAATAAGAGGGAGTAGGAGAAGCTCTGGGACATTCTCTCTCTGGGGACCCCTCTCTCCGGCTGTCTCTCTAGCTGACTGCCCCTCTCTCTCTATCTCTTTCTCTTGTACACATTCGGTCTCTCCTTATAAACTCTCAAGTTTTGTAAGAAAAGAGATTCGAATAGTAGATTTAAATCCCCTAGACGACGTCGTGGTTTTTCCCCTCGAATACTCGGATTTCCACGTAAAAATTATCGTCTCATTTTATTTTGTTTTGACATATTTTTTGCATCAACAAAACCAAATGAAACGTGAAATAAGTATTGTTGTGACATCCAAGAGGGATATGATACCTTTCGGGAAATATCACATCAACAAATCATATGAGAGCTTTTTTGAGTCTTGATGCATAATATACACTTCTCTCATAAAAGTAAATTAAAATCCGATGACCGCAAAGCACGGGAAAGTCTATGATAATATTTAGTTACACTGTGAAATTTATTGGATTAAAATAAATAATATCTACGGTGTGCTAGACTTGTAGCTAATGTTCACTTATGCAGCATTTATTAATTTTCTAATATCTTTTGCCTCTCCCGCTTTGTTTCACTCTAGGGGCTTGTGGGCTTAACTTCCTGGGCCTTACTAGACCGGTGGATGCCAACCTACACACTGTTCCTCCCCCTCTACTTGATCTCCATAGGCCAAAGCGGTTACAACCCATCTCTTCAAGCTTTTGGAGCGGAGCAGCTGGAGGTTGAAGACGACCTGATCCACTTCGTCAAAGAAGAAGATCATGAAGCGAGGCAGAAAAGCTGCTTCTTCCAGTGGTGGTACTTCGGCATCTGCGCAGGGAGCCTGCTGGGGAACTTAGTCATGTCCTACGTTCAAGATAACATCGGCTGGGGCCTCGGCTTCTCCATTCCGGCAGCCGCCATGGCCGTCTCCGTGGCTTGCTTCTCAGCTAGTTCTCGGTTCTACTGCCGGAAAGGGAAGGGATTCAGAAGAAAGCTGCCGTTGGAGGAGGTCAGCAGATCCGCCAAAGCTTCTCTCTTGAAGATCTTTGCTCGCAAGATCTCTCTCCCCTCTAGAGACAATGAAGAAGATGAAGATGATTCAAGAGTACTCGAGTAAGTTTTATTATACTAGCACATATGCATGTATGTACATAGATTGATAGATTTTTGAGTCAAATTTGATTTTTTTTTTTATCGAAATCAACAAACCATTAACAAGATAGATTCATGACTTGAACTCAATTCATTCGTGATTTTCTAGTATAACCTGAACAACATGCTTTTAAGATCTTCGCATTGACATAGGCCAAAATAGAGAAATTGAGATGTAGAGATGAAAATTAACTATAATTCACTTACCCAATTAGGGGTGATCTTCACCTTAAACAAAAGGTGAACACCCTCACCCGAAGAGTACTCTCAAAAATGTCTTTAATTCACTCTTACTTTCACATTATTATATTGCGATATCCAAGAGGTACATCATACATGTAATGTTTGTAGGTAAATTTCATATCATCAAATTTAGTGCAAAAAATGTTGAGTATATATGTTAGCATACTTTAAGTTTAGTTCATATATATTATATAATTAATATTTAAAAGTTGTGAGGCCCAGTAGATTAAAGATGGGCAAACAATATTCTAGTGTCTTTATGTGGTCGTTGGGTTCATCTTTTCCCTTAGTTACAGTTTTGTGTTATCATTCATTTTCTTTAATTTTGATTTATGGGAAGTTCGAATTAATGTTATTGTGATATTATATTAAAGAAATTTTTTCTTTTGATATTATGTCAAAAAATTAAGGGCTAATTCACCCAGGTCCTTGAGTTTAAGGGTTATATCACACAGGTTCACGTTTTTAAAATTATATCATCGGGGTCCCTAGGTTTTCAAAAATCTGGGTCCCTTTTTTATTTTTTTATTATTAAAAAATATAAAAATTACCATTATACCCTTACCCTCCCTCTCTCCTCCAGATCCGGCAGCCGCGCCGCCCCGCGCTGCCTCCG
>JAEMOT010000977.1:145318-166886 GCA_019297695.1 Apostasia ramifera
AAAGTTGATATTTTTATTTTAAATTATTGAGTATGTAAAATAAAATAATATTTTTATATTTGAATTTTATAGAATAATTTAAAAATTTATTTATTATTGTTATTGTTGTTTTTTAAATTAGTATCATTTTGGTCCTGTTTTGTCCTGTTTTGATCCTCGCGTCAAACAGGACAGTCTTCTTTCTCCTTTTCATCATGTCTTTCTTCATTTTAGAATATAGCAAATTGAACAATGTTATATAGAAAGAAAAAAAAAACTCGAAAGACTTCAAGACTTTTATAATTTTTTTTGAAAGTTCAGTGATCAATAAACAAGGCAATAATACCAACAAAAATATTATCCAGAAGTTGTAGAAATATTTTGTGCTAATTTTTCTAGATACATAGCAAGAGGATTTGTTTGATGCTAATCTATAGTGAAGCTGGTTCGTAAATGAAATAAATTTAGCACACTTAGAATTAGGGGTGATAGTTTTTGACCTAATCCATAACTCGAGTAGAACTCGAGTAGAAATCGGATATAGGTCAAGCTAATGTCAGTACAAGTCATAAATAAGTCAACCCAATTATGACCACCAATATAACTCATTTTCAAAATTAGTATTTTTTTCTTTTTAATATTAATTATTAAATATGTATTACATAATTTAATTATATTTTTAATATTCTTAATTAAACTTTATGATTATATTAAATTAAAATAAAAAATATTAAATTTATCAAATTTTGTTATACAGAAATTATAAAAAATGAGCCCGCAGGTTGGGCCGAATAACCAATTTATCAAATGGGTGGAATATAGGTTTTGATGCTTGACCCATTTAATAAACGAATGAGGTTCAGATAAAATTTGAATAAGTCGAGTCAAAAAATGAGTTAGAACATTAATACTTTAAAAGTTAACAGCCCTGTTTGGCGTGAGGACCAAAACAGGACCAAAATGGTACTAATTTAAAAAACAACAATAANGTATTATTATTTTTTTAAATTAATACTATTTTGATCTTATTTTAGTACTAACGCCAAATAGGCCGACTCTTTTAACTTTGGCACAACCTCAGCTAGGAGGCCTTTGCGCATAATTGGCCAATTGTGGGCTCACCTCGAGTTATTCTCGTCTCTTTTGCACAAAGGGGCACAAGAAAATATGAGAATGTTCTTTTAGTATATATTGTAATGGAGGGACTCAAGATAAATTTCAGATTACAACAGAAACCGCTTCAAGAAACCTTCGAGACCTGCACCGCCGCCGCATCGGTGAAACTGCCGGACATAGCCGGAGTCATCATGAAGCTCATCCCAATCTGGACGATGCTCCTCACGTTCGCCGTCATCTTCCAGCAGCCCTCCACCTTCTTCACCGACCAAGGCGCCGCCATGAACCACTCCATCGGCCCCACCTTCCTCCTCCCTCCGGCGATCCTCCAGTCCGCCATCACCATCTCCATCGTCACCCTGATGCCCCTCTACGACAAACTCATCGTCCCCCTCGCCAGACCCCTCACCGGCCACGACAGGGGCATCACCGTCCTTCAGCGGATCGGCGTCGGGATGCTCCTCTCCATCGCCGCCATGGCCGTCGCCGCTTCGGTGGAGATGAAGAGGATTCATACGCCGCGGGAGGACGGTATGCTGAGCATATTCTGGCTGCTGCCGCAGTACATTCTGCTGGGGATCTCCGACGTCTTCACGGTGGTGGGAATGCAGGAGTTCTTCTACGGCCGAGTGCCGAAGGCAATGAGGACGGTGGGGATAGGGCTCTACCTGAGCGTCTTCGGCGTGGGGAGCTTCGCCAGCGCTGGGCTGGTGGCGGTGGCGGAGAGGCTCGGTTGGTTCTCCGGCGACATGAGGGAGGCGGAGCTTTATAAGTACTACTGGCTGCTTGCATGCTTGGCTTCTCTGAGCTTTATAGTGTTTGTTATTTTATGTAGATATTACAGGGACGAGGGGGCAATTGGGTGCGCTGATGCTGAAAATGGTGGGGGAGAGTTTTAGTTGGTTAATTAATTGGTGTGATTTCTCTTTGTGGATTCGCCATAAACATTGTAAAGTTTTATGCGAGGTTTTAAAACTCGGTTTCAATCTTAAGATGAAAATACCAATTTCAATAGTTACTGCATCGATAGTTTCTCTTTTTTTTTTATAAATAATTAAAATTTTATAAACTCGAGATCAAATTTTTATTAATAATAACTTTTTTTTGAGATAGAAACTATAAAGTTTTTATTGGAACCGAAAAAATGTGGTTTCTTGAATTGGAGCCCACTAAATCCTAGTTACTTTCAACCGAGAGGTATAAAACCTTGGTTTTACTACGATTAAAACGTTCATCCTAATTACACATGATGATGACTCGCAGGAGGAAAAAGAGGTTACACTATTTGTCAATACTAGTGGTTGGTACGTGCGATGCACGTGCTATTTTAAAGTATATATTATCTATTTTTTAACATAAAAATATGAAAAAAAATTCTACAAACATATTATACACTTATTTAATTTAATTTAATTAGACGTTGATGACTAAAATAATTTATCAAGATAATCTACAAAAATTATTTCTTAAATGAAATAGAGAATTTAGATCCTAATATATATCATACTTAAAAAAATAAAAGCAGAGCATTTAAATATATAGAATTTTATAAGCAAGCCAAACATACGTAATCATATTAAAAATAATTGAGCAAGATTAAAAAATAATCACGTAAATTTAATGATGCATCGCACGTGTAACACAAATTCTAATATTATAAAATATTATTTTATTTCATATACTCAATTATTTTTAATAAAATTATCGATTTTATTTTATATCATATACTAAAATATTAGATTAAACTAATATTATTTTGGTCTTCGCACCAAACAAAATTATGACAAAAATGGTCTCTCCCCGGAGGGCCCAAAATGCAATTTACCCTTTAATTAATATAGCATATCTATCTTTGCATCTTCCCCGTTCTCTCCAGAGCCTTTCCGCAGCGCATCCAAGCTAGGGCGAGATTCGTTGGCGTCTTCGTCCTCTGCTCCTCATCCTCTAACTTCTGCTGGCAGCGCGGCCGGCTCTGGACGGACTTGACGCCAACGAAGGTCGGTGGCTGCAGCGATTCTGGCATTGGGATCGCTGTGATGGGGATACTCGTGCCTGCTTGCTGCGCTGAAGTTTGAATCCCGGCATTGGGAACGCCGGCGAGTCGTCTTCGATTTGCTGCGCTGGACAGCAGAAGTCGCAGGATTACGCGTCGACTTAAGCTTTCTTGAGAAGTCGCGGGCGACTTCCACTTTCTTAAAAGGGAAGTCGCGGGCGACTTCTCTTTTTAAGAAGTCATGACTTCTCCAGCGACTTCACTCAGAGAAGTCGCTTAAAAATCGCTGACTCCCGACTGTTATGAAGTCGCCGATTCATCCAGCGACTCCTGCAGCCGATCTAAATAAGCGCCCTATTATTCAGCGAAAATATAAATTTTTATATCTGATTGGCGACGGCTGCAATATTCACAAAATTTTGAATAGTTTATCATAAAATTTTAAAACTTTAGGCTCTTTTTGACAATGAATTAAAAATCATGGCTAAAATTATTCATAATCAAAATCTTAAATTTATTTAAAAAAAAATTTATATCTCATCTCACACAAATTCCAACATTAAACAATCACTTTATTTCACATCCAACACAATCCTTAATAAATCAATCAATTTTATTTCATATCATACACAATTTTTAATATAACCAATTTACTTTATTTCACATCATACATATTTTTTAAAAATGGCTAAAAATTTCAACTAAATCTTCTTTTTTTTACTATTACCAAACAGAGCCTTATGATTCTTCCGATGATGATATTAGATAAGGATTTTCGTTTAACACTTCGCTAATTTAATGATATTTAATTTTATAAATAAATAATTAAATGATATTAATTTTGAAAATTCATTTTTATTACCAAACTTTTTTTCACTTTTTAAATAGACTTTATTCAAAGTCAAAGAACATGTTTAATTATATAATAATTTATTTATTAAGATAGACTTTGAGATATATTATGAAAATTAATGAACTTAAATGTAATTATTTATTAAAATTTTATTCTTATTAATTGCATCAAGTGTTAATAGGTATTATTGTTATAGAATATTTTAATTTGATATAATTTTTAGTATATTTACATAAATATTCAACATCAAAATTACGCAGCAGATTATAAAATAAATTTATAAAAATTATAATTATGACCGTTAATTTGTAGTTTTTATATAAAATTTATGGTTTTTAAATTTATAAATTTTTAGTTTAATTTAACATTTAATATATTTACACATATATCTAATAATTTAACTATATAAAATGTACTGATTTATAATTTTTTTATTAATTTCTTATCTAAAAAAACTTGATATATATTTCAATAATAATTTTAAATTTACTAAAATATTTAGTATATTTACATAATAAGTTTTAGTGACTATTAAATTTATACGTATGAAACATCGCTTTGTCAATCGAATAAATGGTAGTTAGAAAATTATTTATTAATCAAAATTGAAATCGAAAGTATTAAGAAAAATTATAATGAAAGATTTAAAGAAATAAAAAATTTCTTTTTAGTTCAAAATTTTATATTAGTTATCACACAACTCTTGTTACAGTGCTTGTGGCCAGCCAATAGTCAAGTGATAATGTCCATTGTCAATGTACAGAAAGCAGAAGGTGATAAAAAATGTTGCTCGAGTCTTTTAGAATCCTATATTATAATATTTAGGCCTTGCACCATCTAAAAAAAAGCAAAAATTAATATTTTAAATTTATATGACATCAAAAAAATATTTTTTAAATTTATCACAAATTTTAACAACTCTACTTCACATCTAAGACAAATATCATTAATCTTAAAAATCAATTCTATTTCACATCTAATACAAATTTAAATTTTAAAATTAATTTTATTTTACACCTTCTAATATTAAAATAATTTTTTTTTCTTATCAATTTTATGATATAAAATATTTTTTTTTTCTTTATTTATTTTTGAGATAATATCAAATTTGCCTTAGGCCTGTTTATGGCAATTTCATACAATTCATCAATCAGACTGATTTATTATGGTTGAATCATAGTTTTGATTTATGAACCTAATTGGGAGAATGGCCGGTCATTTATGTGAAAATCAATTAAAGGGGAGCTTAATTCAGTTTTATCTAGAAATTAATGTTATCTCGCTATTAATATTATTTAAATACTTATTTGGTTCAATGTTATTATATATATATATATATATATATTAAAAAATAGTAATAAAAAATTAATTTAATATTATATTTTCTATTATAATTAAAATGATGTCGATGATGTCATCCAATTTTTTGTTATATTCACAAACTTATAATTTTTTATAATATTAATTAAATATATTATCAAATTAAAAAAATTAATTTTTTTCTCAAATAATGCAAAAAAACTATGCTACAAATTAACTTATCATTGAAATATGTTTTTAGGGGCCGTTCGGTTCAATGTTATTTAGAGAAAGAAATAATTTGATTTAATGATATGTATAAATAATTTTCTATTAGATTATAAAATTATTAATTAAAAGATGACATCTAAATTATATAATATAATACTAAGATAATAAATAATAATAACAACAAATTAAATACCCTCTTAATTTCATCTTATATATTTACATCATAATTAGCTTCATTATCAATGTTTCATATTTAATAAATTACAAAATATGTTCTTTAAAAGCAAAAAAAAAAAAAAAAAAAAAAACATGAGAAATAAAATTCTACTATTTATCTCTAAGCTGTTGAAGAACTGCATGGCCGCCACGATGCAGAATGGCCCCACTCTCACTGCGGCGCATGTAGAACGGCAATGCACGTGGCACAAAAATAATAAATCAAAATAATAATAATAATAATAATAATAATAAACTAATATGTTTCAAAAAAACATAATGATAATAAACTAATATGTTGTCTGATAAAAGAACTAAACACAAAAATAATAAACTAATTTGAATATAAAAATAATAATAATAATAAACTAATATGATTAAAAAATAATAATGATAATAAACTAATATGTTGCCTGATAAAAAAAACATTTAGTTCCTCATTTTTCAAAAATTTACAATTTAGTCCTTTAGCAATATGTATGCCCTTTGAGTAAAACATTCATTCTTCGTTTAAACGTTAATTTCTCATTTTAATTTTCTGATCATTGAAATATATAAAAAGTTAAATTGAATTATTTAATCAATTAACCAATGTAAACTATAAAAATTTATATTATAGTTTTATACTGTTAGGGGTAATAGGTCTCTAGGTATATTTTCTATTTCACACCATGTTTTGAAAAGTATTTCATATGGGTTTCTCACATGAGATTTTTTTTTTTTAATTTTTTACATGTATAATTTAAATATTTACTTAATGACAAAAATTGCTGGTACCGCAAAAATCAAAACTCATTTGAAATCTCTTATATTTTATTTGATTTGAAGTAATTTTATAATGTTATTTCTAATATACTTTATAATTAATATGTAAAATAGATATTTTTATATAAAAATATCATTTACAATTAGGCTCGATCAAACTTGAAATAGAAAAAAATTCAGCACGCTAAAATCAAATTCGATTCAAAATTAAAAAATTTCAGTTTCATGTAAAGACCGGCTCACTCAAAATTGACTCGAAGCTACTCCCACCTTTGAATATACCAAAATGCAATGAACCTAATCCCTAGAGAACCAAAGTGCAATATCACCGTTATAAAATGGAATTATCATAGGGCAAGGGATCTCAGACTTTGCCTACAGGCTACAGATGAGGGCTCTCCTCAGTGTTCCTCATGGCAGGTCTGCAGGCCTTGGAAGATCCTCAAAGCTCCCTTCATCCTCTCTCAGCAGGGCAATACCCCAAAGGGTTCTACTATTTTTTTTTTTTTTTGAAGTACTATAAAGTTTTAGTAGTCAATAAAATTGATATCACAGCTCACAAGCCATTTATACATGAATTTTTTGGACCAGTGTTTAATAGTCGTATTTTGTGCTGGCCTAACCCGACTCAAATTTAAGAAGTCATGTAATCCGAACATCAATTCGACGGTGTTTATTTAAACCGAGTAGTAGTTTGTAAAGGAGATTGAGCTAAATAAATCTGTATCTACAACACCAAGAAGGTGATTCTGATATTATAACATAGTAATTGAGTTTGAAATTTAAAATCTTTTAATTGATTTGAAATCATTTGTTATAGTTGTGGATGCGGAAATAATATTTATAATTATTTTATTTATTTGAATACACCATATAGAATTTAATATAAGAATAATATTGTAAAAATCAGACTGTATTAAGAATCGGATCATCGTTCAGTTCATGATCGAAGTATTTGAATCAATGATTGAACCTGTTGAATTGGTAAATTGCTATCATTTAAAAAGTTAAAAATTATAATATTCATAAAAAATACTAATGAATATTTAAAATAACAAACTGATACATCCTATTGATTTATTGTTATCATTAAAGAATATTTACCAGATAATTAGAATAAATTTTTAGGATTTGATTGATTCTGATATGCAATTCGGTTTAAGAGTCGAACAGGACTAGGAAATGTGCTAGTTTATGATCGAACTGAGTAATCTAGTTCAATTTTTACAATACTATATAAGAATGCTATCACAGTTGACAGAAGCTCGACAATCACTTGAGTTTAAAGAAGTGATTTGGTTTCCTCACTTAGACTCTAATGGCTTGTTTGGTTGGAGGATGAATTTGAGTAAAGAAAGAGAAAATAATTTATTTTATAGAGTTGATGGGAAAGAAATTTATTTTAATATTGGGAGGTGTGTAGGATGTGAAATAAAGTTGATTTTAAGGTTGGAATTTGTGTTGGATGTGAAATAAAATTGATTTTTAAGGTTGGAATTTGTGTTGGATGTGAAATAAAGTTATTAAAATTTATAATAAATTTAAAATATTATTAAAATATTTTTTTTGCCTATAAATGGCTAATATAGTCTATAGAACTGAGCGCCCTTTAACTTCAATACGTGTCACCTTAACTTAAACAAACTTCTTCCCTCTATTTCTCTCCGGAGAGATCCCTTCTAGAGATCCCACAACATGATTTATAAAAATGTAGTTTTCGTTCATTTAAGGTCGGTAATTATCCTCTTTTTGCTGCTGTTCTAAGATGCGTTGTTTGTTTATGCGGTTATTTTGATTATTTTTAATTTAAAAAATTATTTTTGATGTTATATTTTTATTTAAAAATTTTGATTTAAAATAAAGTTAGATAATTTTGAAAAGTGTAAATATCAAATGATGCCAATTTTTTTATTTTTAAATTTATGTATAATGTGAAATAAAATTAAATTTAATGTTAAAATTTTTATACGATTTAAAATATTATTGATAGAAATCATTTGAAATATCATTAATTTTAATATTAAAATTTATGCTAAAATTTCTCTCTTCATTTTTGCTTATTTAGTATTGCAGCCAAGAAAAGGAGGATGGGTCTGATGCAATTGGGGCCAAGGCGAGATCTACGGCGGAGGAATTCCTGAGGCAGGCCAAGGAGATGGCCGGAGAAACTGTGGACGACGCCAAGGAGGCCGGCGCCGGCGAGGGAGAGGAGGAGAAGGAGAAATTCAAGAACGAGGTGGATGGCGCGAGCGACAACCACATGGGCCGCTAGTAAATAAACTGAACTTTTTATTTATTTATTTATTGAAAAATAAACTGAACTTTGGGAGGATAATTTCTGAATGTTTTTTTTATGTAATTATGTTGTATTTTGATGCATTTTCAGATGACTCAGTAATAAATGGTCAGACTCAACTCGTAAATTTGACTCGAACTCAACCTAAAAATTCTAAATTTATATCATAATTTTGATCTATTTATTAAACAGATGACTGAGGTTATGTATAATTGGGTTGACGATCGGTTGGGTTGGCAAATTACACATTAATTTGTTTGGGTTTTGATTAGATTTGTTTATGATTTTTTTCTGAATTTTTTTATAAGCAGAATTTATGTACATATTTATATTAAAATTATTTTGAAATTTTGATTCTCCGAGTAAAAGAAGTTTACTTTTTTGGTTACTAAGAGAAAAAAAAATGCTAAACTTAAATTCTTTAACAATTTTTCAGTCTATCCATTTTGATATTCGTTTCATATTTGGGAAAATTTTCAATAAAAGATTTAATTTTATGACACTTCATACATAATTTTTAACATTAAATATTCATTAAACATTTAATTTTATATTGTATTATATATAATTTGTAAAATTAAAATAATTTAAAGCAAATATTAACGTATTTTCTGGACTTTTAGAAATTTTATTTTAAGGGATTGGGCCTTTAGGAAACACCATTCCTGGGCCATTAAAAGGCCAGCTGGGCTTTCATCTCTGTCTCTCTTTAGTTGCTCTAAAAGGAAACTTTTTAAAAAAATAAAATTATTTTAATATGTAGATGCAGAATAAAATAATTTTAAAATTACAAATCATATTGAATACGGATATAAAATAAGTTGACTTCTAATACTGCGAGTGTTTTGATTCAATATTACCTTTATATTATAATATGTTATTATTATGACATCAATACATTCTTTTTTAAATAACTTGATTTTTAGATGATTACTAATAAATATTATCAAATTAAATAATTATTTTTTAAAATAATATAATAATATATTAAGATAATATTAAACTAAATTTTCACATATATATATATAAGCTTGAGCTTTTCCTATTTCGAAAGAGAACTGGGCCAAGCCCAATATGATGCCCACTGGGATTTGCATTCAGTGGGTATTTTTGAGTTATAATTTTATAATTATTTATAAAGTATTAAATTAAATATTTATTTTTTAAATAATATAACATAACATCGAGATAATATTATATTAAACGAAACATCTCCAAGATATTTACATCGTTTTCCCCTATTACCTCTACGTGAGTTTCTGGAGAAAATAAATTAATATTATTTTATTATGATTTTAATACTCGTATTAAACAGGATTTTAGGTTTGACATATTTAGCTAAAATAGTTAAATGGTACGACAAAAACTTTCATTTAAATTAAAAAATAAATATATGAAAAATTAAAAAAAAAATACATTCTGTGCTTCATAAATTTTAAAATTAGATAATTTATTTTATACCATATTTAACATAATTCTTAAATTATCAATTAATTTTATTTCACATTATATATAATCTTTAATATAATTAATTTACTTAATTTCTCCTGATTCACGTACATAAAAAATTTTAAAATATTGTTAAAATATACTTTTTTTAAGGGTTCTTAGTTAGCCTTGTTCATATGATATTAGATATTAATTATTTAATAAGGAAAGATAAAAAAGAATGTTAAAAAAATATATATTATTATGATTAATTTTTATCAAGGATACTAAATTTATTCCCTGTATTTTTGGGAATCATCTGATTTTCGACTTGAATCCGAAATTGATTCACATCTGTGAACAGATTCGGGCTCAATCAAACCTAGTTATGCCCGAACTCGTCTCTGGATCAGTCCGGCCTGTCTGGCCTGTCTTATTTATATGTAATATTCTATTTATTTTATATTTCGGTTATTTTTTATTTTTTATTTTCACAATACATGTTACTTAAAAATTATAATGAAACCAGTGACCCCCTAACATTTAGATATGCTTTTTCTTGTTAGGTTAACAAAATACCACATAATACCACTATTTTAAGCCTTAATTTTTTGAAAATGTTTTAAAAATATTTAAAATTTTTTTGAGAAAGTGAGAAAGAAAATTATTTAACTATTATAATGTGAAATAAAATTATTTTATAATTTAAAATTATGTTAAATATAAAATTAAATTAATTTTTAATGTATAAACTTATATAAGATGTAAAGTAAAATTAATTTTTAATATTTAAATTTATGTTGAGAATGATGTAAAATTTATAAAATAATTATAAAATCAGTGATGTTATATAATGCTGAATGTTGATTTACAAAGCAAAAACATAAAAATAAAATAATTATCCCAGAAATAAGAATGGTAAAGCCAATAAGTAGGTCTATGCGAAACGATAAGATGAGAAATGAATATATATATAAGAATGTTCGAACTATCTAAATTGAGATTAACTTAGAGAAAGTTGGTTTAGATGATTTGGACAATGCTTCAGTTAAGAAAGTTAAATTATTGGACCTTTTTTTATATAAAAAAAGAAAAAAAAAGATAAAAAATATAGCAAGAAATTATAAAAAATAATATTACATATTTGGAACTAAATAATATTTTATTATTTAATAGAATATAATGAAAATAAAAAATTTATATAACTCACTCCATCTAATGAAATAAAAGCTTGATTATTATTGTAATTGTAAAATAAATATAAAATATTAATAAAAATATTTTTGAAAAACTTTTGAGTTTGTTAAATCAACCAAAATTTACACAAATTTTAACTTAAAAATTAAATTTTATTTCACATTTTACACATATTTTACTAAAAAAATTAATTTTATTTCACAATTAATATAATTCTTAATAATTAAATAATTTATTTTATATTTTAATATTAAAAAAAATTATGTCTAAAATACTGAAAATAATTTAAATATATATTTTAGAGAATATATTTTTATGATAAAAAAAGTAAACTTGACTATTATTTCTTTTTGAAGATAAAAAAATTCTGCAGAGACATGTGCTATTTTGCATATAATAGTAATATATTTTTTTTCATAAAAATATAATATATATATATATATGTAATATTTTGTATCTGAAAATGATGAAAGGAAACTAATTTCTTGAAAAGCCTATTGAAACCAATTGAAAGGATGGATGATCACATGGAACTCATTTACTTGAGATGTCAGCCTTTAGCTAAAAAAGTTTCAAAATTACAAACAAGTTCCTTAATTTCATACTTAATTACAATTTTATCTATTAACTTTTGATATTCACAAATTAAGTTTTTCAGTTCTATAATGAATTGCTAGTCGTGTTAACTAAGGCCCTATTTGGCGCAAGGACCAAATCAGGACCAAAATGATACTAATTTTAAAAATAACAATAGTAATAATAAATAAAATTTTTTAGTCATTCTACACAAATTTTAATATAAAAAAATATTATTTTACTTTACATACTCAATAATTTTTAATAAAAATATATACTTTATTTCACATCCTAGACCAAAATATTCGAATCGAGAATTTTGATCTAGGATGTAAAATAAAATTAATTTTTTTATTAAAAATTATTGAATATGTGAAGTAAAATAATATTTTTTTTATATTAGAATTTGTGTAGAATGATTAAAAATTTTTATTTATTTATTATTATTATTTTTTAAATTAGTATCATTTTGGTTCTGATTTAGTCCTGATTTAGTCCTCGCGTCAAACAGGGCAAATAATAAGACTATAAGTTATATATTTTGAGATAGATTGTCATTGATAATATTAAAAGTCAAAATTTAAAAACGAGTGATAATTTTAAACTAATTTAAAAATTTCATCCGAATGCAATATAATAAAGTATAGGTTTAGATAGTAAATGAGTTACTCTATTAAAGACTTATGTAAAAGTTCAAGTTTAATAAAATTATTACTTACTTTTTGTTATTTAATATTAATTTAATGTTAATTGTTAGGTTTATATCTATTAATTTTACTTTAATTTTTTTTTTTTTAAATTATAATTATTTTAGGTACAAAATTGAGGTTATAGAATTTAATAACCCAAATTATTGAGATCATATATCTAAAATGGATCTGCGCTGAATTTTTAATAAAACTGAGAGGTAAAGTAATAAATAGTTTTTTATCAAAAAAAAAGTAATAAATAGTTGAATTTCGTAATAGGAAGGATCAAAATATAATTATAGCAAAAATCGGGACCGAAAACAATAATTGTTCATGCGGAGGCAGGAGTGCGACGCAGCGCAATAATGAACAATTTCTTATTTTTACTCCTTTGACGTGCATGGAAAGAGACATCAATTATTGAAATTATTGACCACACAAATAATTAGCACTAGATCTTGACCAAAGTTTTAAAATATAATTTTAATTTTAAATCTTTTCATTTTTTAATTTGAGGAATAAAATATGCAACTTAATAAAAATAAATATTTCAAAAAAAAATTATAAGTTCAGTGAATATAATTTTTATTTGTAATATAATATTCCTGCCCTCTGATAAAGTATTGTTATAAAAAGGATCCTCAAGTGACTTACGCTGTTTGGTGCAAGAATTAAAATTATAATTAAAATAATATTAGCTTAAATAATAATAATAATAATAATAATTTTTTAATTATTTTATATAAAATTTAATATAAAAAATATTATTTTATTTTATATATTTAATAATTTTTAATAAAAATATAAACTTTATTTTACATATTAAACTAAAATATTAAATTCAAATATTTTGATCTAAAATGTGAAATAAAATTAATTTTTTTATTAAAAATTATTAATTATATAAAATAAAGTAATATTTTTTATATTAAATTTTATATATAATAATTAAAAAATTTATTTATTTATTTATTATTATTATTATTATTATTAAATTAGTACTATTTAGTCTTTATTAATTTGGTCCCTACGTCAAAAGGCCTTTGCAATTTTAAGTTTTGACCAAAAAAGCATATAATATAAAAAAATTAATATTTTATTTTTATGAAATCATGATATTGTGGTACAATGAATTTTTCTTAGGCTTTGTTTCGTGAAGAAAAAAAATAATTTAAAAAAATTTTATCAAAATTTTTTAAAAAATATGTATGTTGTGAAATAAAGTGAGTCAGTTATATTAAAAATTATATTTAATATAAAATAAATTAATTATTTAATATTAAAATTTGTGCAAGATGAGATATAAAATAATTTTTAAAAAAAAAATTAAAATAAATTTAAAATTTTGAATATAGAATAATTTTTTAACCAATTGCCAAATATAGCTTTAGATTTTGAACATTATCAGATGTTTATTTTTTATAAACTTCTATTATATAAATAATATATATTAAGGATAATTAACTACATGTCACATAATTTAATTTTATTTATACTTTACCTATCCATTTTTAGTTAATTACGCTATACACATTCAAATATTATAAAATCTTATATACACATATTTTAACTTATTTCTATTATAATGAGTAATCATAATTTTTTAATAACCTTACTATAATTAAATTATAAAAAATCTGAGTCATTCATCATATTATTTTAAGAATATTTAAATATATTTTGAGAAAAAATTTTAAAACTTTAATGTTTAGGTGGCGACAAAGAAAGGAGACATTCGCGATGTAAATTAATTTTAGGGCAAATCAGCGCTTTAGTGTGGTATTGAGAAAAAAAAATGTACTATTAAGAGTAAAAATATAATTTTAATGATTTATTAATAGAATATTTTTTTTTAAATAAATTTTGATTTAGTTTTAATTTAAATATGTGTATATAAGATTTTATAATATTTTGAATATGTATAATATAATTAATTAAGAATAAATAGATAAAATATAAATTAAATTAAATTGTGTGGTATGTAATTAATTATCTCTATATATTAATACACAAATTCACATATTTTGCATATATATATTTTTTATGAAGAATCCATTAAAAGAAATGAACTAATAGAAAGCTCTCTTAAATCCGCATTGCAATTCCTGTGAGATGCATGCATGTGTTTTGCCGTTCTCTCCTCATAAAATGCATTAATTACAGCTACCCCTACTTCCCTGGGGACACGAGCATTTCTTTTTCTCTGCTTTGGTCAAGATGCACCGTCAAAGGTACCCGCCAATCCGATTTTCTGAATTGCATTACGGCCTCTAGAATCTTGTGGGTGCACGTTGGGTTCCTGAACTTTGGTCTCATTAGATTTTCTGGTGGTACGTCACCGTCAACCTTTGCATTAGTTAAAGATATGCCTTGGGCTGAGGTATATCTGCAAAAAAATTTAATGCTAATGTCCTTTTTGCCAAGTGGCAATATCCAAATTCGATTTTTTTTTTAATTCTAATATATATATTTTTTAAATTTATTTTTTCCAAAGACAGTCCAGTTTTAAGTCCCAAGCATGTTTTTTTTTTTTCTTTTATTCCTTTTTTTTATTCCTTTTTTTTTTTAAGTCCCAAGCATGCTTTACGCTCCTCTGGACCAAAAAATGCTCTACAAGAACAAGTGAGTTGAGTCAAATTTATAATTAAAAATATTTAATTTAAATTAACTCAAAATTTACTGAAAATTAGAATAATTATGTAAATTTAGCGCTGGCGTGACTGGAAATAATTAATTTCAAGCCAAACTTGATTTTGGATTCTAATCCAACTTATTTTAACTGTTAAATGACAGTTAAATAAAACATAAATATCATGTTAGTTTGATTTCTAATTTTAAAAATTTAAAGCATCAAATTTTAACTACTAAAGGCCTGTTTATTTGTAAAATTAAATTTAATAAAATTAAAATTAAATTTGAATTAAAATATTTTTTATTAAAAATTATAAATGATGTGAAATTAAGTTAATTATTATGATGAAAAATATAAAAAATGTGATATAAAATTAATTATTATGTTGGATATGTGAGTAATGTGATATAAGTTAGTTATTATTTTAGTAATGTGTGTAGGATATGAAATAAAGTTAATTTTTAATATTAAATTTTATGTGTAATGTGATATGTCTAGTTAAAATTAAATTAGGTTAAAACAAACAGGGCCTAAAGGGCAGTATATTTGCAAAATTTAATTTTTAACTAAATTAAAATAAATTTTAGATAAATTTTTTTTTATAAAAGTCTATGAATAATGTGAAATAAAATTAATTATTATATTCGAATATGTTAAGGATATGATATAAATTAGTTATTATTTTTATATATATGCAAGATGTGAAATAATTAATTATGTGATGCGATATGCCTGCTTAAAATTAAACTAAATTAATTCTAACCTGTCAAACAAAATTATGGAGCTCCTTCTTGCCCACTCAATATTTTATAATACAATATGTTTATTTTTATATATACTATTTAAAAATAAATTTTAATTTAGATCAGTGCGTCGGGTTCGGTTTGAACCCGAGTCCAAATAGCTTAATTCGAGCAGAATTAATATGATCTGTTTATTAAACGGATTAAAATTCATGACCCGAACTCAATTTGATTAATAAACAAGTCAATTTGGTGGGTCGATTTGACTTATTTATAAAGTAATTTTTGATAAACACTAAACTGACTTGATTATGCTCAATTAAAATTTGACCTATTTAATAAACAAATCAAAATTTATCGTCCATACCTAAACTTTTGGGTTAAGTTCATAAGTAGGATTCTATATTGCTATTCTTAAATGTGACGAGTTTTTCAAAGAGTTGCATCAAAATTGAAATTAGCTTAGAATTAATTTTAATTAATTAGTACATATACCTTATTATTTAAATTAATTATTTTTATTTGATTTTAAACTAATTTAACATTAAAATTATTTTTTAAATGAATTTTGAGTTTTTTTTTTAAGTAATATTTCATTAAGCATCAATAATTACAAAAGGGGTAGTCATTACAAATTAAAGGGCCAAGGAACATTGACATGGCCTCCTTCCAAACAAAATTTTCTTTACTATCAAATATCAATAATAAATTGGGTTAGAGAATGAGCAACCTTATTTGCACTTCGAGAGCAATGGTTGACAGAGCTATAAAAAGTCATGAGCATCCTTTCTTTGATGTCTTCTATGATATGGGCCTCAGGGGGCAAGTGGTGCGGGATTAGTAATAGTATTGATAATATTTACCGCATTCGATTCAATGCTCCAATTCTTTAAGTTGCACTCTTTAACCAGTTCAGTCTCAACTTTGATTGCCATATACTCTGCCAAATGGGGAGCAAAACGACCAGAAAGTCTCTTTGAGGCTGCTACAATAGCAACCCTATAGTGATCCCGAATAATAACGCCCACCCCAAAAAAATCAAGAGATGTATGAACCGAAGCATCTACATTAACATTAATGAATCCTCTATTGGGGGACGCTAAGTAGGTTCAAGAGAGGGTTGAGAAGCAGAAGAGTGGGACTCTGACTCCACAAGACTGCAACATAGATAATAACTTAGAATACGGTCTGCACTTTCCAATATTTTGCGGGGTGACCGAAAATTATCTTCAAAAACATATTGATTGCGAGGTCATATCTTCAACTTTGATCTTTGTGCAAATTTTCCTATTTGTTTTATGAAAAATCTATCCATAAAAAAATTATTTATTTCTTAAAAAAAACAAATATATATATATATATATATTCTTCTAAAATTAAATATTTATATCCACCATCGCACATAAAAAAGTATTAATACAAAGTTTTGAAAATAACAGATATAAATATTATTCATTAAATATAAATATTTTTTTTTAGAAATTAAATAAGTAATAGTGTATCATGGCATACATAATTATCTAAAAAACTGAAAAAACATAATTAAAAATGAATTTCAATTTAATTCATTAATTAGATAATCAATTGAATTAACTCTTAATCTAATGAACTAAACTCAACTTTATTTTCAAAACTGTGTGATTTAATGTTTTAGATTGTGCTCTTTATTTTTGAAGCCTTTTGATTTAATTTTTATTTTTATGCATATTGTATAGAGATTTTTTTTTAAATTATGATTTTTCTTTATGTACTCGAACTTGTGATTGCGATTGTACACATATTCAAAATAATTCTATTATATGTACATTGATATAAGCCATAATATAAAAATTTAGCATGTATTTGTGAATACTTTATAATAATTCAAAATGTGTTTTAATTAATTTGTAAAATGAAATAATTTTTAACACGAATACTAATCTATGGTAGTCTTACTTATTGTTTATTTATATATTTGTTGGATCAATTTTGGTCGCAAGTAATGATCCACATTTAACATCGTAGAAATAATAATGTGAATTTGTTATTATATATTTATTTTTCTACTCATTTTATAACAAGTGAATAATTTTTTTTTAAACTTAGTAAGATTTTTGAAAATTGATTTTATCCAATGAATATAATATATTTAATTAATTATTTTTCAATCCTAAAACATTTAACTTACTGACCAATTTAAATTTTTATTAATTTAAGTTGCATTTTAAAATTTACTGAAACAAGTTTCATGTGATTAAAATTTGTAGTTGGATTACTTAACACTCCTTTGTGTGAATTCTTACTAAAAAGTAAGAACTTTAAAGATGCTATATTTTAAAATAAAATGTATATTTTTTTTAAAAAAAATATTTAGTTTGATATTTTGAGCATTTTAAAAAATAATAAATTTCAAAATACAATCTATTTATTTTTATGTTAAATATCAAATTCTCAATATTTGTTTCTTCCACGTTAATTAAATTTAATTCCCTTTTTTAATATTCTTTGTCATTTTTGTCTCATATATACTATAGAAATGCTTGATTGTTTAACACAAAAATTATACGTATACCAATTTTCATGCATGTGCCGTTGACTTCGGATATGATGCGTTGACAGTTATAAGAGACATGTCATTGTCAATACTATTATAAATGTAATTACAGTTTTAAGAGTTTTTATTGAGGCTAAGGCAATATTTAAAAAAAAAAAAAAATTTAGAACTTGGCTCTGTCTGATAATAAGAAGAAAAAAAAAAGTTAAAATTTTTAGTTATTTTTAAAAAATATGTATGATGTGAAATAAAGAAAATTGATTATATTAAAAATTATATAGGATGTGAAATAAAATTGATTAATTTATTGAGAATTGCATTGGATGTGAAATCAAGTGATTATTTAATGTTGAAATTTGTGTGAGATAAGATATAAAATAATTTTTAATTTTTTTTTAAAATAAATTTAAAATTTTAATTATGGCTAATTTTAGTCATAATTTTTAGCCCATTGTCAAACAGGACTTTAAAGTGAGAAATATTTATGATTATAGCTTCTCTATTGTATTGGTTTATATGTTAATATTATATATATATATATATATTTTAAATTAATATTTATTTGAGTTAATATTATTAATATTTTTTATTTATTCCTCAAACATCATAATCTTCCCTCGAACTTTAAGATTCTATAGTATTTAAATAAGTATTCTCATTAGACTGAGAAAATATTATCTGTATTATTAATTTTAAAAATAATAATAAATAATTAATTATATGTCACATTTTTATTACAAATTGGGTAATATTTTTAAGTGATACTTAAATATTATTTTAGAGTAATAATTAAATAAATATTTTATAATATTATTTAAATATATTATCAAAATAAATAATTAATTTATGTTTAATATAGAAAAAATATAATTTTTACATGAGAAAATTTAGAATGCTAAATTTGAATGTTGGATATTTAAAATATGATTTTATAAATATAATTTTGAAATCCAAATAGGTAAAAGATCAATGGTAAAATAATCATTTAATTAAATTTTAAAGGACAATGAAGTTTGGAATTAAAACTTAGGATTTGTTCGTTTGTAAGGTTAAATTTAATAAGATTAAAATTAAATTTGAATGAAGATATTTTTTTATTGAAAGTTGTGAATGATCTGAAAGAAAGTTATTATAATGAGATATATGAAAAATGTGATATAAAATTAGTTATTATGTTGGAATATATGAGGCATATGATATAAATTAGTTATTATTTTACTAATTTATATACAATATTAAATAAAGCTAATTTTTAATATTAAATTTTATGTGTGATGTAATATATCAGATTAAAATTAAATCAGATTAATTTTTAATTTTAAAATTAACGGGCCTTAGCGTTCTAAGTATCTTGTTTTACAAAATTTTAAGAATTGAACTCAATTTTTAATCTCTCTTCAATCTCGAGAGTCCTAGTGTAATTTAATTTTTATTTTTCGATCAATTAATATATATTTTCTTATGTAATCCTCTCAGGCTTTATAATTTTCACCATCAACACATGTAATTCAAGGAAAATTATGAGTTTGCCATGTAATTTTCCCTAATTAGTTTATTTTTTTCATTTGCGTCATGAGATATTTATATGTGCATCACATCTGTGGTGGGGTTGACAGCTTTTATGCATGCATAGCTATACTACATGCAATAAAACATATAAAAAGGATGTAATTCTAAATATATTCAGCATGTAATTTAGGGAAAAGAATGGTATTGCTCACAACTTAGCCTATCATGCTATACTACATGCAATAAGACATATAGAAGGATGTAATTCTAAATATATTCAGTATGTAATTTAGGGAAAAGAATGGTATTGCTCACAACTTAGCCTCTCATGCTCTTTTTATTCCTCAAAATATTATTTGGTGTGATTTTATGCTTTCGCTTTTGAGCACTCTCATTTATATTTGAATGGTTCAATATTATTCACTAATTAAATTTTCACTTTTTCAAAAAAAATAGGAAAGTAGTAATTTCATCTATGTTCTTCAAATAAATTTGCAATTTAATGCATATTTAAAAAATAAAAATAATCATCTAAGATTTTTTCGTCCAAATTTTATTCAGTGAGTCATTTTAATTTGATTTTATTAAGTTTGATCTGTTGGTTATTTTAAAAATAAAAAATATTTAATCAAGCATTAAATATTAAATTAAGTATTTTCATTTGTTATTATAGTCTTAACTTTTTTACTTATTTTTTAAAAATAAAAATTTAATCGTCAAACTTAATAAATTAAATTGAAAAAAGCACACATAAAAAAGATTTTTCAATGAAAAACAGATGTTATATGATAATATTTTTTGTTTTATGAACTTGTATAAAATTAAGGGTTTATCTCGGTAGCAGGATGGAATTATCTATTTTAAAAAATATTAAAGTTTAATATTTTTGTTAACAAGTTAATAATTTTTTTTTTGCAATCATATGTTATTTATATATGCACACAAGTGCAAGCCATTTGTAGTGGGTTTGATGGCTTTACATTTTTTAACATGCAAAGTTGGCAACAATTAATGAACAAGTCAAATCGGAGGAAAATAAATAAAATGGAAGTCTCACCGCTCAATTTAAATATTGAAGAGGACTTTTTGGCAAATATCCCCAACATATTTTCACTCTGGTCCCACTTAACCTAATCAATTGGAATAATTACTTTTTTTTTTTTTTTTACATGTTAAACGCACCTGCCGTGAGCTTCATGACATTGGTGTAATTATTTAATAGCATTTGCTCTCTCTCTCTCTCTCTCTCTGCTTTGTTCCTTGTTTGCTCATGGAGTCCACCGCAGGCAACGAATATTTGCTGAGCTTACAGAGAAAAGAACCTTCCTTCCATTATTCCCCTCGGTTCCTCGTTCTCTTTTCTTCCGCTCTTGCTTCTCTCTCCTTTGCTTTTCCGTTTCTTTGGTCGTTTCTTCCTTTTTTTCGTCCGCCTTTGCCGACACTCCTGTGTACGTCCATGCCTTGAGAGAGAGAGAGAGAGAGAGAGGGGGGGGGGGGGGGGGGGGGGGGGATA
>JAEMOT010000977.1:166924-198486 GCA_019297695.1 Apostasia ramifera
ATCTGTTCTTCTGCTTGTCTCACTAAACTCAATTCGATCCATCACGGATCCTGACGAAGGTAATTTCTTACGCCTTTCCTTTTAGGCTTTCCCTCGGTTCGGATTCCTCTTTTGCTTCCCCATTTTACGATTCACAGTACTCGATGGATGCTCTTCATTAATTTCTTTCGATTTCTACCGATTGCGGTGGGATTTCTCTGTTACAGTGACGGAAAATTCTTTATTAAACTTTTTATTTTGAAAAGCGATGGGATTTCAAGGTGTGTTTGCTTCAGAGGTTTAAATTTTTCTGAAAAATCATCATCTACTCTGTTCTTTGATTTATTCTTCCAGTCGATGCCCTTGGGTTGCTTTATAGCTCCTTGAATAGCCCTCCTCAGCTTTCTGGATGGAAATCGATCGGCGGCGATCCCTGTGGTGAATCGTGGAAGGGAGTGTCCTGCTTTGGATCAGCTGTTACCTCCATGTAAACACAATCCGTTGTATTTGATTCTTTTTCCATTTTACCTTCGTTTGATTTTCTTTATTTTGCTGAAGTTTTTCACATTTGTTTTCTCGTATTAATCTGGCAGCGAAGTTGCAGGGTTGGGGCTTAACGGTACCCTTGGATACCTCCTATCTAATCTCTTATATTTGAAAACAATGTGAGAAAATGCTTAGGCCTGTAATCCGATTTGTTTACAGCAGATGTTTGATTTATTTTATTTGTGTTCTCTTTCCTAATCTGTATTAATTTTCTGCTATTAGGGATATGAGCAACAACTACATACACGAACCTGTTCCTTACCAGCTACCTCCAAATCTTACGTATCTGTATGTTTACGCTATTTTTTATTGATTTTTTGTCCCTGATTTTGTATGCATGAAAACGTCTAAATATCATTGGATGTTGCAGGAATCTTGCAAACAATAATCTCAATGGCAATCTTCCCTACTCCATATCTAGCATGACTTCCCTTATCTACTTGTAAGGTTTAGTCTTTTTTTGTTCATTAATGTATGTCTTACAAGGTTGTAGCTTTGGCAAGCAATTATCCTTTAGAATTTACTTTGTAGAAACTTCAGCCACAATTCGCTATCTCAACCAATTGGAGATTTGTTCGCGAATCTTCAAAATCTATCTGACTTGTAAGTCTCTGGCATGATTAATGGCTCTTCCTTTTTACTTATTTTAGGAACCATTATTTTATTGTCATTCTTTTTTTTCCCTTGATTCTTTTACTTTGTTTTTACGGTGAAAAGAAATCAGTGTGTCTTGTTTCTTTTTTCTCTCTCTCTCCCTCACACACATACTATCGCTCGCTCTCTCAAAATTTTAATCATGATTATGTTTATCTCTTCATAGATGTAGTGCCTTGTAAGGAGTGTGCTTTAAACGGTTCACACTGAAAAACCAAACCAAACTGATTTAAGTTTGGTCAATTTGGTTTGGTTTATTTTTTTATATTTGAAAATCGAACTGTCTAACTTAACCGAAATACCATATACTATCTAGTAATAGCATTGTCGAAATTATGTGAAATCAGAAATGTTTATTCTTTATCCCTAGATTGGATGTCAGGTTTGACGTATGTGATTTGTTGATATGTTTCTAGCACTACTTATTATTTTTGCAATAAATATAACTTATTTAACCATATTCAGTATTAATTTATTTATTTTTGTTCTTTTTGTAAAGTTAATATCTTTAATTTTCTTTTCAAATATATGGTGTTCACTTGTACTCTTTTTGATCGTATTTTGTGGTTGTAAAATCTTATAGCAATATATTATAGAGGTTAGGGGTGTGCATTAGTACCCGAAGAATTGAAAATCTATTCGAAATCAAATCAACTCAATAAATTTGGGTCATGTTTAGATTTGTTTGGGTCGATATTGTGTCACGCCCCGACCCGCTAGATGGATTAAGCAGCGGATCAACTTTCTGAGTCAGGGGTAATCCTAATACATCTTTCAATACTAAATACACAATTCAGCATCCAAAATATTATATTAATAACCATAAAAAAAAATTAATTTTATTACTCAATCAAAATCATCTTTTAAGCTGGTCGCTCTCACACCCATCCTGAGTATAGTCTGAAGTGTACCTGAAAAATAAATAGATAGTGAGTTCTTGTGAAATCAATTTTTACCAACTTTACATGAAATATAAAACATGCAGTTTAATACAACTAAATAAAAACATGTTCATCTTGATACCATAATATTTATCATATGCGTAACAAGAATGTTATAATATGTCAGCATAGCACATGAAATATAATAATCAATTATCATTCTGTATTCTGATATGGAACTATCATTCTCATGCTCTTTTACCTAAAAGCTTGTCAGGAATTGCTCTTTGCACTAGTGATTCCCCTCTCTTGAGCATCACTCGGCGAACACTCCCCGCTCTCATCGGATTAACTCACCGCAGGCAACTTCCCGCCCTCATCAGTTCTAGGCATATAAGTTTAGTCCTATCACATCATCTCATAGAACAACAGTTCGTTTTCATGACAATTATTTATATCAAAAATCAATAATAAATATTACTTATGTCAATTCATCATATCAATAAATAAATAACAATAACATTACAAATCAGTTAATTGGTAGAACAATAATATATCAATAACAGAACAATAAGAATAGAAAATATGAGCACATCAACATAAATAGACAATATAATCTTTTTCTAGCAATCAACAAATAAATCATATAAAGTTGGTTCTCCCTGCCTCTTGGTTGTCTGATAATTTATTTTCACGTGTACACCCTGAAAAATAGAAATACAAATAAATTGAAATTTATTTATTTTTTAATTAATTTTAACTTACATATATGTTTCATATTCTTATAATTCTCTCTAAACAAATATAGTTTTGACTGAATTCATATTACAAGTTTTGTTATATTTTCATTTATAACCACTTACCGAAATTATATTTTATACCTAATAAATTAACTACTATTATACACAAATCAAATATATAAAATAACTTCTCACTTTTTTATTCTTTTCCTTCTCCTTCTCCTCCTCCTTCCTCTAGATTCTTTTTTTTTTACTATCTCTAGCTCTACTATATACATTCTCTCGTTAGAAAAATTAAATTGAAATATTCTTATTATGATATTTATTAAGAGATTTATGTCTCACATAAAAAATTATTTGTTGGTTTAGGTGTGAGTTAGTTCTATGGATACATGGGTCAGATTTTGGTCTATGTATAGTAAAACCGACTTTGCTTGCGTTAGGTAAAAAATAGGTATGAAATCGAGTTGAACCGACTCATGCACACCCTAATAGGAGTAATTTTGTCTAGGCTTTTATGGTAAACTCTCAATTTTATTCTGGTCCATAAAAATGAAAACATATTATTTTGATCTCTTCTGTCTAAAATTATTTTTCCATGTGAATTTTTTTTGACATATTTTATTAATATTCTAGTTTTAAAAAATTAAATACAGATATCTAAGCATAAAAAGTACTATTGTAGGCTAGTATATAAAGAAAAAATAATGAGGTTATAATAGCAATTGAAAATATTTAAACATGTTTTTAATACTTAAATGAATGTGTCGACTGCAACACTCTTTTATCGAGGATCCAGAAAAGAAACAATGCAATCAGTAGTAGGAATTATTTTCTAATATTTTTAAAATTTTAATTCCATTGCAAAAATAAAAGTGCTTAATATAGAATCATTATGAAATTCTACAAATTTTTTTGGCATTTAAAAGGCATACAATAAAAATATTAGGGAGGTTTGGTAATAATAACTCTAAAATTATTCAGTTGATTCCTTGAAAATTATAAATTCATACAGTTTTTAATAAAATATCGAGTGTAAGTCCTTCAATTTATAGTAGTACCTTTTTCTTCCTCTCATACATCCTCTTTAGGAGCCACAGTCTCTTATTATGGATGATATTTTGAAGCAGACAAGTCTTCTGCTGACAGGCCATGAGCTTCAATTTCGAAATTGATATTGCGAAATGCAATTTCTTCCATTAATCATTAACAACTTGCCATCATGAAGTTCAGAGATTCGATAAAGAAGTATTAGAAAGATAAATTTTTTTGTTTTCAATGGGGGCACTTCTTAAGCTGCATATTATGTTATTTATAGAATATTTTTTAAAATTAGTTTCAAAGTAGCCAACAGGCCTCTACCTGTTGGTTGTGCAGGGGAACAGTCAATTGACTATTTGATTTGAATGGTCAATTGACCGTTACTTAAAAAAATGTAGGGCTCGGCCATATTACACGACGTGCGGGCCTCATATATATATATATTGCCAGTTCTAGTTCCATGTAATGGAACTGGTGCAGTTCATTGCTTGGGGCCGGAACTGGATTGGACCAGTCTGGGTTAATAGGTTCCAGTTTGGCCTAGTCTATAATGCGCCGATTTCAGACCGATTATGGGCTAGACCGACCCAATAACATCCTGATCTGTGACCTTCATTCATTAAATGTAAAGCAACCTTCCAACAAGACAGGGAAGGAATGTGGACGAGATAGCTGAGTCTTCCAATTGAAGGTGATCTATCTAATCAAGAACCTCGCAAGGTCAGTCCTGTTCGTTAAAAGTTTGTCTAGTCTATCAGCTTATGAGAATTCCCAGGTGGCAGTTCAATGGTTCAATGTCTTCGAATTTAGGAGTGCAATAGAGAGATAAGGTATATATCCATTAGTACATTGAATGAATCCCTTATTCACTCTTCTGATACCTTTCTTTAGGGGACCTGAAGAGATATAAAAGGTGAAGCTAGAGCGATCCATTTACCCGTAGAATTGTTTTGCTATGTTACTTACGATGACGTTTTCTCACCTAAACGCCTGAATAACTTAGGACGAGGGGTTGCATTTGATTTACTGTCTCGACTTTCTGTCAAAAGAAAAATTGTTCCTTGGATTTTGAATCTTGTACCGTAATTGAACACTAAGCCAATCTAGACAAAGAAAGTACATGCAACAAAAAAAAGATAAGTAGAATCAAGGTTCAACTGGGATAGCCTTCTTCTTAGCTACCCTCTCTCTTATTATACGAGACCACTGGGGATTGGATGCTTCTTCAATAGCAGCAGCTTCTTTCACAGCCAATGATTACCTTGCTCCGATATTAGTTGAGAGACATCTGTGGAAGTCCTCTATCAGGCTAGTCTAGTTTCACTCTTCTCTCAATGCTCAACGAACGAGATCAAGTGCATCAAATTCTATGGATTGATTGACTCACTCTCAGGGGAAGACTGTCCATCATTTGGTTTCTCTCATCTATCTTTAATTTGAGTGAAGCAATTTGCAGTGTGGAAGGAGATCATCAATTAGTCCTTTCTGAAACTTTTGGGTGGGTACCTGTTTTGCGTGTACCTGTAGAGGTTAGAGGGAGTATACACATAAGGAGTGCAACCGCATCAGAAAGAGGGCAATGAATTGAGCCAAGCCCATGCTTTTTATAAATGAAGAAATAAGATAAATTTATAAAAGGCATTTTTTATGTGAAAAGGGTTCACAACAACCATGCAAGAGAAGCATAGGTGTCAAAGCTAGGTTTCATCCAATGAGACAGGTTAAAAAAATTAACAAGGACGGATGAAGAAAAAACATGTTGCAACTTCTTGAGGTTAGCAGTGAAAGAAAGTGCTTGACATTTTTTTGGTCATTTATATTCATAGCTGAGTCTACTAAAAGAGGGATCAGTCTCATCGTGGTGATTAGAGGGCATCTCTGATTGTTCACCTCTAATGTGGCACGTTCCCTCCTAGTTACATAATCAAGGGGATCCGTTGACTATCCTTATTAGTAAGCTAAGCTTGGGGGCTATTCTTATTTTTTCTGGGGAGGCAAAGCCGTCCCCTCTATTGATCAAACTCTCAGTTCAGATGTCTTCGTCAACATCTTACAAGGCTCTAGTCTTTGGTGGGTCATCATATACTTGACTTAGAAAGGCGAACATTTAAGCAAGGAATAGCCATTCATTACATCTTGCATTTGGTGCAAATGGTTTTCTTTTTTCATGACATACCAATCAGAATGGAGGGCCATACTTATGTACATGATTGATAGTTTCACTGCATTACTATATGGAGGGCATATCTATGTAAGGGAGGTAGTCAAGCTCGAAAGGAAATAAGTATAGGCTCTTTTACCAAGTCTACCAGATAGAAGATGATAGATGGCCAACTGTCATTGCCTTGCACAAAACGGTGCCATCTCACTTCGAGTTCCTTTGTAGTCAAATTTGATGATACCCTTCAGCAATCTTACCTACAAAATAAAAGGCCTGTTAGGTGATCAAAATCATTTGAGTCAGTGAGGACTCACATACTCCAACTCTATCTTTTAGTTTTTTCTATCTTCTAAATTCAAAGACTAGCCACACTGAGTTAGTTCAGTTAATATAACTGTTGTATTACTTGACTGGCAAGAAAAAGCTTACGTAAGAACTGGAAGACTCTTGTATGTACAGTAACACTTTCTTCCACTACTGGTGAACTCTTACATAGAAAGGCCAACAAAAACAACCGCACGCTTAGCAAAAGCTAGCGGTAGTTGGCAAGGACAATAAGTGTTGTTGGAAGCCTAATCAAAGAAAGGTAGGAACGAAGTGATAGCCCCAACTAGAGATAAGGTAGGGGTTTTGAGTGGTAGTAATTGCAAACATCTCTCCTTTATCTTAGCGTGCATAGTTTGCTTGGCTTGCATCCTGCCTTAGTCTTTCTTAGTCAAAAGAAACGAAACTCAGTCTTTTAGTAAGTGTATATAAGTAGTTGTTTAGTGTATAAGTAATTCTTTAGTAGTCGCGCTGGTGGAGGTTGGTTGAAGAAGATGATGCTACACGGCGTTCAAAACCAACCTTGAAGTGAATGAATTCGAAAGAATGAAGAAGTAAGGAAATGAGATGACCTTTCTTGAACTATTTCCTAAGTAGATTTCCCCTCCACACCAATCACGAGTTTTTTTTTATTCCTATCGTATATCATCGTTACGCCTTTAATGATAGGTTTTGAAAAAGACTTTCCCATTTAGGTTTGATTCGAATCGCTTTGTTGTTTCCCTTTCCTCCTACTCGAATTGTATTATTAAGTGCTTATTGCTTGCCAAAAATTTCTACTTCTACAATTGGTAGGTCACCGGGTTCTTCAAATAAGTCGCGTTTTCCATGATTTTCCCATGTTACAACTTTCATACCAATTCAATCGATCCGGAATGGAACGGTTAAATGTTCCATTAGGGGGAGTAGTCTTGACTTTTTTGTGCGGTATTCATTCTTGTTCGGCTCTTGGAATCACCTTGCAGTGGTTGGAACAGCTCGCAAAATCCAACCACTCCAACCCTTTCCCATATCTCTATGGAAACTAAATGGTTTTATGTTTCATTGATTAGTTATTCCTCCTCGTTCATATCTCCTTATCCATTTTGTCTTGATTAGTTATCAAGATTGAATGGCTTGGTTACATTTCATTTCAAAGCTTAGATTCTATTGTTTTCCAAGAATTTTGAGCCAGGCCTGGGTATGTAAGTAAAGTTAAGCCATGTATCTAGGAGGAACTTTTCAACCTAATAAAGCAGGAATACAGAAAGACAAATAGCTAATTGAAAAGCAATAGTCATGTTTGTAATCCTCCAAGCTACCAACAAATAAACTATACCACTAGATCCTTCATTAAGTCAAAATTGTAAAAAAAATTGCATAATAAAGGATTTGACACGAATGAATTGATTCATTAGAACTTATTACCACTTTTTTTTATTCGGACATGGAGTCGAGCAGATAGGTAATGTACCATCTCATATGGTAGTGTTCTATTCGTAGAAAAAGAAGAAAATTTTTTTTTGGGAGAGATGGCTGAGTGGTTGATAGCCTCAGTCTTGAAAACCGGGATAGTTCTTAACAAAGAACTATCGAGGGTTTGATCCCCCTCCCTCCTTTTGTTTTCTTAAGAAATTCCTTTTTTATTAGTTTGTCTTAACCCTCTTTTTTTCATCACGGGTAAGGGGAGCTTAAACCGATGTCCCTATGTGCCAGCCAAAATAGAAAAAACAAACAAAGAAATCAAATACAAATAATCAAATAAAATTAAAACAATTATCAAATTAATAAATTAATAAATTAATAAATTAAAAAATTAATTATAAAATGAAATCAAAATAAAGTAAAAGTAAAGAATAAAAGCTCAGGTAAGAGAGGTTTTGGAAAGAATAGGTTCCAAATCACGGTCGATTCCTTTTTCAAACTCCGCTGCAGCTAGACGTTCCCTTTCTGCGTGCCACAAATGTCCGACAAATAGAAAGAATTCTAGAACCAAATGAAAGGTAGCTAACCAACTTCCAAGAGAGACATAATTGACTGCATTGATCTTGGTAGCTACGCCACCCACAGAATTTAAAGAATCTAATGGAGCATGAGTCATATATTCTACTATTCATCATTCTTGCCAAGATCTTTGATTTCATTGCTTGTTTTGTCTGGTTTAATAATACCACTTATCTTAATGTGAGTTTTACAGACCCACTGGACCAGAAGCTTCTCAAGCTCAAGCATTTATTTTTCTAGTGAGAGACCAACGTCTTGGGGATAATGTGGGATCCGCCCAAGGACCCACTGATTTAGGTAAATATCTAATGCATTCTCCGACCAATTTTTGGGGGAGAAACTATGCGCTTTTGGGACCTTTGTGCTCTCACCTCTAAGAGGGCCCAATAGTTTGAACTTGAGTAGGCTGAAAAAAGATAAAGCACCTAAACTATAAGACAAGTAAGCCTCTTCAGATCATACAAGTGCATGGCGAGTCCATGTAAAAGGTTTAGTTAAGACATGCCAAATTCAACCAAGTATATAAATGGAACTTAACCAAACATGTCCTCTAATATCGTCTATCCTTCTCTCCCAAAAGGAGATTTTAGTAAATAACCAAATATCACGCTCATGGTGCCTATGTAATCATTTATGTCACCAAAATAAAGAGCCTCGAGTACTGGAAGAAAAGCACCCATACCTAATAAGATTAGGTGAATGCCAAAAATTGTAATCATTTTATTTTTATCTTTCCATACATAACCGAAGAATGGAAAGGATTCTTTAAGAGTTTTAGGTCCTATAATGCATGATAAATGCTGCTAAAGCCTAGAACTACAAAGGACATTAAGTGAAGTACTCCATATATAAAGTTTGGAAACATGTCGATAACCTCTCGCTCCGAACCTACTCCCCAACCTAGAGTAGCTAAATAAGGAAGTAAAATTAATCCTTATTTATACATGAGTTTCTTTTGTATGAAATAAGCCACTTCAAATAGGTTCATTGCGCCAGCCCAGAATACGATTAATTTGGCATGAGCTACATGAGCCCCAAGTAGTTTACTAGACAAATTGATAAGTTTGGCTTTTTCGGCCCACCAAGCGAAACCGGTGGTTTGTTGGTCAGAAGCGAAACCGGCCCACCAAAGAAAGGAAGGCTTGAGAGCTTACTCCGGTGTTCGTGGTGGAGTAAGGGCTTAGGAGTAAGGCTAAAGGCATGCCTTAAGGCAACTTGTGGCCCTAGCTTATGTAGCCTATGCTAACAAGTCGGAACTTGCTAAGTTTGGCGCTTTTTGTGAGTTACTGAAATCTTTCATATTCTGATCCTTAGTCGCTATTGTTAAAGCTGAGGTTGCAGAAGTGATGGAATGACTACTTGAACAGATGGAGTTGCTTTCAGTTAGAACTGATCATGGTTTAGCCAAACAATTTGACAGCGAAAGGGTCTATTGTGAGGAAAATTATGAGAATCCTATTTACATAATTTTATGTATATTGTAATGTTGATTTACAGAGGGCGAGGATTATGTCTACTACTATTAATTGAGTGTGCTATTTGTGTAGCCTCTCTATTAACCTCATCCTCTCGGCTCTCAAGTAAGATGAATTGCTTTATCTTACCCTTAAGTACATGATGTTACGTATTAATGAGCAATTACATTTTGAACTACCGCGAACTTATTTCATAGCTCTTAACTGAGCGACAGGCTCGATGAGACCGACAGATAGCCCAACGTTAATAGCAGATCAAATTCTGTGATAAAAGAGCTCTTTTTTCGAACAGATTTGTCCATCTGTAACGGGGATCTCTTGCTGTATGTCTTGCTACTCTAGAAGGTGGTTCCCAATTTTGGTATTAGATCTTTTTAATGGATTTTTCCATTTGTTGCTGTCGAGTATGTAGGCCTAATTTAGGGTGATGCCATTAAATCTCTATGTTTGTGATTGGACTTTGATCTCTATGTGCATCAATTTTCTAACAATTTATGTAATAATTGACATCATGAAAGTATCGTATATAATTCTTTTAGGTTTGTTGGCATATTAGTAAGTTTGATTTGTTTTGCTTAGTTTATTATAGCTCAGTTTATTAAGTACCTTTGCCTGATATAACTGTTAGTCTGTTTGGGCATGTGAGAATTGAGTATGGTATGTCTTGTTACGCGACAAAGTTGTTGAGTAGTTTGACCTGACACGTTGGAGAGATTAGACTAATCATTGGTGGGGAACATAGTTGCCGAAGGGTCTACCAAGGATCTGATCGAAGGAAAACTGCAACAGCCAGACGTAGAGTGAGACAGTCTGACTGAATTGTTTAGTCGAACAAACAAGTTGCCCTTACCCCTAGTTCATTGCGGCCGAGCAATTAATTCCGGTCATACGAACCATGCCTTCTCAGTATGGTTCACAGGCCTGAGCCATGTTGAACTCTATTGCTTGTAATTGAGTAAATTGATTGGTGTTTGAAGTTTAACTTAAAATTTATTACTTATCATAAGCTTAGTTGGATGAAGGTTTAACTTAACACAATTTTTTTTCCTTGCATCTTTGAACCATTTGGCTTTATTATATTTGAGGGGCAATTATATCTTTTGCCCTCTCTGATCATATTGCTAGGTGATGAGATGCTTTTTCTTATTTCTTCTATATTTCTATTTGTAGGAAAATTGATATCTTGTCTCCTATGTCTATGATAGAAAGCCTACTCGGCTATTTAATAATTTTCATTTACTCTTTGTAATTTGTAGCAGCCCATAAATTATTAGATAATACTTGTTTATTTTCTAAAATACTTTTATGGGTCACATTATCTCAAATATCGTGTTTTCATTCCATTCCTGTGTTTTGTGCTTTGTTTTCTCCATGATTTCTGGCTTTGTGTTGCTGTCCGCTTTTAGCTTAAATATTTTTTTTGAGCCTGATGTAGTGTGTGTGATGGTTGTCTTAAAAAAATGATGGCATGGCTTATATTTTATATTTTATTTCCCCTACTTGTTTTTTGTCTTTTTGTGTTGGCTTGTGTTGGAAGCTTTTGGACAAGAGCCTCTTCTCTTCCTTCCAACGAACAGAACACTTGAATTTTTTTTTCTCGGCTTTTGTTCTATGATTTCCTACAGCAAAAACTCTTTTTCTCCTCTCAAGCTTTTAACGATTTTACTCTCCTAAGGCTATACTTGCAAAGCTTTTGAAGAACTAAAAGTAATGGAGATTGTGGCACTCTCCAAGTAATAAGAAGCTCATTTTCTCTCCTTCCCGGCTTCTGCAATGTTTGTGTTGTTGTTTTGTGCTGCGATTTACTGTGAATCTTGAGTTTTATGCTTTTGCTTGCTGCGATTTACCGAAACTTTCAGTTATAATCTAGTTTCTTGCTTATTATTAGAAGCATATATAGTGGTATTCATCTCTAACCTCTTAAATCATTTTTGCTTGTTGTTTTCCAATATGTGTTGTTCTTGGATTTACTTGAGTATTTCTTTGGCAACTCTGTATGTGCATAGAGCTCCTTATTATAATATTTTTACTTATTTAAAATTATAACTTAAGCTAGTCTAACAAACTCTTTTCATTTTCTTATTATTCTCCTTGTGTAGAGGTTGTTGTTGTGTAGGCTTATTCGACTTTATTTCCTATGAAAAGTAGTATGAATTTAAGAGCTTTATTTAACTTTAGTTCCTGTAAAAAGACGTAGGGTTTGTATTAGATTTGTTCAGCTTTGATTCCTGTAAAAAGCCAGTGTGTTATAGTGAAATTCTCACTTGAGGAGTGTGGTGAATGGACTAGGCAGGGAGCTGAACCACTATAAATCCCTTTATGTTTTGTTGATATTGATCGTAATAGGATTGATATATTTTATTCTAAATTTTATTTAAAATTTTTCAAAATTAATACTTGCATATAAATTAATATAAATACATAAATCTTATTTTTGGTTATTTTCGTTGTCCATTTATTGTGTTGTTATTTTATCACTGAAATTGACCATTTGCTTTATATTTTCTGTTTTTATTGCTCATCCATTGTACTGTCTAATTTCTGAAATTGATCATCTACTTAGTGAATTAATTTTAATTCACCCTCACTCTTAGGAAGCCTTTTGGCCAACAAGCCAGTACGTTTCTTCCATCCTATAAAGGGCTGGCTATAGGTATGGGCTTGCTGAGTAGCCGCCCATACCTAAGCGATCTCATTAATGAGAGCCACCTACTCCCATTATCCATCTCTCCTCTATAAATACCATCATGTAATGCTTGGATTTGGACCTCTTCTTTTTTCTCTTTTTTTTTTTTTCCAAAAAGTAGGCTAGTCAATTAGGATCTTCTTACCCTCATCACTTATTTGACTTCCTATCATATTTTTTGGTTCGCGCAATTTCTTTGTGATAACTAGGTTCCAAAAAGACCACCAATCTCTCTCCTTGCAAATAAGAAACCTCTAGAGCTTCCATCTTTTCTTCTTACTGCAACAATTAGTCAAGATCAGTAACTAAGCTCATTCTGTCTCCAAGTTTGGTCTTTTCTTTACCAAATAGTTTGGTGCCTTATGTAGGATTCTAGCCAAAGAAATCCCCATCATGGCTGAAAAGTCCCATAACACTACCAACTCACCTTTAAACCTCCAAATCCCCTCCATACCACATCTCCCCTATTCAACTCCTTCCCCCAACAGACCCAACTCAACAACTTTCCCTATTGATTGCAAACTTGACCTAGTTGACCCAGTCAATGAATCAAGTTTTGTGGATCCTATCAAGCCAACAAACTTCCACACCTTCCGACCCTATCTATCTCTCACAAAACACCACTCTTTCAAGCAACCGAAAGAAGCCGTGTTTTGAAACTCCCGAAGTAGCTCCAATCTCTCGAATTAGCCCTAAAGAGCACAACTTCAACTTCGAGGAGGAACCATTGGAGGTATATCTCCCCTTTGACGCACAGACAGGATCTCCTTACTTCATAGAAATCCTGGTGGCCCTTGTTCCATGTTGCTTTAAACCACTGTCTTTCCTTGTCTTCGACGGCAAGGCAGACCCAACACAGCATGTGTGACGCTTCGAGAATGCCCTCTATACCTACGACATTGTGTCTGATATGTACAAGTGTAGACTATTCGGCAACACCCTCTTTAGGTCATCCCTAGAATGGTTTGACTTCCTTCATCCAGGTTCCATCCTTTCTCACAATTTTCCTGGGATTTTTTGGCTCAATTCACTATAAGAAGTCGGATCCTGAAGTTTTTATGAGCTTCTAAAAGTAAGACAAGAGCTAGAAGAATCTCTTTGAGATTTTGTCGACCGTTTCTACCTCCTTAATGTAGAAACACACGACACCACCGACGATCGTTCAATGTCCTGCTTTACCAATGCTCTCTTCATATCTGACAATCTCTTTCAATCATTCAGTCGATGCAACCTGATGACGATGTCAGGGCTCTATCATGAGCCAAAAAGGAGATACATTTAGAGAACGCTATGACTGCTGCATCTCTAACTACTAAGAACAAGGCAAAAGAGAAGTTCACTGAGACGTGTTGGCCACTCAGCCGAAGAAGTGCCCTTGAACAGACATCAAGTCAAACACCCAAACTCCCTATGGCAGGTACAACCTTGTCTCTTACTTTATCAGGACTTGGCTCCAGTCTCAATTGAAGAGGTCTTCCACACCTTAAAGGTGGAAGGGCTTGCCAAATCGGTGTTGAACATCATCACACCGCAGCCAAACCAAGACCTAAATCAAGTTCTTGGCAAGTACGATCACTCCTTGGCAGACTATTGCAGGTTGCATGAACTGCTAAGGGTGCTAATCGAGGTCAAACACCTCTTAGAGTACTCACTTCCCAAACTGCCTTCCCCAAAGCAGATGAACGACAATCAAGGGGCAATTGTGACCTAGTTGAAGTCGCAAGGAAAGAAGTCGATCATCATTATCTTCAGATACTTACCTGCGAATGAGGGCTCTTCTTACACTGCCTTCAATGCTCAGGTACATCACTCTACTTTCTCCATACTTGACATCACCTTCTCTGTAGAACTCCCTGACAAAGCTGTAAACAGCGATCACTCGATCGTCATTTCTGCTAATGTCGGTGATTTCCACCTCCATTGAATCCTGGTTGACACTAGGAGTTCTGTTGACATTCTTTAGGCCCTGTTTAATTGGAGGCTATTTTGACTATGATCGTATCTAAAATGACCTCTAACTATTTTATGTCACCCTCAATACATAAATTTTAATATAAAAATTTCATTTTATATCATATTTTACATAATTTTTAATACATTATGCTTAATTTATTATTATTATTATTTTTAATAAAATGGTTGGAGGCCATTGGAGGTAATTTTGGCCATGGCTTGGCCTCTAACCAAATAGGGACTTACCCCAATGCCTTCAGACAAATGGGCCTGCCAAACTGCGCACTGCTACCTTCGAGTGTGATTGTGATGAACTTTGCCGCAACACTTATCGATCACTCGGCTAACTCACCCTCCTTGTCACACTCGAAGAAGGCGTCAAGACGGCTACATGTATCATGAACTTCATCATCGTCGATGCCACATTTGAATTCAATGCCATCTTAGGGTGACCAACCATTACAGCCTTTCGAATGCCCACATCCATTCTGCATGCATTTTTAAAGTTTCCTACGACCAGGGGAATCGTAATAGTTGGGTAGACCTCAAACATGAGGCAAGGTGTATGGCTATTGCAACTAGGGTCTATGAAGAAAGAAAAGAACTTAGGGTGCCACCTGATGAATCCCTGTGGAGGATGGAGTTTCATTTATACCACTAAGTAGAAAAGGGAGGAGGAGGGATATATTTGTATTTAAAAATTTGAATAATAGTGAAAAAATGGCTCTAGTAGTCCTCCTTTCTTCCTATATAAATGTGTGTGCATGGAATCTTGCAAATATGCCTGATGTCGATGGGACCATTGCAGAACACAAACTTAGCATAAAGGAGAGGGCTAAACCAATTCGGTAGAAGAAGAAAAGCTTTAGAGGCAAAAAGCTAAAAGCTACAAAAGAAAAAGTGTTAAAACTCACTTCGGCATGTTTTATTCGAGAAGTTTACTACCCTGACTGGCTCGCAAATGTTGTCGGAGGATGTGCATGGACTTCATGGACCTAAACAAAGCTTTGCCTGAAAGACTCTTACCCGCTTCCAAAGATAGACAGATTAATGGATTCAGCAGCCAGCTGTTCGACTCTCAACTTTCTTATTACTTTGTCGGCTGCCACCAAATACTGATGGTTCTAGAAAATGAGAGAACTTCCTTCATCACGGACCGGGGGACATATTGTTATAAAGAAATGACTTCTGGATTGAAAAATGTCGGTGCTACTTATCAGAGAATGGTGGACCAAATCTTTAAACACTAGCGAGGGTGCAACCTCAAAGTCTATATAGATGACATTCTAGTCAAGAGCATTGTCTTCGACCAACACCTCAAAAACCTTGAAGAGACTTTTTGAAACCCTTCGGCTGAACAACATAATACTCAACCTTGAAAAATGTAGATTTGCTTTGGCGTCAGGAAAGTTCCTAGGTTTCATCGTCCTAGTTTTAGGGATTAGACGAACTCTGAGAAAATCAAGGCCATCCTAAACATGCCATCCCTAGCGAACTACTGGGAAGTTCCAATACTCACTAGGTGAATTGCAGTGCTCAGCAGGTTCTTCTCCAGATCTGGCTAAACATGTTTGCCCTTCTTCAAAACAATTCGTAAAGGTGGAGCTGAATGGAGTGCAGAGTACGAACAGGCATTGGCCAACTTGAAGGAGTATCTCTCTTCATTGTCTGTTCTATCCTCCCTTGTCGAAGGTAAGACTCTGTACCTATACATTTCTATTTTTGGCCTCATTGTGTTCATAGTGAGTGCTCTTTCGGGAAAGTGAGGGAAACTAGAAACCTCTCTATTATGCCAGGCACAAGTTGCAAGGTGCTTAAGAGCGGTACTCGCCTTTGGACAAAGCTGCTTTTGCCCTGATCATTTTAGCTAGACGACTTCAGCATTATTTCCTGGTGCATCAAATCATTGTAGGCGGCGGGCCTCCTTTTGAAGAGAATTAATCCTCTACACTTTCTAAATCTCTAGGACATTGCAAAAATGGGCCCTTGAACTCATGGAATTCTATATGTGTTATGCTCCTTGAATAGCTATTAAGGTTCAAGCCGTTGTCGACTAAGCTTATTTTTGTTTTTGATAGAGTTAGAGTGCTTGATTCCATAAAAGAGCTCATTTGTATCCCTTGTAATTTTTAATCAGTTTTTGCCGAATTGTTTTTAGTGAAATTCCTTGGAAATGAGTGGGGAGTGGACGCAAGTTACATTTGTGATTAAACCACTATATATTGTGTCCACTCTTATTTATTGTTTACTTAACTCTCTAGTTTGAATCCTACAATTTATATATTCTTATGAAACGGTTTTTCTCTCTTGTGTTAATGCTTTTAACTATTTTGATGATTTGATTTGGGTGTTCTTCAAATTAAGATTATTACTTCATTATAGACCTCCAAAGATAAAAAATATTAACTCTAATATAGTGACTCTTTCATTAATTTCATTAATCTTTACTTGTTTATTTGTCATTTACTAACGTCTATTAACTTTGGTAACCCTTAATTGCTTATCTTTATTTTGTTGTTTAACTTATTCTAATCTCTACTAACCCCACATATTGCATTTTTTTCTTTTACTAATCTTCTAATCTTTGACTTATTTCTTGTTATTTTCTTTCATAATATATATATAATATAGAATAAAAAATATATATATTTATATATATATATACTTATACATACTTAACTATAATCTATTATAAATATGTTATTTATTGCTTTAACTTTTGCTGTCTTTTGTGAAAGACTTATAGGAATGTGGAACTCATAAAACTTGCTTCAAAGAACTCAAATAAAACTTGCTTTAAAGAATCGATTTTTAAATAACAATAACTTCACAATATACTAATTAATTAAAAATGTATTCAAAATTTTGTAACACTCAATTCACCTCCCTCTTGCGCATGCCATCATCTGGGGCAACACTTATCTGTGTTTATCACTTCTACTAGATGCATTTTGCTTTTGGTTCTTAAGTATTTCATGTTGAATATCTGATAATGTTTTTTTTTTTAGCTTGGAAGGTTGTAGCAGTTTTGCATACTTGCATTTTCTTAGGCATATTTCCAGGATTTGACTAGCATAAAGTTTTAATACATAATTTTATTGAAGGTGTGAAGGTTTTTTGATGTCAAGTACTTTATGTTCCTTGACAGTGCGCATGGAGGCTAATCGTGAATGCTCTTTTGACTTTTTTTTTATCTTTGATGCACATTATAGTTTTAAATATACATGCAAACTAATCTGCAACACCGTGGTAGGGATTTATCTTTCAATAATTTGAGTGGAGATCTTCCAAACTCTATAGGCTTGCTGACAAATCTTTCTAGATTGTAAGTAAACTGCATAACAACTAATACTTTTCAGTCAAGCATTTGCAATTCCCTTTTATTAAGCTATTCTATGATCCAGATATTTGCAAAACAATCAGTTGACAGGTTCGGTGAATATTCTTTCAAACCTTGATTTTGATACTTTGTAAGTAACCGATCTCTACCTTGATACATATTGTTTCCAAAATTAAGTAGATGTTTATCGCAATTTCATTTTCTTTAGAAATATTGCAAATAACCACTTTACTGGATGGATACCGCAGGAGTTCTTTTCTATTCCAAACCTCGTGTGAGTGTTCTACCACAAATTTTGTGCTTATATTGTCCAATTGATTTTCATGTTCTAATTTACAATTCTTTGATAAATAGAGTTGGTGGTAACGTTTTTGAGAATGGTCCTGCACCTCCTCCGCCTCCTTATACCCCACCTCCACCTCGTAAGCCTCATAAACATCATAATCAGAATGAAGCACCAACAAATGCACCAATAGGTGATGATGGGCAGGAGTCGAATAAGGAGTCAAGCAGTAGTAAGAAGAGATTGACAGCAGGTCCAATTGTTGGAATAATAATTGCTGGTTCAGTTGTAGTTGCTTTGTTTGCCATTCTAGCTACTCTCTTCTGCCTTCGTAAGTATACAAAGAAGCGAAATAAGAACCAAAATAAGTTGGCTTTTCCATTGGGATCTCCTTCTACTGGGGTAAATAAAGGTGATTTTTCTTTTTTATACAAATATGTGTACTTTTTCATCTTCAAAGGATTATGTTTTCAAAAGAATGACGTTTTTGAAGGAGTTGCACTTTTGACTGAATGGCTTGGCACTTTGTAAGCATTGCAGTGATCGAAAAAGACAAACCTTTGAATAGAATGAAAGAAAGAAGTCATATAACCAAAATTTTCTTGAAATTACAAAATATGAGAATGGAAATCAAAGAAGTAGAAGAAATGGACTTTGAAATTCAGAGTATGCAAGTTGCATCATTAACAGACTTAATCCTTAAAGTAAATCTTAATAGGATGGACAATTATATTGGTTTCGAAGGAGAGCTATAATGAAATGCAAAAGGAGAATAACAGAATTGGTCTTATTTAAAGAAGGGCTTTAACAGAATTGGACCTCTAATTTTGAAGCCTTCGTTTTAATCTTTCCAAATCCTGGATTCAAAGTATATTTCCTGATTTAATCCAAGAATGAACTGAAAAGATAAAATCAGCTTCGCTAGGAATTTTTTTTTTAATAGAACTATTCTCCTAGACTTGAATTATTTCGAATCCTCATTTCAGTTTTTCGAACCTTAGATTTGAAGAGGATCAATATGAAATTAGTAAGAGTTAGTCATTTAGAAGCATCTTCCATAAAGTTACTCCTTCAAATTTTGATTTCTCAATTTAGCTCTTTCGAACCTTTGAAGATGAAGAGCTTTTGGCTTTACCCCTTCGATCTGTATTTTTCAAACTGGTCTTTTGACCTTGTTCTTTTCGATCTTGAAGTTTCGAAGATTACCCTTTTCGATCTCAATTTATAAACACCATTTTGAAGCTTGCAGAATTTAGAGAGTAAATTAACCAATGGAAAAGAAAAGAAATTCTTAAGTAATAAAAGGAAAAGCTGAACATATAAAGCAGAATGAAATTACAGAAAGATCTTATCATTTTTTCTAAGAATGTAGAAGTGGACATCTGTAAAATAAAGAAAGTGTGTTTCTAACTGGGCTTTTTATTATCCATTTTTGGGCTATATTAGTTTTGATAGCAGACCAAATAGCCTATGAATTTGTTATCAAGCACTTTGACAATGATGGACTTCCATGTCCTGCTACACTATTGTAAATCTTTGTAATAGTAGGCTTCTATGCCTTCATTACATTGTTATGCATCTTCCTCACGGTGTATAAATTCTAAGTAGTTAACTTGTCTTTATCAGACTTATGATACCCACCCTTTAAAAGAAGAAAATTTTTAAATGTCCAATACATTCATTGATTTTCATTTCTTAATTTAACATGTATGAGCGTAAAAGTGCTTTATATAAGCTGTATATGACAAAATAGTGGTAAATATGAAAATTATAATACCACGTATATGAATGATAGTGCTATGTATGAGAAAAAATATATAGCATGAGCTGTATATAGGTAAGTACGGATTTTATAGTGCTAACTATTTGCAATATAGTCTTAAGTATGACGTTATGACATTTTTCTTAATAATACACAGCCCATACTTAGCATTTTTATATTTATACTTTGAAGATTCTTTTCAAGGAGTACCTTCTTAAATAACTCTTTGAGGAATACTTTTCTTGAATAGTTCTTCAAGAAATACCTTGTCGAAGAACTTCCTGACAAACTGCTCTTTGTTGTCAGTGTAACGACAAACTGAAAGGCTGACAACATCTGCTTATGGAGAAATCTGTATAAACTTATTAGCAGAATAACCAAGCAATGGCTGGCATGAGAATGCTTGTTTTTTGGAAGTATTATTTGATTTTAGTTTTTTTTTTGCATTTGTTTTGAAGTTAATTTTACTTCATGATTTCAGTTGAAAACCTTTGACAACGATATGTGAACTTAATGTAGGCACATGGTTAATCTAGAGTCTGTTATATCTTAACTCAGTCATCATTGGCCTCCATTTGACCCGTATAAGAAATGCTATTTTGCATCAACGAAGTTCTAAAGGAGATTGTGTTAAAACCATCTCTTGTAACTGCTCTGCTGCTTTTTGGCAGGTGAATGGCACCAATTTTCAGATTACATTTCTTCTCATGCACCTACAGAATGGAGTTCCCTAACAAGAGAACCGCCATTGTCTTCTTATGGGCAGTCAAGATCAGGTGAACAATCCAAGTATTAGAAGCCAATATTATACTTGTCCCTGCAATATATTTTGAGTATGAAATTGGGTTGAGCTTTTTTTTTAATAGGAATTCCTTGACAATCCAACAGACAACCAGATTCCACCATAATTGTTTTGATCAACAGAATCCCAGAAAATGTGCTTCTCCCGCATGAAAAAATTCACAAAAAGATAGAAATGGTTGTGGTAGTTATACGTTTATATTCAGGCCTGGCAGAATCAAAAGAAAATAATACCTAGAATAGGTCTTGTAGAAGTTACTTGATGCAGGCTAGGTTAAATGTTTTGGAATATACTCTACATCAAATCTTATTTTCTAATTCATTTCAAAAAAAAAATCTTGTTATCTAATTGATATTTGAGACCATTGGATAAAGCTCTTTTTTGAAATTTTCTATTTGTTATGTAGTTTTAACATCAAAAGATAATTTTTTAATGATTAGAAAAAAGATAATTTTGTATTCTTAATAACGTAATTTAGAATGTGGATTCAGATATGCTTTTTTCAATAGTTTATGGTACTTGGTGCAATGAAAAGGACTCACTTGATTTCAGGAAAACCCTGGCCTGATTGCATCATCCTTATAGAAGGCCTTGTTTCTTTTGAGACTCACAGACCTTTATTCACTAGCGCTTCATCAAAATCAACGCCCTTTAAGCATACGATGATATCATTTTTTATGAAAATGTAAAACTGATTAGTCTGCACTATTTATGACTCAAACATCCTGTACTTCCTACGTGCAAAGCATAGAAAGCATACCATCAAAACAAAAAAAAAAAGCTCAGAGAGCGACCAGGCTTACAGGCTGTGTAACTCTTGGTAATAAGAGTATGCCTACGTGGATGTTCTCACATTATGCTCACATTATGTAATCATTTTCATGATTATAGCCTTATTCTACTTATTTGGAGCTGGATTTATGAACTTTTCTGCTGTAATTTCATATCCAATACTGCGTTTTTCTCAGATCATATGGACATGAATACTTTGAAGAACCAGATAAGGAGAAATCAGCCGTATAGAATTTTATTTCCAAATCACTACTTTTTTGTCTTGCTTAGAAATGCTTAATTGATGAATTGAAATAGTTTTTTGGTAGTCAATTATAAATTTGAAGTTATAGGATATAATCTCGATGTTGATTTACATCATGCATATCCTGAAGGTGTTAAAGACATTCATGAACATAAACTCAAAAGCTCTCAATCTGCAACACAATTGAAGTCCCCATCATCTGAGAAAATTGATAAAACAAGTGGGAAAGTTGGATCTGCTAGGGGACCCCGAATCCCAATTACTGCAGCATATTACAGTGTTGCTGCTCTTCAGACAGCAACAAACAGCTTTGGTCAAGAGAGCCTTATAGGTGAAGGTTCTCTTGGTCGTGTTTATAGGGCAGAATTTTCCGACGGGAAGGTAGTTGAAAGCTCTATTACACATCTCTGTTTCAATATCTGCAGTTTCAGAGCTACTCTGCAATAATTTATAGATCATTACTTAGTTTTGACTTGATACCTACATTTTAATTAAAAGGTAAGGCCATCATCAAAGTATTTTCTTATTGATATTTGAGTGAGTATATCGTCTATTATTATGATTTGAGTTTCCAGTTGATTGTCGAAATGTTTTTTATATTTGGAATGGAAGGCAGTTTTTATCTCTTGAAAATTCACTTAAGCATAAAAGTAGCAAAAAATTGTGATACAAGAAAATAGTTGATTTTGAGTTCTCAGTTTACTCTAGTTTACTCTAGTTTACTATATTAGTTTTACTTATAATTTCACAATTATTTTGTTCGAGATGATTTGTTAATGTTTACACTGAGACTTCCATATCAATCTTAGTTATCCATGTGGTACTAATTCAGACCCAAATGAACCAAACTAATCTGGATCATTTGTTAAACCAATGTAGGCCAAGTCGAGTTGAGCCATACCAACTACCCCTTCTGGGAAGGTTTCATACAACCCCATTTGGGAAGGCTCCCGACAACACCGTTCGGGAAGGTTCCTTGCAACCCGATTTGGGAAGGTTCCCTATGACCTTTTTTGGGAAGGTTCCTACAACCCTATTTGGAAAGGTCCCTTACAACCCCATTTGAGAAGGTCCCCTACAATTTTATCAAGGAAGGTCCTTTGCAACCTTGTCTAGGAAGCTCCTTTGCCATCCCATCTGGGATGGTTCTTTGCAACCTCGCCCAAGAAGATCATCTGCAATCTTGTATGAATAGGTTCTTTGTAGTCAAGTCCGAGTAGGTTACCCATATCCCCATCTAAAATGGTTTGCCTCAGTTCACACCTTCAGTAAGCCTTGGTCAACATTTCTCAACCTTGTACCATGTACAGTGGGGTTCCATCATGAGCTCAAACTTTCACTTTAACTATTTTGGTCCTTGTGTTGTTTTCAGGGCGCAGAAATATAACGCTCCTTTCTGTGAGGCAATCTACAATGCCCATTCTCGAAGCCTTTAGAGCTTTGAAGCTTGATTACTTAATGGGAAAGACCGATGCCCGTAAACATATCTAAGGCTTCGAGGCTGCCTTTTGTTACTATTGTCTTGATAATGTGATTGAGTGCCATCTCTTGATCTCCACATTGAACGGGGTACCCTTCACCTGGTATATCCAATCGTCTACTGGATACACCCATTAATATAATCTTTTGAAGTAGGAGCTCTAAGCCTACTTCACTGGGGTCACCAAGAGCCCTTTTGGACCAAGCTCTCTCTTCAGGATCAAGCTGAATCCCGGTGAAACTCTAAGGTCTTATATGAGTCGATTCTTTACCGTCGCTATCGAGGTGGAGATGGTTCATCCCACCATTGTCATGTACACCATCTGGCAAGAGCCTGTGGTTGGAAATTTAGTTATGGAGTTGTCGAAGTACAAGCCCTCCACCTATCCTGGGATCTTGGCTATAGTGCACAGCACATCTAAATGGTGGATGCCCATCAAGTTCTTGAGAATAGCAAAAAGAAGAAAAGGAAGAGAAATAAGGATGGATCCATTCTTCTAACTCCAAACCCTATGCAAGGTCTTCTTAGAAATCTAGGGATGGAAGGTAAATTGGCCACTAAGGACCGAGGTACGAGATGTGTCAAATTTTGAATTACCCTGTAGGTGGGGTCTATATAGCGACATACAAGCAAGGCCAGGTCTTTCCTTAGAGCATGATTCTGATCCACTAGTAGGTGTTGATCCTTGAAACTATTGCGCTTATCATTGAAATCATAGATATTGACTTCACCATTGTTGAGTCATTAAGTCCATAATCGAGTAGTTGGTAGACAAGGGCCATTTGCATGAGTTTCTATAAGGCACCAAGTCAGAAAAGTAGCCCATGGTAGAGGAAGATGATGACGGAAGCTGGAAGGGGAGGCCTCTAGTAAATGGCAAAGGGACTTTAGAGCCAGTGAACATTGAGGCACCTTAATTATTCAGGACTATTTCATTCAATACCCTGTCTAATAAGGCTATTGACACTATTTTTCTGTATGACCCAAAGACCACAAAGCATCAATCGGTGATGGTGGGTAGTATCACAAGGTGGGTGACATCGGCAATCCTTATCACTTTCAATCTAAAGATATGCCAAATCGCGATAACTCCTTTGATGACCTCATCATTGTCACCACAAGAATCTTCAATGCTGGCATGAAGAGAGTCCTCATTGACACAAATATTTCGATGGAAATTCTCTTTTAAAATACTTTTTTGCAGATGGAGGTTCCTTTGAGTACCTTCTCCATGGTGGAGTTACTCTTACCGGGTTCTCTAGGGAAAGAGTGCACCATTAGATTTTGTCATCCTACCTGCCACTTACAACAATGTTAATGGCTGGGAAACCCATATGGTGTCTTTTGCTATTGCCCAAGTGCAATCTAGTTACACCTCCATTCTAGGGAGGTTTACTTTGAACCTCTTTGGTATGGTTGCTTCCACAACATATCTTTGCATGAAATTCCCAACCCTGAGAGGCATAGCTACTATCAGGGGAGACATTGTCTAAGCGCTGAAGGCATTTGAAATCTTGACCAAAAGGTCAGTGGATGAGCTCGAGCCTTGTAAGGAAATTGAAGCCCCTCAAGTCTAAGGAGGGGTTCGTTTTTGTTTTAGGTTGTAGGGAGGAGTCCTAAGTTATAATTCGTTCTTTTCTTAATGAGTCTTAGAGGAATGATGTTAAGGCCATCATTTCTAATTAGGAAGTCTTGACTGGTCATATCTAAGATAAGATGTCTTGATGTATACTCTTCGCAGATGATATTATCCTTATTAAGAAAACTAAAGAGGAAGCTAAAACGAAACTCGAGCTTTGGAGAAATGCTCTAGAATCTAAATTTTTTTATCTTAGTAGACCAAAAATTGAATATATGACGTGCACATTTAGTTAAGAAAGAAATACTTATATTAGAAACATGATAAATAGTGATTAAATTGTCAAGAAGAGTGAGCATTTTAGATACCTTGGATCTATTATTCAAAATGATAGTAAAATAGATAATGACATTATTAGTAAGATTCAAGCAGGATAGGTAAAATAGAGAAATGCTTATAGAGTATTGTGCGATGGAAAAATTTTATCCAGACTTAAGGGTAAATTTTACAAAACTGTAGTAAGACCAGTGATGATATATGGTGCTGAATGCTGGCCTGTAAAGAGAAAACATACAAATAAAATAATTATTACAGAAATAAGGATACTAAGGTGAATGTGTGGATATACACGAAAAGATAGAATGAAAATGAGCATATCCGAAAGAAAGTTAGTGTTGCACCAATTGAGGATAAACTTAGAGAAAGTCAGTTTAAATGGTTTGGACATATAAATCATAGACCGATTGAAGCTCCAATTAGAAAGATCGAGTTATTGATCTTGCCCATGTACAAAGAGGAAGAGGGAGACCAAAGAAGACATGACAAGAAACTATAAGGAGTGATCTTAGTTACTTAGACTTAGATAAGAATTTATTAATTGATAGAGTGCAATGAAAATAAAGGATTAATGTAGCCGACCCCACCTAGTGGGACTAAGGTTCGGTTATTGTTGTTATTGTTTGCCCAGGCTCCCAGGAAATGGTAGGAATAAACGGAAATATAAAAGAGCACCCATCTCAATATGTTCTTGATGTGAAGCCATTCAATAAGATCATATCATTTAATCCTGCAGGGGCCGTTGTGATGTTACCCATAAATTCTTCGACTATCTTTGTCGTAGGATCATTCTCCTCGAAGGTCTGTTATTCAAACAATGAAAGGTCACATGCCTTGGGCATCAAATTGTTTAATCTCAAATCACTTCTAATGACAAAGTAGAAGTGTTTGCAGTATGAATGTGAGCTGCTCGCCTTAAAATCATCTCCTCCTTCGTCTAATGTCTTAGTGTAAAGCACTTGAGGTAGCAGTTTGCCCTCCTCTGAAAAGGCACCTGAATATCGTTAGGCCCTAGCTTCTGGATGGATGGTTCAAGAGCTTTGATAATGAGTAAATGTAAGCCATCACGTTTGGTGAGAGCCGAGCTGGCATCATCTTGAAAGAACTCAAATATAGACATTTTCTTGGCCAAAGTTTATTATGGGTATTCCCTTCTTAACATCTTTTGCACATCCAACCTTAATTTAGACCTTATTGTAGAGACTTATAGGGTTTGAGAGGGTGAGATTGTGCTCTTGTATTCTTTTTAGAGATCCTTGAAGGAATAGTGTGATTTTCTCATGGTGTAGTTGTGATTTTTCCCCGGATCTAGGATTATTTATGTAAATCTGGTGTGTTATTTCTTATCTATTCTTCTGTGATTCACGTTGTGTTTTCTCACGTAGCTTGTAATTTCAATTGTATTTTTGCTACATTTTTGTGAGATTTCTTCTAGGCCTTGTGTTGCCAAGCGATATTCAATTCCTAACACAATTTGCTTCACAACCACTTCTTCTTTAGTAAAAAACTTTGCCTGTTCTCCCAGGGCTTACTCCTCTCCTTAGAGTTCTCTTCTTCAATGGATGAGGAACAAGCTTTTTCTTTTCGAGCAACTCTAGAGATTGGTTCACGTAGACAAATATCTTCCAAATCTTCCCTGATGTTTCACTATAGTTTTCTTCCTCCTCTCTTCGGAATCGTAGCTTGCTACATAAAGCACTTGAAGATGTTCCTTTAGAAAAACACAGAAGAGAAAGTGTCCCTTCTGTGCTTTGAGCAATGACTTTTAGAAGAGGAAGCTGGCTCCTTGAAAGTTGGGCCCATATCCATGCCCAACTCTTCCCGAGGGCTAGTGTTTACATAGGGACTCTTATTTCATTCTTAGACGTTCACATGGTGCCATATCATACCAAAATAACCAAGGTGAACTGGATCAGGTGAACCAAGTTAGGCCAAGTCGAGCCATACTTATAATGCCATTTCAGAAGGTTCCTTGTAAAAAGGTTCCCTAAAATCTTATCCGAGAAAGTTCCCAACAATTCCATCTGAGATGCTTCCTTACAACTCCATCTGGGAATGTTCCTTACAATCCTTTCCAGGATGGTTCCTTACAACCCCGTCCAGGATAGTCCTCTACAACCTCATCCCGGAAGGTTCCCTACAACCCCGTTCTAGTATGTCCTCTACAACCCTATTCGGGAAGGTTCCCTACAGTCTCATCTAGATGGGTTTTCCTCATTTCACACCTTCATCAAGCCTTGGCCAAGCATTTCTTAGCCTTATACTTGTACAGAGGTGTTCCATCATGAGCCCAATCTTTCACTTAACCATTTTAGCATTCTCTTCATGTATATACTCACTATCGAGCTAGCCATGTCCACTATTCTATTACAGTAAACCTTTGCAATGTTAATATTCTTTCACAAAATGTCAACGACAGTGTCAATATTCCTGTCAGCTTGTTCCACTAGCTATTATAGGGACACAACTATCATTTAATTTAGCATCAACATGGCCTATCAGATACTTTAGTTGCCTGACAGCTTATTAGACTCTTTAGGTCACGTCGTAACATCACAACAATTTCCTCAAGCTATCATATCTGACGGCTCTGGTCGTTATTGACTTTCCTAGTTGCTCCAGCCATCTCCTCCGGCTTTCAATTAGCCTTTTATCAGCCATGCAAAAGGCTTTTGGGTCTCGAAACTTCTTCTTCAGTAAAGGAAGATCTGTCAAAGCTTTGTAACCCTAAGGAGATCCCTTCTTCTACTCTAGTAATTCAATTCTGTATTGGCCTTTGGCGACCCTCTTCTTCTCAACGTAGTGGATTCTTGGCTCTGGCTCGACCTGGAGGTAGGAGGATCTCTTCGAACTATGTTAAAGCTGTGTCTTTACTTTTTTTTCTTTATTTGATCACTCTCTCTCTCCCCCTTGGGCTCTCCCCTTTTCTTTTGTAGGACGTCATTGCAAATCTAATGTTCCTCTGCAGTCGAAGAACCCAAAGGGAATATCAATAGTTAGTGTACCTCTTAGGTGAGTAAGTGAATGCACAGGCTAAATATGAAGGACATGAAGTACAATATAGGTTGCCTTGGAGTTCCAATTAACATGTTATGTTTTTAATGTTGGCATAAAGGGTTGTCATGCCATTGAATGCAGAGGTAATCTATTTTGAATGCGATGAATGCAAATATGATTCTTCACGTGGATATCATATAAAGATTTGTCCCTAAAAGGATAAAGTTCTCAACCAAATGTCTCAACACGAGGTTCTATGATAAGCATGTGCGTAGATCTATCACAATAGAATACTAGCATGAATCTAGTGCAGGAAAATAAAGAAATTTCAACAGTAATTTAGAATGTAAAACATCTTTGATTCGAGTTTAAATTAATGAACAAAGTGCGTAGTGAATTTAAATTTAAATAAAGAGCTTTCTAGCACAAATAATTTTCTTTAGCAATTTAGGAAAGGATATCAGTGAATAACATGATAAATAGACATCAAAAAATGTCATTCATATTTAGTCTTTGACATACAAATAATAACAAATTGGTTAATATTTGCAAAAAATACTACTAATATTTTATATTGTTCTAATTTATTTCTATTCCTACTATGGTTGATTCACCATTGTTTCTCATGCTATTGCATTCTTCACAAGTTATTGTTTTTGAAGTAATAATACGTGTTCTTATTCATGTAAAATTAGGGATAACTAACTCGATAAATTAAACAATGAATATATTTAATATAAATGAAACTCAAATAAAATATTGCCTTATTTAATGTCCATTGTAAATAGTAAATTTGTCTGTATAATATGAACATGCTCTCTTTTATTTATGTACATAATTTACTCTTTTTAATTTCTAGATTTTGGCGGTAAAGAAGCTTGATAGTTCAGCATTGCCCTTAGAAGATGAAGAAGATTTTCTTGATGTTGTGTCAAAAATGTCACGCTTGAGACACCCCAACATCACAACTTTATTAGGATACTGTGCAGAACATGGCCAACATCTTCTAGTCTATGAGTACATTGCAAATGGTGCATTGCATGATTTGCTACACTTTCCTAATGAAAGCAGGACACTTAGTTGGAATGCTCGAGTAAAGGTAGCACTCGGCACTGCAAGAGCTCTAGAGTGAGTTTACAAATATTTCCCCATCATCAATATTGTATACTTTGTTGGCCTACACATTATCCCTTTTGGTGCACCGTTTTGTGATAAGGTACCTGCATGAAGTGTGCTTGCCATTGATTGTACATAAAAGTTTGAAGTCAGCTAATATCTTGCTGGATGAAGATCTTAATCCGCACTTATCAGATTGTGGATTGGCTGCATTGACTCGGAACACTGAAAGGCAGGCAAGTATACCTAGAAACGAAAGGCTCATATGTAGACACACATTAAGTAGTCAAAATATGACCTAACCTATCCTAACAACTCGAGGGTAATATGCTTCAAGTTTGAATTGACCAATAACTATTCTTGTTGGGTTTTGATTATCTTTTAAAACTTTTTATTAAATGTTCGGATACGAGTTACACATTATAGAGTTTGGTTGTTTGTTGGTGTTGTCCCAGAGTGACAACTTTATATCATTTTAGAAGACTCTGTTATAAATGAGATTGTGTTATAAGCGAGTTGGTAAAAGGGAGCTGATGCAAACCAAAATGGCTGAATTAACGTTTGGGTTTCCTTTAAAATAATTGGGTTGGGTTTGGATTGTGTTAACTGAGTCAGGTTCAATATATGCTCAGCTGAGTAACCTATTTTTCCACCCATTATTGTTGTGAATTTATATGTTTAGTAATTCGGCTGGTTCCATGTTGTTAAAGTATTTCATTTGGCATTAACCTTTTAAGTTAAATATTTTTTTGTTGGTGGTAAGTAGTTGAGAATGCGTCTCGAGTTCGAGTCTTGATACCGTAGGTAATTATCAACATGTGATCAAACACTAGAAATCTACAGTGTGTTACTTTCAGTACAAAAGATCCATGCAACTATTTCACTCTTGTAAAGCAATATTATTTTGGGTTGATTGGGGTGGGGGTGGGGGTGTAGTGGGGACTAAACGCATTTGCCACGCAATTTGCAGATTTCAACAGAGATGGTTCCTTCATTTGGTTATAGTGCACCCGAATCTGCCATGTCTGGAATTTACACAGTTAAGAGCGATGTGTACAGCTTTGGCGTAGTAATGTTAGAGCTCTTAACTGGTCGAAAACCACTGGACAGGTGTATATAATAATCTCTGATGCTTTTTGAACTTCCATATTTATTAAAATTATTTTATCTTCACTCGAATCCCTTTATTATGATTTGCTTGTATTTGATTCTTCAGTTCTAGAACTAGAACAGAGCAATCTCTGGTCAGATGGGCTACCCCTCAACTCCATGATATTGATGCTTTGGCGAAAATGGTTGATCCTGCACTTAAGGGCATATATCCAGCTAAATCACTTTCACGCTTTGCTGATATCATTGCTTTGTGTGTTCAGGTACCTTTACACTTTGCTCTAATTTTGTTCTTTCTTTTGGCATAACAATAAAAAAATATTAGAATTCTGTTGTCGCTGAAATCTGGGAAAAGAAGAAGAATAAAGGAATAACACAGTTTTTTCATAGAAAAATCAACTGGAAACGCCGTGGCACTGAATTGTTTGACATATTGAAGAGATCACTTTGAGAGATTTTGTACAAAAGAGAAAGGAGCCATAAGGCTTTGAACTTTAGAGTAGAAGTTGGGAACTCAAGATTCTGTCCCGGAGGGGTTTACAAATATTTACACACTTTCAATGATCCTTAATGGTCTGTGCATTAAATGCTTGGTCTTAATGTTGGCTTCCTTTGTGGTGGATCATTAGTTGTAATTGTGATTGTAGATACTTGTTGAGAAATCATCAATATCTTCTATGTCATTGTGGTTTTAACTGTCGAACATCGGATCAATATTGGCTAGATTTTGCATTGCATCTTGATCGAAGTTCTTCTGGTTGTCGAAGAGTCAGTGTTTACGCATAGAACCTATATTGAATCAAGGTCATTCACGTGGCAGGATGCCTGGATTCCAGGGGATGGGCGCATGGGTTCCTAGGCCTAGCATCTTCCCGGAGATGCTTCCCAGTGTTGGACGCGCATGTTGGCGCCCAAGGTTCCCTGATGCTTGAGAATTGAAGAAAGTTCTATATCTTTATAGCATTCTTCACTCTTACTAAGGCCTAGGTACTTGCGTTGTTAGCTTAGGATAACAACGCGTGCCGCCCCCTATGCACGCATAAGGATAAGCTGAGGTAATCCAGATAAAGCACCTCCTATCGAGGCTGATTTGATGTGGAACAATGTATGAGATGTACGCTTACTCAGAGATTAGTAAAGAAAATTAATAGATATGTATAAAAAAATTTATAACCCCACCTAGTGGGATTAAGGCTTGGTTGTTGTTGTTGTTGTTGTATAAAAAAATTTATAAGAATTGTTGGAATTTTTCAATGAGAAAAAGAGAGAGAAAACTGAAACTAATTGCTGCAGATTGA
>JAEMOT010000978.1:1545-35589 GCA_019297695.1 Apostasia ramifera
AATTTGGACAAGTCCCCTACCTTGAGCCCTCTCCGGAAGTTATGCATGGCCACTGCAGGCTCTACATCTTCGGCCTCTGCTGCAGCGGCGAAGAAGCGGTTGGTGTAATCCCGAAGGTTCTCCCTCTCGCCTTGTTTGATGTTGGCAAGGACCATGTCGGACACGACCATACGGGTGCGCCCTATGAAACGGGCGATTCACTGCCACTTCAGATGCTCATAGGAGGTGATGTGACCTCGGGGCAGCTTGATTAACCAGCTGAATGCTGCCCCCTTCAGTGTGTTGGCTAGGAGGTGACACCTAGTGGTCTCATCCGGCCGGCGGTATCGGACGGCGGCCTCAAACCCCTGCACATGCTCACGGGGGTCTGTTGCGCCTCTGTAAACCTCTAGCCTAGGTGGCCGGAAGTCTTCTTGGACGGGGGCCAAACAGATGGCATCGGAAAATGGAGCATTTCCGTCCATCGGCCCAAAGAAAGGATCAGGTCCGTGATGGGGAGCCTAAGCGCCAGAAAAGAGGGGGTCTCTCCCAGCCAGAAATGGAGGGAAAGCAGGTGGAAGGAAAGCAGGTTGTGGCAGCGGACAAGGCGGAAGGGGGTTTTGATGAACCTCCTGGAAGCGGAAAGGGCGTATGGGTGGTCTGGAGGAACCAGAAGATTGGATGGAGAGTGGCGCAGCTTGGGGCGCCGGTGCTGGGACTTCGACCACCGCGGGAATTGGAAGGAGCGGGGCCGGGGCCACCGCTGGTGGCGGAATTACCTCTGGAATCGCTGCAGCCGGCGGAGGGGGTTCAGGGGCCGCCGCTACCGACGGGCAAAGAACAGGGACCGCCGCTACCGGCGGGGGAGGAAATACTGCACAAACCGGCTGAGTTTGCCTGAGGATGACGGCCTGTTGCGCCGTGAGGCCGGTGACCATGTCGGTGAGGTTTGCGAGCATCCCCTGGAGCTCTGAAACACGGGTGCCTCGGGAGGAGGAAGCAGATCCGGCGCGTCGCCGGGAAGTGGAAGTTGAGGCTCCATTGTGTGGCGCGCGGACAGAGGGTTCTCCCGCATGTGTACTGCGGGCAGCAGAGTTGGTTTTGCGCGTTCTAGCCACCATCTTTCCAGGTCTCAATGAAAGCACCAGAAGATGTTGACGTAGGATGTGGGGATCCCAAGGAACACCAAAGAAAGAGAGTTCCGGGAGACGGCGGCGCGCAAAGGGGTGACGAGCCTATTGATAGAGGCTCAAGGAGAAGATTTAGTCCGAAGCAACCAGAAAAGCACACAGAGATTTAAGGTGGTTCAGGGAGGAAATCCCCTACGTCCACCGGTCGGTCAGCGAAGAAGTTCCACTAATAAGAAAAATAATAGCCTTTAAGGCTGTACAATGCTTTTAGAAGAGTCGAAGAGGAAGAGGAAGAAGGAGAAGAAGAAGAAGAAGGAGAAGAAGCCAGGTGCTCCTCAACCGGAGTCCTGTTACAATCGGAAAGTCCTCCTCTTTTCTTGTATCTCGTCCTTCTCTGTGTGTCTGTGTCCCTGGAGAACTGTTCAGTAGTTTTTATAGCTATGTGGCGTGTGCAGCTCCACCCTGGTTTTCCGGAGAAAAGGTGATGGATGAGCTCTGAACACCGCTTGTCTGTCACCGGAGAGGTCCGCAGCTGTACGAGGAGGATGATGGCTTTAAATGCTGGTACCTCCGTTTGGAAGGAGCGCCCGTACGGAGAGCGACGGGGTTAGGTGAAGTTGATTGTGACGGGCGTTACCTCGTACCCTCGTGCCCGAGGTTACGAAGTTTAATCCTAGGTCGTCGTGGACGATGGTAGGTTGAACCGTCGTGCCCGATGTTTGACCTGGGTCAAGAGTCCTGCAAAACTGGAAGCTGAGTCAGCAAATCAAATCAATCAAGTACAAACCTGACAGGCGCCACGTGTTCGGCCAGGATGCAGCGCAGGAACCAAGTGTTAACACTAACTTTCTCATTTATAACGCAAAGCAATCCCATAAGCTTGAAAACTCATGGCCACCATGAGAGCAGCTTCGGCCATGGCTTCTCCTCTGCCTTCTTCTACCGTGGTCCATGGCAGAACGACGCCTAGAAGAAGGACGTTCATCACCCCAAGAGCAAAAGCTCAAAGACCTGATCAAAATGACGACAGTTCCAACGAAACAAAGATATTACACAAAGCATCTTAGATGAATTTTTATAGATCCAAAATCTCGGCTTTTACTCTGTTTTAGACTGAACACTGCTCTGTTTCATTTGCAGAGAGGCCATCAGCAAGCTTGGTGGAGGCCAACATGGGATTGCTCAGAAAGAGAATGGAGGTGGTGAGGATGAGGAAGACATTACAGAGATGGCACACTGAGTGAGAAGGGTGGAATTATCTGCCTTCTTAGTCAACTTTCAAAATCCTTAGATCACAAAAAATTTAGACGTTAATTATCCATGCAATTAACTTCGGAGCAAATAATGACTGTTTAAACTATCAAAATATGAGAAAAAAAACATAGAATTATGAACCAAATATAAAAAAAATAAAATTTTACTATTCATATAAATTCAAAATTTTATTGTTTTTAGATTTTTGCAAGATATATCGAGCAATTAGATCAATTTATGAAGTCAAAATTAAATTGCATAAAGTTCTAAACCTCCTGACGATAATACCACCTGAAAGCTTATTGCAGAGCAATTCAACCGAAGGAATGACATAGAGGTCCCTTCAGGCTTGAGCAATAATACAGAGGCATGACAATATTGTATGTTATATTAATTTACAGTACTGTATGCATGTTTGTTTCATGACAATAATTCTAGCACTTATGAACAACTAATTAATGTTACAAATAGTAATTACAAATAATTAGATATATTTGAAATGCCAACTCAAATCAATTCTGAAAGAAAAAAATAACTCATAGTCACTATCATATCATAACAACAAAATTATTAAAATTTTGTTGCTTGTTTTTTCCCAAAATAACAAGGCATGGTTGAGCATTATTTTCAATTTACAGCTTTTGTATGTAATAGAGATAGAAAAGCTAGTTATTTGCTTACAACTTATTCAAATAAGTTTTGTAAGTTGTAATTTAGCATAAAACGTATAAATGAGAAGATAACTTTTTTCTATTTTCATATTGAAGTTGTGATCCTTTGTGCACAGCAAATTAAAATTGCAAATAATTAAAGGAAAGATCTAAGAAAACCTGCAACTAATGCGTTAATGAAGGCATGCTTGCACTGCTTGCATGTCCTTTGATGTTTAAATTAGTTGAAATTGCATGTGTTTTGCACTGTTTAATGAAGACACTGTCATTTATATGAATTTCTCTTCTCTTTTGAGCTCTATTTAAATGAACGTTCTTATAAAAATAAGTGACTCAAAGATCATATGAAATGAGTATATTCCAAGTCACTTCTGATCTTTTATTCACTCACCCTCTTTCATGACTTGGATACTCTCACATTTGCATGAAAATGACTCTAGAAATCGATGATTGGCATCATCAAGTAAGCTTAACTGCCCTCTTCTTATCTTATATTATCACCTTAGAGTTTGTAGAGTTCTTTTTAGTACAAAAAGTATAACATTTAAGAATTTATGCATATAAAGTGAATTTTAGTGATCCACACTCATTTTCTTATATTACTGTATACATTTGAGAATTCATAAGCAATTTTAGGATTACAATAAGCTTGCAAATAACACATACAGAAAAGGTTGAATAATGTCTAATTACATGCCAATTATTGTTCTTTTAAAAAAAATTAAAAAAGGATAATTCACTCTTGGATAATGTCTAATTATATGCCCATTATCGTTCTTTTAAAAATCATTAAAAAAAGGATAATTCACTCTCCTTTCCTAGCAAAAAAGAAAAGCATGACAAAAGCCTAGATAAAACCCTCAAACCTACAACATGCCAAATGCTAACATGCACTAGTAGTTCATTTTGAAAAATAATTCATATAATTGTATATATATGTATATAAATGTAATCTTACTAATAATGCAATCTAAAACTTTGAAAAGCATGTCTATCGGATAAAATTTTAACTAAATCACAACCTAGAACAAAGCCCGTCAATTTTATGGTAAATACCTTGATTTAAAAGCCTGTTGCAAAATGGCACAACTTGCATAAATGGAACCAATTTTTTCCTTTCTGCTAATAATTTTGCTAAATATCTACAATAAAACGGGAACTTCAATCTTACAATAGATTATAATTGAAGCTAACTATATAAGTTGATACTATAAAGTCATTATAATTGCCAAACTGGTGACCAAATATCTAGGATATAAACTCTTATCAATGAACCTAGATATCAGATGCAGAAGAACAAATAAGTAAAATCGTATGACAAATTTACTTTCAAGCCAAACAGTTCATCAAAAATAAAGTCTTACCCGAGCAATTAGTCATAAGAAATAAATTTAGCGAGCAGAAATATACCTTGAAATGCCTATACAATTAAACTTCAAGGGAGTTACTTGAATTGGAACATAATTTAAATGGCTATTCTATTTAGCAATACTTAAATATAGTAGGCCAACCTATAACAAATGAACCTAGAAAACAAAATAAAAAAGGAATCTTGAGATCAAGAACAGCTCTAATTCTAAACATAGAAAAAAAGTACCAAAAACAGCTCTAATTAATATCTATATATTTTTAATTATTTTTTTTAATTTACTTGAGTGATAAAAAACTACTAAAATACTAAGTATAACACAAACAAAATAACATCCCGAAAAATATAAATGCATTGTTAAAAGAAATTCTTGTGAGAGAGAATCTTAAATGGAAAATAAAAAGAAAAAATTATAAAAGTTACAAATTACAAGAATAAAATTACAAATTTAACCAAAGTGAATGAGATCGTGCACCATTTTTATCCATCTTTCTTAAAATTTTACCCAAAGTAATTTGAGCTAATTGAGATAAAATCATCATTCTCTTCCATTTAGGATTTTCTAGCTATTCATTCAGTTATTATTTGGACAACAGATCCCATATTAAGTGAATTGAGTCATATCTTGCTAGTATATCGTCAAGATGAATGAACCTAATATAGAAAAAGAAATGCCCTTAAATAACTCAAATTTAGAAATTAAAAGAGCATCACATCATATTATCAAACATCATATATCACCTTACATATAAAGCATCATAAAATCACCAAAGCACTTGCATGAAAAAAAAAAAAAAAAAAGGTTATCCATATTAAGTAAAAACTATGTTGACAATGATGAGCACTAAATTTTTTTTTTTGAAATGATCAGTTTCAAAGCAAAAAGATGGAAAAGCTGGAATTTCAGAAGCTACAATAATCAAAATACTTTTAATTGTGCAATTTAAAGTAAAAAAATAAAATAAAATATTTCAGAAAGTACTTAAACAGTAAGATAAAACAAAAGAAAACAAAATAGTGAAATATAAAGATCATTTTTATGTGATATGTATGACCTGTATAGAAATTAGTTTTTAATTTATCTGAGAAATGTAGTAGCCTCAAGTTAGATGAAAGCCTGTAAAGCAACAATTAATAAAATGCAAGATCCAAAAAGAAAAATAAATCATTGAAATCGGTACAAATAAAATTAAATATTAAAACAAACTCAAATGTATGTATGAAAAAGCTACCAGTCAATTATCAATAAACTAAGAAGAAAAAGGGATACCAAAAAATAGAAAAAATAAAGATAGATATATGTCTGTATGTGTGTGTGTGTATCGTAGTATTTGGAGAAGCCTATGAGTTGCCATTGATTTAATTAGATGAAAAATTTAGATTCACGATTACACAATTCAAACAAGAACTGCAAATGCATGGCTATATGTCAAGCAAGCAAACACATTTCAAGAAAAATTGCAAAAATAATGAGGAAAAGGAAGTAAATAATAAGGAAATAGAAGCGGGTGGAATTCCATTCTGGTTTAAAATTCCATTCTGCATGTGCAATTCAGCAAGTAAAAAGCTACCGGTAAATATTGGCGAAGCGGTTATTGCTAAGGTCGAGCTTGTGGAGGAGCTCGAAGCGGCGGAAAGTGCGAGGATGACGCGAACCAGAGGCCGACATAGCGAATGGAAGGAACAGAGAGGACGAGCGGCCGAAAAATTTCCGGCGAAGCGGTTGCTGCTGAGGTCGAGCTCGTAGAGGAGATTGAAACGGCAATGCAAAACTTGTTAGAGTTCAAGTGGAGGATGGTGAGGTCGGAGAAAAAATGATCACGTTTGGCCCCATCATTTATTTCATCTTTGCTTCTGCCTGTCAAGCTCTCCATCTTTATTTTTGCCGATGCCGATCGGGATCCCCATCTCTGTTTCCGCCGGTTGAGAACCCCATCTCCATTTCCACCGGTCGAGCTTCTCCGGCAGAAATTTGTGAATGACGGCTGTATCGCCCCCGCTCATCCATCTCCTCTCGCATACCCCGTCGGGTGCTCATCTCCCTCTTAAATGCCAATTCCTCCGACGAAAACTGCTGATTCATCTCCCGCCGCTTCATCTTCTAAATCGCTCGTAACCCTAGGAAGTAATGAACAAACTTGGAAATGTGAATAGGAGAGAAATACATTTTTTGTGTAGGAGAACTACTACTATTATAAAGAGAATAGATAAAACGTATAGAATGAGTTAATCTTGATCAATTTTTTTAGTTATAAGCAGTAAAAAAGCACTAAAATGTAATACAAAGATAATATTGACATTATTAATAGGGCAAATTACACCCAGCTCACTGAGTTTAATGCTTAATATCACACAGGTTCATATTTTTAAATTTATAACATCGGGTCTCTGAGTTTTTAATAAATTATCAAATAGGTCTTTTTTCATTTTTTTATTATTTAAATTTTTTAAAATTACCGTTTTACCCCATGCCGTTCTCTCTCTCCTCCCGATCAAGCGCGCGCGCCGCGCGCGTGCGCCGGACTGGGAGGAGGGAGAGAGAGAGGCCGCCTCTCTCTCTCTCTCTCTCTCCCCACCAGATCCAGCACACGCGCATGGCGCCAACGCGANGTGTGTGCTGGATCAAGAGGAGAGAGAGAACGGTAGAAAGTAAAATGGTAATTTTAAAAATTTTAATAATAAAAAAATAAAAAAAGGACCGATTTGATATTTTATTAAAACTCAGGGACCCCGATGTTTAAATTTAAAAATGTGGACCTGTGCGATATGAAGCATTAAACTCAAGGACCTGGGTGTAATTTTCCCTTATTAATAATATTAACACTTCTCTTCTTATCCTTTCATTCTGTTTGACAGATTAAAATTAAACTGCTTTAATTTTAAATAGACATATCAAATCATATAGTTAATTTATTTTATATCCTATAAACATACTAAAATGATGACTAACTTATATCACATCTTTTATTTTAATATAATAACTAATTTTATTTCACATCATTCATAGCTAAAAATTATTTTTTTTTCAAATAAATAGGACCTTATGAGCTGCACATCTAAAAGTTTTAGAAGATCTGGCTCGTGAATTCCTATTGGATTCGAACGCTTGATGTCCGGCCCCAATCACTGGCCATCGCGCGCGCGCAATAGACCTCACGCATCATGACGATGAAACGACATCAAACCATGGCCAGACCGAATGATCCAACCTGACCGTACCACCCAACGACGCCAGATGGACGATCCAGTCAAGCCACCAGTGCGGTCTGGCCGGACCGGCCAAGCCAACACTGTGGCCTGATCGATTGTCTAATCAGGCAGGATCATCCGGTTTGGCCATGACACTGGCACAACCGGACGGGCCGGCAAGGATGCGCCGTTTCATCGCCGTCATGCGTGGGGCCCACCACATGCACACAATGAGCAGCAATTGCCGGACAGATACCTAACATAGTCCGACGTTCGAACTCTAAATTTTTCGGGCTCCCTGTATTTCCCAAATGCACTATTTTGTCCACAAGAACTGGGCCAACATTCTTTAACAGGCCCACATAGTCCAACGGCTCCTTTCAACGTTCAATTTTTATTTTAAAATATGGTTATTGACTTTCAAAACTTGCTTGCACACATGCAACAACTTGTTCAATTTGATGCAATTGAATCCATCACAATCCCTTCAATCATATTTTAAATTCTCCTCTAATATGTTCCGCACGTTCAAGAATCTCGCAATTCTATCGACGAAATTCGAACGGAGGAGCTCGGAGCCATCATGGATAAAGACGAGGATAACTTTATAGTTTCTCAGGCTTACGAGTACTCAAAAGCAGGGAGGTAATTGTTCGTAAGAAAGAAGAAGTTGAGAAAGTTTTCTTTATGCCTCTAATATTTATCTTACACATCACATGACATGCTTCATGACAAAAAGAAATATATTTGACAAACTGGTTCAACAAGTTTTTCTCGAGAAATTCTTGGTAAAAGATATACATTGAAGTACTTAAAGATATATTTTTGATTTTCATGTGATTTTTCAACTGATGGCAACAACAACGACTACGCTTTTGTCCCACTAGGTGAAGTCAACTATATAAATCATTCATTTTTTTTTTACATTCTATTAAATAATAATTTCTAATTTAACTCCAAATATATAAGATCATTTATTATTGCTTCTTGTCATGCATATTTTTTTTGGGCTTTCTCTTCTTCTTTTAACATAAATAAGATTTAATAATTCAACTTTATTTGTAGAGCCTACGATTTATATGTTCAATTCATCTAGGTCGACTCTATGTGCTTATCCTTAATTGACACTATTACATCCTTCTTACATTTCATATACTCACGCATCTATTCTACTATTTTTATTTCAGGAACGCTTATTTTATTTATGTGTTTTTGACTTGTAAATCAATATTCTGCATTATATAATATCGATAATATTATAACTAGCAACCTTTTACTCAATCAATCTCTTCTAATTGAATTTTAAAGAAAAAAAATGCTTTGTGGATGCTTTCTGTCTTTCTCTAGTTAAATTTATATTTCATCTATCCATGTCACGTACTCAAAATAAATTTTGAGAATTCAAGTTGGCGGATTAAGTCCAGGTCAATTAATAAGTTAACCTGAACATAAGTGTCAGATGTGATAGACCGTACCTATTATGTCCCCTCCTTTTCAAACTACAAATAAGAAAGAGGAGGAGAAGCTGGGGACTTTTTCTCTCTTTGGCCGAGCCGCCCCCTCTCTCTTATACTCATTCGATCTCCATTTAGAGATCAAGCTTTGTAAATGAAGGAATTCGAATGGTGGATTTAAATCACTGAGGCGGCGTCGTGGTTTTTTCTCCGAACACTCGGGTTTCTACGTAAAAATTATCTTATTTTATTCTATTTTGGTATATGCATCAATAATAATACTCGCAAAATTAATGCCCCCCTCGTAAATATAACTTACGGGGCTGACTCATTTATTATAATTAAAATTCAATAAATTAAATATTTTTACTTTTAATCAATATAACTATAAAATTTAAAATATTAAAAATATAATTAAATTATGTAATATATATCTAATAACTAACACTAAAATTAATATTAAAAAATATATTAATTTTGATAAACATAATATTAGTAGATTATAATTAAATTATTTTTTTAGCTCGTACTTAAATTTTTTTAGATAAATCAAAATTTAACCGATCTATTTATAAGTTTAAATTTTTACTTGATTATGTGGGGTTCACAAATTGTCACAAAAATTGTCACCTACTCAAAAAAAAATCTAGAAAAATAAGTATTTTTTTATTTTATAAATTGAATTGTACAAATGAAACTTTTAATTATATAACAAATTAAATATAATTTAATTTTTTACACTAAATACAGCTAAGTAGATTGAAAAGGACATTTTTGTAAAAAAGAAAAGATTGAAAAGGACATCCGAGCAGTCATCGTCTCGATCCCAGAAGACGACGACCGAGCCAGGTTCACGAGCGCGCACCTCTCAATATCTCATTTTCTTTTTAATTTAAATATACAAATAATCCCCTTAAAAAAAGCAAATAATTATATTTTTATTTTATAAATAAGTATAGAGTAAATGCAAATTTAGGTCTCTGAAATTTATATATAATATTACAAAAAAATATAATTTTAAATTTTTAAATAACATAAAATATATTAATTATATTTTTTGTTTTTTATTATTAAAATTTTTAAAATACTATTTTCATTTTTCTCTCCTCTCTTTATCTCGATCTCTTTCTCTTTTTTCTCTCATTTCTCTTTTTACTCTCATTTCTCTTTTTCTCCTGTGGAGGTGAGAGCTACCCAATCTGTTCTTTATACTCTCTAATTATATTTCTCTTCTCTCTTGTGTCTCTCTTCTTTCTAATCTCTTCTTTACTCTTATCAAGGAGCAAGTTGGGAGCAGGAAGTTCAATGCCTCTCCCACTCTCTCTAACTCTCTCTCCGACTCCTACTGCTGGAAAGAAAGTATGGGTGATCGGTTGCCCCCTTTTTGCTCTTTAACTCTCTTTCCTCTTTCTCTCTCGCCTAATCCCGCTCTCCGCTTTCTCTTCTCTCCCACCGCTCTCTCCCCCCTCAATTGGGTTACAAACGGAGAGGGAATAATAAAAGCTACAAAGAAAAAAGAAAATAGTGAAAAAAAAAAAAATTAGAGAGACCCGCTGTCTCTAAATATTAAAAAATAATAAATAAAATTTTAAAAATATATATTATATGTCTCTAAATATTAAAAAATTTAAAATAATAAATCTAAATGATATTATATCCTAAATATAAATAGCTGTAATTTACCCATAAGTATAATACCGGGTTGGTACATTATTTTCATTATAAGAGTTCGATAATCCAGCGCAAAATAAAGAAATTTATTAAAATAAATAAAATAAAAATCCCCGAGAACAAATCCCACTTCCCAGAAACACCCCTATTAGGGTCGCGACAGATTCAACTCTTCCAGGCGTAGACGACGAGGGTAAAACCGTCAATGCCGCACAGCTCCGCCTCCTCCAGGCTCTCCCACTCCAATACCGACGAGCTCCCGGCGGACGAAGACGACGAAGAGGAGGACGACGAGCTAACCTTCAATCGGTTTTTCTTCATCTCCCTCCTCTCTCCCCAGCCGCCGCCGCTCCAATTACGATTCTTTCCCAAATCATCCGCAATAAGTCCCCTGTACAAGTACCCGGCGCGGCCATCGCCGGGAATGGCGTACTCGATCCCCTTTCCTTTCTCATCGGAGTTCTCGAATCGGAAGATAAATACGGCCTGACCGATCCCGGCCGCAGCGGTGCCGGCGAATGATGCGGTGGCGGCATCATCCTTTGATGGGAAAAGCCAGCTGTGCAGATCCCAGCAGATCTGGATCCGGCTGCCGCATTCACCGCCGATCTCGACCCATTCGTTCCCCCGGAACTTCCAACGGAGCCGCCGGATCTGGAGGACCTTCGATCCGTCGATGGAGACGCACATCCCCGTCGCCGCTGCCGTCTCCTTCCCGCCGATCTCGATCGCTATTTCTCGCTCCTTCCCTGCGAATCTCACCGACGTCAGGTACGATCTTCTGCCCCCGTCGCCCTTCAGCAGCACGTGCTCCCTCCTCAAGACCAGCGCCGGAGCAGCCGGCGCTCGCTTCCTCGGTTTCATCTTACGATCAGCCTCGTCCTCCATGTCCCCGGCGACTAGCGCCATCTCGCCGTCGACGGCTACTGCGACGAAGAAGCCCGAACATGGCTCAGGCCCGCCGGCGACGGGGAACCTGGCGCGGGAGAGGTCCCAGGCGACGTCGAGGGCGGGGCCGCCCTTGAGTTGGAGCCGCTGGGTTCCCTTTCGCTTCCAGAAGATCCAGGGCCGGATCCGGAAGCCGATAGGCTCGTCGTCGTATTCGTCGCAATCGTCTACATCGCCGGCGGCCGGAGGGAGCCGGAGATTGGCGCGGAGGGAGAGGCCTAGTGCAGTTCGGGACCAGCTGAGGGAAGCCAACCCCAGGTGTGTCTCGTAGATGGTGGTGGTGAGGCTCGGACCTGATGCGGTTGACGCCGGCGTTCCACCGGCGGCGCTGTCCCTGAAGCACGCCGGAATCGGGTCCAGCATCACCGTCGACGAGAGGCGGTTGATTGGGGCTGCGAGGGCGTGAGAGCTTTTTAGCCTACAAGCGCCGCGAAGGAAAGAGGAACACAACAAAATCCAAATTAATTAAATGAAATTACGATTTTACATTTTGAATATTTAAAAATTTTTTATTCTAATTACGATTTTTTCTTCATTTCGCTGGAATAAGCGACAAAAATCCGAATTTTCTTCATTATTATTTTTCTAATTCAAGCTTAATTTTATTGACTTATAATTTTATCAACTAAGAGAACTGTTTCAATGCTAATAAGAGATTATAATTGTCATTGTCATCTTAGCTCAAACATTCAAGTCATCCATCACCAAAAAAAAAAAAAAAAAAAAAAATTGAATGAGATCAATTTTAAATGTAAAATCTCAAATCGAGATTAAAAAATAGTAATTATATCCAGAATCTTGAAATACACATTTTATTTTACAAAAGTTTATAAAATTAAAATTGCTTTCCTCCTACTTAGTGGAATTCTATGTAATAATTCGGTCAATTTTTATTATTTTGTTTGTATTTTAAAAAATATTTAAATATTTATCTAGAATCTTGAGATACACATTATTTTACGGAAGTTCATAAAATTAAAATTGCTTTCCTCCTACTTAGTGGAATTCTATGTAATAATTCGGTCAAATTTTTATTGTTTTGTTTGTATTTTAAAAAATATTTAAATATATTTTTTTAAAATATAATTTAATAGTCAAAATTGATGAAATTTATCAAAAAAAAAAAGAGACTCAAATGAACCATTATAAAATTAAGAATAAAAATTACTTTGTCTAGAGATCAAGAAGAATCTACTATATAATATGGACTCATTTTATAAAAATTAAGTAGAAAAAAGTATGTTATTTTGAAAAGAAAAAAAAAATAGAGAAAAGTATATATGAAAATGAAAGATAGGAGAAGAAAATAGCTCAAGCACATGGGCAATCAATGCTTCATTTCATTACCTTTTTTTTTTTTTTTTCAAGTAGATGAAGATAACTCATACCTTCCACTTCTCAACTTTGTCTGCTTCTTTTTTTTTTTTTTTTGAAAAGTGTCAATACCATAAAATTATAATAAAAAAAATACAAGCTATCCAGTATCACTTAACATTCATTTTGAGAATGTTACAAAAGTCATTGAGAAGAGTTATATCAATTTCCCAACAAAAATCACCTAGTATCGCATAGTGCGCCAAAAAGTCGGCCGCACTATTGTAGTTACGTTGTATATAACTACTTCTCTTTGCAACCACTCTTTTGATTTGCTTTATAGTCGATAATAATATTTTTCAATACATAATAGATATTTTTATTGTATTTTTCTAGTTCAATAAAGATATAGCTAATTTGAGAATCAAGAGTGTCAAATTTGAACTATAATATTATCATAATTTTTAAATGACTAAAAAAATGCGGCATTAATAAAAATTAAATAAAAGGACATTTACATGAAGTACATTTTAATTATGAAAAATTATGTGTTATTATTGAAAATAAAATATTATGAATATCACACTGAAAACTTATACAATAATAGATTTTACATTATTTTTGAAAAAAATCATAATATAATCTAAATTCTAAACCCTAAAAATATTAACTCTTATACTCTAAAATACTTTAATATTAAAAACTAAACACTAAAAATTAAATTTTAAACTTTAACACTATACTCCAACCATTGTTTATTTTATAAATTAGATATATATATATAATCCACTTTAACTTCAATTTAGTAATATGACAGCTTTTAGTATAAACTTGTGAATCTTACACAATAGAATAAGATTTATAAAAATGCATCAGTAATTTAATTCATATTTATTTTCAATAACATCACGTGAAATATATAATTTTATAAAATTTCAGTATCATATACATAATATTTTTTATCTTATTGATTCTGGCATGATGTTTGCTATAAGATATTATTTTATTATTATTTTGAATTTGTAATAACTTAATTTCACATCTAAGATACCTTTTAATATGAAAATATTTTTTTTTATTAAATTTATAAAATAAAATATTTTTTTCTCATATCAAAAATTTACTCTCCAATAAAATGAGGACTTAGGATGAAAGTGTTATTTTAAGGGCATCATAATTTGGGACAAATAAGTAGTTTACCTATCTCATCTATGCAATTTTGTTTAAAGTAATAATTATCATGAGCACAAGTGAATTAATAAAAAAATAATTAAAAATTGACAACTTTTATCCAAGGTTTTCAGAACCGAACCGAAGATCGAACCGGTCAATCGACCAGTTCATGGTTTTATCGGTTCAACCGGTTGAACCGTGGTTCAACCGGTTGAACCGTGGTTCAACCGGATGACTTAATAATTACATCATAATTAAATATAAATTTTCTAAACGTGAGATTAATTTTTAAAATATGATAAAAAAAATATTTTGAAAAAAATAGTACAACTAATTTAAAAAATTTACTACTGCAAGAAATGTATAAAAAATTAAAAATTATAAAACAAAACAAATACAATTGCTTTTCTTGTCAATTTATCATTCAAAATACTTTGCCTCTTTTATAATAATTCAAAATAAATTTATGATAAAAAAATTAATAAATTAGCTAAACATTCATTATATAAAATAATTATTATTCAAAATATAACATCAATATTAAAATATTAATGCTCAAATATCAATGTATAAAAATAAAATAAGAAGCTCAAATAATAATTTTAGTTTGTCCGGTTTGACGGTTGGACGGGTTTTTACCGGTTCAACCCGGTTTTTCCCGGTCCAACCCGGTTTTTACCTGATTTCGGTTTTAATGTTGAACCAGACCGGACCTTGGGCCGGTTCCCGGTTGAACAGGTCGAACCGGCCGGTCCGGTCCGGTTCTGAAAACCCTGCTTTTATCTTACTAGTTAAACAATCTAATTTCATAAATAATTTTTGTCATAGCCTACATGGGTCACATCACCTTAACACATGTTTGCAGGGTTAGAGTATCATATATATTCATGACTTTCTCTTAAATTTATTTATATATATTGACGTGAGAAGTAGAGAATCCCAATAGAAAAATAGAAAGAGTCCTGAGAGACAGTGGCACACAGAGAGCTTAGCCTGATAATTAAAACTTAAATAAGAATAATACGCATTCAGAATAGCACACAAGAATTTAAGGTAGTTCAGAGAGGGTCCACCGAGCGATCAGCTAGAGATGATTTTACTAGAAAAGGAAAAGAGATAGTTGATGTTGACGTAGGATGTGGGGGTCCCAGGAAACATCAAAGAGAAAGAGAGTTTCGGGAGACGGCGGCGCGTAAAGGGAGGTGAACCTGTTAATAGAGGCTCAAGGAGAAGATTAGTTCAGAGCAATCAGAGAAGTACACAGAGATTTAAGGTGGTTCAGGGAGAAAATCCCCTACGTCCACCGGTCGACCAGTAAAGAAGTTTCACTAATGAAAAAAGGCAGCCCTGAAGACTTATACAGTGCTTTCTTGAAGAAAAGAAGAAGAAGAAGAAGAAGAAGAAGAAGAAGAAGAAGAGAGGGGAGCCCCTCCGTTGGGGCTCTTGATACAGTGAGGATTGTCTTAGAGAGAGAGAGTTCTCTCTCGCTCTTGGCTACCAGTTGTTCTCTTTTAGATACAGTTAGAGCTCCTTGCCTCTTTTTCTTCTTTTTTTTGGAGAACTGTTCAGCGGTATTTATAGATGCCGGGAAGGCGTAGCTTCACCCTGGCTTTCTGGAGAGAAGGTGAGGGGTAAGCTCTGGAACCCCCGCCGTTCGCCTGTCACTCGAGAGACCTGAAATTGTGAAAAGAAGGTGATAGCATTTAATACTAGTACCTTTTCTGGGGATCCGTGACTGCTGAGGCATACGGGTCCTTGATTTGTGGGTCTAGGGGACAGGCGCCTTTGTACGGGGAACGACGTGGTAGGTGGAGCTGATTGTGACAGGCGGTACTTTGTTACCTCGTGCCCGATGCTACAGAGAAGATCTTGGAATATCGTGAACGAGGCTAGCTTGAACCCTCGTGGTCGCGGTTTAACCTGGTCAAAAGTCCTGCAAAACCTAGAGTTGAGTCAGCAAATCAATCAGTCAAGTGGAGGCCAGCCAGGCGCCACGTGTTCGGTCAGGATGCAGCGTAGGAACCACGTGTTAACAGTTGAAAAGAACAGTACAATGTGCGAAAAGAAGAGAGAGAGCTTTCTTATCTCAAGCTCTTAATACAAGGGCGATAGAAGAGAGATCCTGCAATTCTAAACAACAATCCAAAACTTTTAATCTAAAAAGCCCTAAAAAATATCCCTTCCTTGAAGTCTGTTCAAGGGTATCATATATATTCAGGACTTTCTCTCAAACTTGTTTACATAAAACTAAATATTATTTTTGTTCGTATAAAATTTATTTATAAGAACTCCTTAAATAAAATATTAATGTCAATCATAACATGTAATATTGTAATAAGAACTGAAATATAAAACGCAAACTGTGTTAACAAAAGGGATCGACTCCTTGATCCATTTTTGGACTTAATGATAGCTGATCGAAACTTGACATTTGAGCTAGAATTTAGCACGATAAAAGGCTAGAAATACAACTGAGTCAAATAAACTCAGTTTGACTGAGTGAGAACAGCACGAGTTCATACATTCAACGGTGTAAGTGGACGCGGGTCTGTAACGATCAGGCTACGATGTCCCAGGGCTCGGACTGGTCAACGACTGCAACGGTCTTTGACCGCCGCTTTGAAATTTGACCAGAGCATTTTGTTCAAGGGTCCCAATATTGGTCAATTTGGCAGGTCTCTTTTCCGCAAGGAGAAAATTTGGGAGAGGATATTTTCGTAAATTCTGACTTTCTATGCGAATTACATTATTTTTTGAAACAAAATTATTTGTCTTTCACAAGTGCCAAGAAAATCAACTAGAATGAAAATTAGGGACATTTAACTTACACCGTCAGATTTATTTATATATATATATATATATATTTATTTATTTTTATTTTTATTTTTTTCGTGCGCAGGATCGGAAGGAGAGAGAGGGGCAGGAGTAGAATAGTAATTTTAAAAATATTAATAATAAAAAAATAGAAAACGGACCCATTTCATATTTTATTAAAACTCAGGAACTCCGATGTTATAATTTAAAAAATGTGAACCTGCGTGATATTAAGCGTTAAACTCAAAGTACTGGGTGTAATTTGCCCTAAATTAAATTTAATTTAATTAAATAATGACTTGTAATTGCACTTCATATAAAAATATGCAAGACAATAAATTTGTGTGCTTGTGCTATGAAGGGTGAAGGTAGAAAAACTTTAGCATCATAAATTTGACATTCTAAGCATCTCAAACTCGTATTAACCATTATGTGTCATGCATGTTATAGTCCGCGAGTAATATCAACTAGAAAATAGATTCAAAATAGAATAGGTTTTTAAGCTAAATTCGATAAAATAAAACCAAAAATTACGTAAAATGCATGTAAATTAAAAAAATATTATAATTAATTTCTCTCAAATAACTTAAAAAAAAAAATAAAATATTTACGTATATGCCGCACAAATTTAATATGCTCGAAAAATACATGCAGCCCTAACAACCTTCATCTAGCAGAAGCTTTACCTCTGGTGCAAATTGTTCAAAATTAAATCTTGATTTTAAAGTTAACATCAAAAAAAAAAATTCTTGATTTTAAAGTTTTGTTATGTGTTAATAAAGTTCTAGGTTTAATTAGACTCTTGCAAATAAAAAATGTTTAAAACTTAAATTTAAACAGCTTAATCTATTTGTGCTGCCAAAGATCTTGATTAAGTCTTTAAGGTGGTCTACAATTTAGAGGTAACTTTAGATGAATATATTAATTATAAAAGTTGAATTATACAATTTAAATATCTTGATTACGATATTATCGATTACTTGCCCCACCCGCCCTGAATGTCATTTCATGATACGCGTGCTCGACCGGCCGCACCTCGATTCCTCTGTCTTCCCCGCATTTCCCCGCCGCAGAGGCACAGGAGAAGTTGTAGAAGACATGCACAATTGTGGGCGATCGTAGGAGCAACAAAAGCATTCGCGAGCTAAGAGTGATGACGACAGGTTTGTGGTGCGGAGAAGATTGCTGCGTTGACCATGACCGGCAGAGAAGTTCGCGGAGGAGGTGAGGAGGTGCAGAACAGCTCGTGGCAGAGGCGCAAAGAAGCTCATGTCGGAGGCGTGGAGACTCGGAGAAGTTCAAGACGTGAGCAACAGAGAAGTTAGCAGGGACGAATTGTAAGTTATGAGTATAATTTTAGGACTCAAATCTATCTTATTAGAAGGAGGTTAGAAAGAATTAAACAAGTATAGATATAAATTATTACCTCAATAAACTTGAAGGTGTTTGAAAATTATAGATCCCAAAAATAATCAAATTGAATAAAGGTACACATTTGGCTGCCCTTATCTTTAATGCTGAGTTTCAGGCACATTATCCTTTTATTCTCTACAACAATGGCATTCGTCCTTTATGTTGGGAAAAATTATTGGATTTAAATGCCTAATATGAATGTCAGATCACGTTAGGCATCCATTCGTCAATCATGAAAAGCTACACAGGTGAGCAGACATTGCTCCACGCATGACACTGTAAACAATGTTAAGTGCCAAACGGCTGAACCGACCTTCCGATTGGCTAACTGGACGGTCTGGTTGTCAGCCCGGACTATCCGTTCGCTTTAACTGGAATGTCCGTACGACCATTAGGCAAGTAAGTATTAGGTATGTATTTGTTCAAAAAAATAATTATAAATTGAAATCAGATAGAGATCAATTAGAGGAAATGTGGTTACATGATACTCACTATTCTAAATAAATACCTATCTAACCTCAAGTTATACCTATTTTTTGAATAAATACCTACTTTAATCTGATAGTTAAACGGACGTTTAGTCAGAATGAACGGAGGGTCCGATCGACTACCATGGCCAACCGAACGACCCGTTCAGCCGCTCGACAACTTAACATTATTTGCAGTATTATGCATAAAGTGGAGACTGCTCACTATGGCTGTTCGCGATTGGTGGACAGACGCCTGAGGTGCAATTATTTTTCCTATGTTTGGGGCCCCTCATGATGCTCATTAGGGCAGGAGATGGTGACTGCCCTAGCTAAACCAACATTACCTAACACTTGAAGATGGGAAAGGACACCCCATGTGGCTGACCAGCTTTTATAGAAAGTCTATGTCCCCATCTGATGTGTGCACCCGAATACTCGAATTAATCCGCTTACCTATCTGCATCTGTTTCCGTCAATCAAAAAGGTTATCGGGTTGCACCAAATTCAGAACAACCTGAATATGACTAGGGGTGAGAACGATTTGAGTTCAAGCCAAGCCATGCATCGCTCAAGCTCAGCTCATTAATTTACCGATTGATTTGAACTGAGATCGATTTCGAATTCTAGTTGGCCTAACTCGACTAGTGTTCGAGTCCCCCAGTAAATCGAAGTTATGTTATAAAAAAAAATTAAACAGTTTCTATTGGACTTTAAATATAAGTCAATCGTAATCATCGACTCTCCTAACAGATTCTCTAATCATCACATCTAACATTTTATTTATGATAATAATAAATAAACTATTATACTATTTTTATTTAAAACAATAATATTCAAGCTAAGTTCGATTCGAACAATCCAATCCAATTATGGCTCAAACTTCGCTCGATAAAATTACGAGTTGTAAGTATGACGCGTGACTCGGCATAACAAACAAAACACGAGCTCAATCTGGGCTAACTATCGATCCAACCATCGAGCGAATAGGTGTGAACTAGTAATCATGATCTATTTATTCAATTCAGGTTAACTCATCATGATTGGTTTTGATTCATAGTGGCAATTCCTATTGATAAGTTAGATTTGGGTTAACCTATCTTTTAACAGCTTATTTAACATTGAAATAAATTACTTATTTATTAAACGAATCAAATATCAAAACACATACTCTACTTATTTAATAAACGGATTGCCCAATCTGATCAGCCAACTCGTTCATCGTGCATTTTAAATTACAAAAACTTATTAAATTCAATATTTGTATTTTTAATCAATAAAATTATAAAGTTTAACTTAAAATTTTGAAAATTAATTTAGATTAAAAATAAGTGCTAATTTTAGTAAAAGAGTCGTTGGCAAGTTGTAAAGATATTGACATGCCAACTCATACCCAAATCTCTTACATGAGTCATAATTGAGTTAACCTGTTCATGATTCAAACTCATATAAGATCACCCGTATCCAACTAAGCTAAGGATTGGGTCGGATTTATAGGTCAGATCAAAAATTGTCACCTTGCCCTGTTTGGCGCGAGGACCAAAACAGGACTAAAACAGAACCAAAATAGTACTAATTTAAAAAATGATAATAATAATAATAAATAAATTTTTTAAATCATTCTACACAAATTCAAATATAAAAAATATTATTTTACTTTACATATTCAATAATTTAAAATAAAAATATCAACTTTATTTCACATTTTAGACTAAAATATTTAAATTAAGTATTTTAATCTAAGATGTGAAATAAAATTTATATTTTTATTAAAAATTATTGAGTATGTGAAGTAAAATATTATTTTTTATATTAAAATTTATGTAGAATAATTAAAATAATTTATTTATTATTATTATTATTATTTTTTAAACTAGTACTATTTTGATCCTCGCGCCAAACAGCTTCATTCCTTGTCCTCTCAAAGCCTAAACTTTATCATCTTCAGAACTTTGTCTTCTGAGTTGTCCTCAAGTCCATGTGTGGTCATCAAGACCTCTCATCAGTGTTCCTTGGACTTTTTCTCAAGTTGTGCTCAAGGTCCCTTCCCTACAATTTGATTTTCTGGTGTTTTTTATTAGGACGTATCCTTAAGCTTTGTACTCATTTTCTGGTACTGAAAGTACCCTAGTTTAATCCCATGATCACAAGTTAGTAATTAGGACCACTGTTCGAGTCTAGCAAAATATTCAAAGCAAGGCAAGTGGAATTTGAAACTAGAGCAAAACAAGTCGGAAAAAAAAAAAATTTTAGCTCTAGACTTGAAGACAACTCACATCTGGGTTTGAATTTGAGACGAACTTGAAGTAAACTTATAAAGGAAATTCAAATCTTGGCCAAACCAAAATATGTTAGAAATAGATCCGAAACAAGCACCTCTGAACCCGACCTGACTTATTTACAGACCTAATTGGAAGGTTTTTATAATTTTCTCTTTGGTGTCTTGTAATTTTTTCCCTCTGTAACTTCAAGCAAAAACTTGATAAATCAGAATAAAAAATATGGCATCTCCAAAATCACTCTTCCGCCCCTCTAATTTTCTCCCAACTTTCTCTATTTTTAATTCTCCTTCCATTTCCTCTCCCCCCTTCCACATCATAGCACAAATATAATAACTACAAGGCCATATAAACTATATGATGCCATGATTTATAACAAGCTAATGTAAACAGGGAAGCGCAATCAACGCTCTCCTGAAGAAAGAGTTTAATTCTGAGATTCGTCTGTAGCTTATGATGCATCAAGAAGTAATACATTACAAAATGAGCAATCTTGTAATAAGAAGATACAAAACTCAGTTAAGAGCGACAATCTCCCAGACCAATTAACATTCTCACAGTTAAGCATGATCAACCAACCAATCATTACATTGAGCCATTTCATATAGTCTGCTAACATTGCAAGATTGATGTGCTTCACTTAAATTTTTTGTTGGCAAGAAGTTTTGCCAAGCGATCCAGTGATTCAATAGTTGAGTCAACAAGACAAGACAAAAGATTAACAACTAACACATTACTTGACGGCACTATTTATAACAACTCAACACACCGTAAATATTATCTGCTTTGACCCAATGGCCTCACGATTTTAAAATGTATCCAAGAAAATAAGGCTATGTTTCATATATACTTAGCATCTCTCCTGTATTTTGCCATATGAGATTTTCCTAATGGTGTCATTCCTCTTGGATGTCATAACTATAGTACTTCATCCATGTGTATCAGCACAAAGTCAAGAATTACTCCCAGATTATGATGTACCTGAGAATTCGAGTACGACCATTACCATAAGACAGAAATCCCGATGCAGTTCCAACATCAACTACAACACAGACAATGATATAGCCCACCAAATTTTATTGCCTACACCGGCTAAAGGGGATAGCCTGTGTCAGCAGCCACAGGAACCATCAATCCATGAATGAAAATTCAGCAAAACAAAAAGTGCCAAAAATGCTCTCCTAATGATCCTAGACTTGAAAGGAGCTCCGGTGAAAAATGACCCAACAAATGTAATCATGGAATACACATAGCTTAATGTTGCACTACTTGAGGGGAGGATAACACTCAATACCGTAAAAGCCTGAAGTATTGTTCAAAAACCAAGGGGGAGATAATCATAAGCATTCAAGGAGGATGATCGTTTTGGGAATTAGACATGGCCGAACCACATTAAATGTTACTCCCTCTTCTTATCATCTATAGATCGCTCAATCACTCTCTCCATGATATAATCATGCATCTTAGATTCCATTCACTTCATTAGATACACCAACATAAATCCAAGTCACTTGCTATAATCCATGTTCTCAAATTGGGGGCCTAATTACAATGATAGCAACTGAAGAAGAGTTGATGCCAAACACGTGACATGTCTGCACAATGCAAGCATCTTATCTAGAACAAGACAGACATAATGCATGTCAGTGCCATTACAAAATCCTCTATTGCAAAATAGCATGATTGCAGTGTGAAACACAAACCCATCTAGATCATGGCCATCTCTCACCATTCCTTCAAACAGATGGCGTATTTCCTTATATCTCTTATACTTCACCAGCTTGTCGAACAAGTATGGAAATATATTTAGAAGTAAAGGTTCTCTAAGATAAGCTAGAAAATAATCACTTGCTTCCAGGTACTTCCCATAACAGCAAAGGCCGTGAATCATGCTAGAGTGGGTGAACAAATCCGGAGCAATCTGCTTCTGAATAACCATGTCATAAAACAAGTGCTTCGCCTCATTAATCTTCCCCTCTTTGAAACACCAATGAATCAATGTATTGTATGTTGTAGCATCAGAAATGAAACCGCTATTTTCCAAAAACCGCCCTGCTAGATCCAGTTTTCCAGCCTTGCAAAGGCTGTGAATCACGATATTATGAGTCCTAACCTTCGGTTCAACACCCTTCTTTATCATATCAGTCAAGAGCTTTAGAACAGCGGACCATCTCCCAACCTTGCAGAGCGAGCTCATTACATTATTATAACCGGCAACACCCGGGTTCAAGTCCAATTCAAGGCTTCTCTCCAACAAGCAAATGGCCTCAAAAAACCTGGACTCATGACATAGGCAATCAAGAAGAGTGCTTAGGGTAATTTTGTCTGGGCAAATGCCATTCTCTTCCATCATTCCCAGCAACTTATACGCAACCTTAGACTTTCCACCTTTACATAAACCATCCATATACGTGTTGTAGGTGATATCGTCGGGTTTCCAACCACGCGACGAACTCTCTCTCAAAATCCCCTCAACTTCTTCAAACCTCCCCGCTTTGCAAAGTGCCTTTACTAGTATGTTATAGGTGACACAATTGGAAGGGAATCCTAGATTTTCCATGCTGACCATTAGCTGCTTGGCTTCCTCAATATTTCCCTGTGAACAATAAAACTGAACTATGGGTGTGAAAGTGTAGGCATCAAGAGGAGTAAACCTCTCTTTCTCCTGCAGCATCCAACTCAGTACACCCCTAGCTTCCTGAACCCTTCCTGCCCTGCAAAGACCTGTGATCAGCGTCGAAAAAGTGGTAGAATCAGGGAGGCATCGATGCTCTGCCATCATCTCAATCAACTTGTATGCCGAATCGAATTCCTTCAAACGTAAAGCAAACATCTTTACCAGAATGTTGTAGGAGGAAACGTTTGGGGCAACGCCATCCATGGTTGACATTTCGTCGAACACTTGTTGAGCACGTTGAGGGTAGTTGGCCTCCACGAGGGCATTCATCACTGTATTGTAGCAGAACACATTCAGTTTGCCGCTATTGGATTGTTTCATCTCCTGGGCTAGTTCAAGGACCTCATCAAGCTCACCAACCTGTGCAAAGGCCTTCATCAGCTTGTTAAATGCGACAGGGAGGCGGGTGACGGGTCTAGAATCTCTGCTAGGAGCAGCATCATGGCGAGAGCATAGAGAAGAAGATGGCTTCAATTTTCGTAGCATCTCGTGTAATCTATCGTACAGCAGCTGTTCTTGAGAGCAAGATTTATCGGGAGCCGTCTGGTTGTTGGACGCCGAGCTTGATTCAGGGGAGGAGTTCGAAAGCTCAGACTCCTCGCTCAGATTGACGGCAGAGAATGCCAAAGACGCCGTGTTGACGATGATCCTCGCCGGAGTTGCACATAACAGAGATGAAGATACAAAATGGAGAGAAAGAGATCGATGGTTTACCGAGGAAAGGAAACTTTTTGACGTTAGGTCTTGTACCATAGTGGAATCGAAGAGTGTTTTTTTCATATGCCGCCGCCGCCGCCGCCGTGGTCGCCACAGACGAACCCCATCCCTGCTCGACACCGCGCGGAGCCCAAGCCATGCATCGAATCTGGCGGTGGAAGGAAGAACAAGCGAGTTTTTTTTTTTTTTTAATTTTTTTTTAAAAGTATGTGTGTTATTTCTTCTGTTATTACTAAATAAAACACTCCAAGTTCTTCCTTAAAAATATCCCCTAGTTTCATATATTTATTTTAAATTTTATATTATATTTAATATTAAAAAACAATATTATTCACACATCTTTATAAAAATTAACCACATTATATATATATATATCTTAAAAAATTAACATTGTTTCATATTTACAAAAATTTTAATATTAAAATATTAAAATAATTTTAATTTCATTATTCTAAAATTAACTTAAACCAACTCAAATATATATATATATTTAATAAATCACGCTAAACTAATTTTTTTTTTTTAAGTTGTAGCTTAATGTTGAAATAGGTTTTCAATTGCAAGATAATTTTCATTTTAAGCTATATTGTGTTTATGATCTGAATTAAAATTAATTTTTTATTATGAAATTAATACAATAGAATGTTGGGATATTCTTTCATATCAAATGTGAGTTTTTTTTTTAATTAAATACGAGAAACTTGAAAAGCGTTGTGAAAAAAATTCTCAATGAACATAATCAACTTAAAAGAGTGTTTTTACAATAATTATTCATTGAGAAAAAAAAGTCGAGATTAGGAGCTTGTCGAATATTTCTCAAATTAACAAGATTAAAAATTAGTAAACTCATCCTCAAATTAAGATTAAAAGTAGTCATAAATTTTTGAAAAAAATCTTCTTGAGTTTAACTTTATAAAAACATGACAGACAGTAACGGAGCCAAGACCTTAAACTAGGAGGGTCAAATAAACTACTTATAATAATATTATAAAAATTTAAGATTATTTAAATTATAAAAATAATAAAAAATTTAAAATTCTTACTAACATAAAAAATCTTACATAAATTTTAATTATATATGAATTCTAATAATTAATTGATATATTTATTAAATTAATAATAATTTTACATAATACTTNAAAATTAAAATTATATTTCATTTAAAATAAAAAAATTTAATTTAAAAGTTTTATCATACATCTCAAATAATTGACTAATAAATTAGTTAATCATAAATTAAAATTTTAATATACTAAATTATTTAATGAATTAAGTATTAATCTACTGAATAATTTAGTGAATTAAAATTCTAAATTATAATCAATCAATTGATTATTTATTAGTGATACATAACAATTTTTTTATTTAAATATTAAATATGCAAAAAAAAAATTAAATTAAACGAGTTCTCATCAACATGAACTATATTTATATAATTTATACGGTAAACAATTTATAAAAAATTTAAAATATTAGTTATCTAAAAGTTTTAATTTAATTATTTAAATTCTTATTTAGCTTATATTTAACCCATAAAATTCTGAAATATAAGTAAAAATAAATAAAAAATTGTGAATTATAAAAGAAAAATTCAGGGGGGGCAACTTCAGGGGGTGCAGTTGCACCCCCTGGTCAGGATGTGGCTCCGCCACTGATGACAGACTGATAAGCTTAAGACAGCGTAACTTTGACAAATATATTCTTAAAAAATTTTTTTACTCTTCTATAAAAAAATGTAGATGGATGGGAGAACATGAAAAGAGTGAAACTCGAATTATGAGAGGTGTTGCGTGAAGAGTGAAGTTTTTAGATTCATCGATTCCGACCTTTAATCGTTGATTTGCATGGTTAAAACTCTCTTGTATTTTTACTTTTTATTAAGTAAATTATATTCTTTTTTCGCATAAATGTCATTCACTTTTTATGTTCTTTCTCACATTAACAAACATTCAAAATTATCAATATATTGCTATGATTTTTTTTAATCATTCTATTGTTCTCAAACATAAAAATCTTTTCATGCTTCATTTTATATATATTTTTTAATTTTTTTATTAGCATCATCTTATTTGTTTGAGACCAGCAATAGAATATTTATATCTTTTTATCAACTGAAATAATAAAAAAATTAAAAAGTCTTGTTAAATTTAATTATATTCTCATACTTATTACTTTCGATAATAAATTTCAATAATTCGTTTTGATGTTGTTTAGTGTTATTATATAACTTTTAGAAAATAAATAATTACTTTAAACTTTAAAGTGATCTATATTTTAAATAAGTATATATATATTACCCTAGTATAATATATATATATAACCCTCGTATAATAAAAAAAATCAATTTTTTTGTTAAATCATTTTAGACTGAAATCTGATGAAGATCCCATCATCAGACGCACAATTCGACGGCTCAGATCACTTTTTGAGCAGGAATTGATATATAAGTATATAACCCGACAGAGGCAAGATATGCTAGGGTTAGGGTTTCGATTCAGCTTCGCCGCTCTCAGAGAGCTATACCCGTCGGAAATGGTAAGACAGCTGCCGTCTCCTCTGCCGCTTCTCTACCCATCTATTTCCCTTATTTCTAGGTGTTCTCGTAGCTTGATTTGTTCCTTTGCTGCAGCCGTCGCACAAGAGCTTTAAGATCAAGAAGAAGCTGGCGAAGAAGATGCGGCAGAACAGGCCCATCCCCTACTGGATCCGGATGCGCACGGAGAACACCATCAGGTAGCGCTACTCTTTCCACTTCTATCATCTTCCTTATTATCTGTCACTTTTCCTTTCCGTCTTAATCCTTCTGCCGGCTTCTCTCTGATAGAGGTACAACGCCAACCGTAGGCACTGGCGACGCACAAAGCTATGATTTTGATGGGTCCGTGATTAGGTTTTGAACATGGGTTTTCCCATTCGTATCATCTCTTATGCTACTTTCACTTGACTTTCCTCTTCCCTGCATTTTTATTGCAGTGTTGTGGAGGAATCAAATGCTTAATTATTGTTTGGTAAGCTTTGTTCTTGGTCTAAACTTTGATTCAGTTCACTGCTGTTTTATGATAATGTTTTAAGATCTCCTTTACTGATCAATTTTTTTCTGTTCTATTAGAATCTGTTCAACTTTATGCTAATTTGTTGACAGATTAGAGCTAGAATTTCAATTGTTGCATCAAGTGTTTTTCAAGAATAGTGTAAAATTAGGAAGCCTAAACATTTTCTCATGTGCTTAGTTTAGCCATTTTGTCAGGGTTTGCAAAATGCAATTTTCTTAACCATTAAAGATTGAACTACTTTTTGGAAGATATCTCCCAAGAAAGTCAGATGACCTTTGATTTCCTAATCATAAACGAGGGGGAATTACATGTCACCCATAGAGAGAAGGCTTTTTACTCGTATAACTATTGAAGTTAGGCTGTCTCATAGTACTAGAGGGTGCCAATTCAAATCTATGAAACTTTTTCTTAGTCTCTTGTAAGAAAAAATGCATTTTAAGGCACTAGACTTGGCTATGGCTCAAGATTAATCTTCAAATTTAGCATTTTTGTTAAGTTTTGGTGAGTTTTTGGGTTTAGTTAATTCCTTACAACGGAAGATTTGTAGTTGAAAGATGAAAGAGATGGTTTGAAATTGGTTGATAAACCTCAGCTAAATGTAAAGTTGGTGCCAAACACCATCTTTCTATGCTTTGTATCTAACAGTGTAGTTGCTGTGCTGGATCTACGACTTAAGAACCCATGACCTGTTGTATATGTGATTGAATAGCTTGATCATTTTGGTAAGCATCACTTGCTGGAAACTATTCTATAGTATCTTGTGTTGATTCAAACTCGACTTAAAAGTGTTTTAATTGATTTCAAATAGAGTATAGTTTGAACAAGTTTCTGGCAAATTCTGACTAAAGAAAAGAGAAAAGAAACTGCAACAGAGAAGGTCAAGAGGGATTGAATAGATCGAATTTCTTCCCAACCATCTTCTGTCTTCCTTCTCTGATGACTTTCAAATATTGAACCAATGGGGTCACGGCAGCTGTAGACATTACACAGCACCTGCAAGTTGGTCAGCAGCAGCAAAACTACGGCGAAGTAACTGATGATTTCTGCAACTTGGTCTCGTTCGCTCTTCATCGTGTTCATGGTGATGTTGCTCTCTGTCACCAACCTCAAATCCTCATTTGCGTTGATGATTCACAATCTCATCACCACCCTCTGCACTTTTTTAAAAGTTAGTGTTACAACGGTTTGATCGGTTTGATGATCAGTCAGATCGGTTCGATCATGAACCAAATAATTGACCGGTTTTTTATCTGATCCAGATCTTACAACATTGATGTCAATGTGGCATTATTTGGTGATTGAGTTCTTCCTTATTGTGTGATTACTTGGCATCTAAATCAAAGATAATTTATTTGATAAATGTGGGGGCCCACATTGTGGGCTCAACTAATCTCAACTAGATTGGAAGCCAAATCTAGTTGAAATTGAAATAAGAATATATTAAACAAATTGTTGGGTGTATTGCGTGTGCACATATAGAATTATCTCATATTAATAGTCAACAATAAATTGTGATAATTAATGTAAAATTATAATTTTTAATCATTAGACTAAACCTTTTTTCTATTCTTTTTGATTTACTCTTAAACACCAAAATTTTTATCATCCCATGAGAAAATTGTAGTGGTGATGTTTGTTGCAATTGGTGTTATTAGTTTTGTTAACTAAACAAAAAATGAACGGATTCAGTTTTGAAATTTAGCAAATTAAATCAATCAAATAACATTATAAATTGAAAATTAAATCAATCAAATAAAATTAATTTGGTTGATTGATTCTATTTTGTTCGATTAACATCATAATTTTATTTTATTTTTTAATTACTTATTTTTAATAATTTAAAGTTTTAAAATAATATAATATAATATTACAAGATTTCACAAGAGTGTATTCTAGGAGTAGGTCATTATAATCGTTGTGCCGCGTGATTGAGTAGGTTCTTAATAGGCATATATTTGATGAGTTAAAAATGATTAATTTGGCTCGAAAGATCAATACGGGTGAAGTTTTATGTAAAGGAGCACGTGTAGAATTATATAGGAGTATTTACACGATTGATATTTTGATTATGAAAAATTATATGTTTTATCATCAAAGATGAAATATTATATATATTATAATGAAATTTTATAAAATTATATATTTTTATTATTTTTAAATAAAATTTCACTGTACTCTAAATCTTAAGCTTTAAAATTATAACTTATAATCTAAAATATTAAGATGATATTTGATTTAGTAGGCGTTTGGTTCAATGTTATTTTAATATTATATTATGTTATTTAGAGAAAATAATTATTTGATGTAATAATATTTATAAATTTTTTTTTATTAGATTATAAAATTATTAATCAAAAGATGACATCTAGATGTTATGATATCTAGATTACATAACATCAAAATAATATCGAACCAAACACTCCCTTAATGTCATCTTAATATTATGTTATATTATTTGAAAAAATAATTATTTGATTTAATGACATATATAAATAATCTTTTAAAACATCATGAAATTATCGCTTAAAATATAATATTTAAATATTATTATATCTAGATTATATGTCATAACGTCAAGATAATATTGAACTAAATATCTCTAAATCTTATATCTTGAATTATTGTAATACTAGAAATTAAATCATAAAATTAAAATTTTAAATTTTAATATTATACATCAAATATTGTTTGTTTATAGATCATTATATATAAAATTAATTTAAACTCAATATATTGAGATGAAAATTTTTATTATAAACTTGTGAATTATATAAAATAGGATAAAGTTCATGAAAATATTTTAGTAATTTAATTTATATTTTTTTTTAAAATATCATGTAAAATATATAATTTTGTAAGATTTTGATGTGATATAAGTATTATTTCATTATTAACTTTAATTTTTTATAGTTAAGATTGTTTTTCAAGTAAATCTCTTAATTATATAATATTAGTAATTAATAATAATTCATTGTAGGTAATACCCAAGTGCTCGCTCAACCCAACCTAACATAGTTGTGAGAAAATCTTGTTTGGTTCGAGTTTTTTTTTAAATAAAAAAAAAATTTTATTTTTAAATTTAATGAGAAAAAAATTTATTTTAATATTAGAAAGTACGTAAAATATGAAATATTTTAAATTCTAATATTTATATTTATATTAGATGTAAAATAAAGTTAATTTTTATAATTGAAATTTATATTGGGTAAAAATTTTATCTCGAACCAAACGAGGCCTGGGGTGTTTATTTGGTTGTCTATTGTGCCTAATTTCGACCTTGTCTCATATATTTTTCGTTAAACACTAAATTAAATTGGTAAAATAAATGAATAATAAAATAAAATAAAATAATATCCAACAAACATTTGATCAATTTGATCCTAAATTTATATTTTTTTTCTTTCCTATTCATATTATTTCTTTGTGAGTCTTATAATCTTTGAAATATATTTAAAAATAAACTTAAAAAATTAACTAGAAATTAATTGGTATAATAATATCTATTCATATCAATGAATGCATAAATGGTATTTAATCGGCATTAATCGATATATTAATGTTTGTATTAATGGCATAAACATAAAGATCAAGCTTACATTAATTGAATTATGAGTCCGTTTTTAATCAATATAGTTTTTGACATTCAATCTCTTCTTTTTCTAAGTTTTTTTCATAATTAAAATTTGGGCAAATATCATCTAAGTCTCGAGATTTAACGGTAATTTCAAAATTATAAATTTCTTAATTTAGTTTTGTCTCTCTCCCCCTCACTCTCCTTCATTCTCACTCAAAGACGAGATCTCTAATTGGCCAGAGAGTCTCTTCTAATTTTGGCGACTAGCAAGCTTCTGTGGGAAGAAGATAGAGAGAGCATTTCTCTCGTTTTAGAATAAAAAATCAAATTTAAAAATAATTTTTATTCAAATTGTAAGGAATTTATTAAAAAAATGTCGGTTAAACTATTTATACCGACTTTTAGAGCCCAACTGACAAATGATTTTTGAAATGTTGTTTTATTTGGTGATTCAAATAAACAATTTTTGAAATAGTGGACTTGAGGGCCACATGATATTACTTTATAATTTGGGGCACCTGAATGATATTTATCCTTAAAATAATATTAAAGGTGAAGTATTTAATTTAAAGCTTTAAACTGAGCCTGAGGTCACCATTAGAGCACGAAGAAGTGAATCAATGGCTTCTCAGTACGGCTACCTTCCCATTCTATACCTCAACCAGCTCTCTTCTTCTTCTTCTTCTTCCTTCGACGAGCAGCAATGGTTGTCTCAGGTCCGGAGCGCCCTCGGGGACGAGGAGCCTCTAGGGGAAGACGACGAGCCGAAGGCCAAGGTCTCTGTTTTCTTCGTCCCCAAGAGCCTGCTCTTCGCCCGGCCGGAAGCCTACGTGCCGCAGCTGGTCGCCGTCGGTCCCTACCACCACCGGCAGCCCCATCTCTCCGACATGGAGCGCTGCAAGCTCGCCGCCGCCCGCCGGATTCAGGAAGACCTCCCTGGCTTCCGGCACCAGGAGCTTGTTCATTGCCTCTTGAGGCAGGAACAGAGGATCAGAGCTTTCTACCACAAGTAAATTTCTTTCTTTCTATTTCCAAAAAACAAAAAAAAATAATCATATTTTAGTATAAAAAAATTCCAAAAGACTCATCATTCAAGTCAAATTATATACAATAGAAAAAAATTCTAATTGCGGTTTTTATTTTTTTATCAATTTTTTAAGTTATATAATGTTTTTTTTCAAAATATAGTTTATTGTGACATGAACATAAAAAGTGTATTAAAATAGAAAAATAATTCATTAATTTATATTTTTTTTAAATTATCTATTAGAGATATTTATATGCATATCACATAAATTTTTTTATATTATCATACAAATTTACTTCATAAAATTTACACTATAAAATATTTATTTTTTATAAAAAATATGTGCAGCGTGATATAGAAAAAATTGTGGGACATATGTGTAAAAATCTCAAGAATCAAATAATTCTTAATACTTGATTAATAATTTGTGGGACCCACTAGGTCTGTTTGTTTGTAGGGTTAAATTTAAGAAGATTAAAATTAAATTTGAATAGAAATATTTTTTTATTGAAAATTGTAAATGATATAAAATAAAGTTAGTTATTATGTTGGATTATGTGAGGAATGTGATATAAAGTTAGTTATTATTTTAGTAATACGTATAGAATGTGAAATAAATTTAATTTTTAATATTAAATTTTATATGTGATATAATATGTCTGGTTAAAATTAAATCAGGTTAATTTAAAATTCTTAGATAAACAGTATCTGAACCATGAATACTGACAGATTTTTTTAATATTTGAAAAATATAATTATAATTTTTCATAAAAATAATTATATTAAAATAGTTTCAGAAATAAATTTAAACTGTTTATCTAATTTAAGTCATTGTCAAATTAAATGCTCAACTTCCCTTTAAACTGAATTCAATAACCTAAATTCATTAAAAGAAGCTTAAAATTGTAGATACGTTTTAACACATTTAAGCTTTTTTTTTTTTTTTCAAACAGACCTTATAATGCCAACATTTCTCCCAACCTAAAATCTTGTTTGACACGAGAACTAAAATCAAAACTAAAATAATATTAGTTTAAAAAATAATAATAATAATAATAATAGTAAATAAATTTTTTAAATTATTCTACATAAATTTTAATATAAAAAAATATTATTTTACTTCACNTTTTTTAAAACTAATACTATTTTAGTCCTGATTTTAGTTCTTACACCAAACAAGCATTTAATTTCATTCGAGTTTTTGAAGTAGTCCTTTGATTTCACATAAATCAAAAAAAATTGAAAAGTATTATTTAAAACGTATTATTTGAGTCTTTCTCTTATGAATTTCATTAAATGTTACCACTAAATTGTTATTTTAAAAAATTAAAATTACATGTTTCAGCAATAAAAATACTACTTGCCGAAATATAAAGAAAAAAAAAGAGATTATAATAGCAATAAAAAATTCTTAAATATATTTTTAATATTAAAATTAGTATTTTAATTTTTTTAATTACAACTTAATGGTCATAGATTTTTTTTAATTACGTGTATTTATCAAACTTATACCCAATATTTTGTGTGAATTTTTGTCTTTATGAAATGAGCATCCAAACTCTAAAATGGCCGCAAAATTACATATTTTTGTCGTAATTTTTTGAGTTTTTGTGACGACTTTGTAAATATGACCTGTTTTTGACTGTGTTTTTCTTTAAAATACAGATTTAATAAGCAGATAATATTATAAGACAAGAATATTTAGGCTGATCAAAATAATACTAGTTTAAAAAAATAATAATAATAATAAATATTTTTTTTTTAATTATTCTACACAAATTTTAATATAAAAAAATATTATTTTACTTCACATACTCAATAATTTTCAATAAAAATATCAACTTTATTTTACATCCTACACTAAAATATTT
>JAEMOT010000978.1:38716-65665 GCA_019297695.1 Apostasia ramifera
AATTTTCAATAAAAATATCAACTTTATTTTACATCCTACACTAAAATATTTGAATCGAGTACTTTGATCTAGGATGTGAAATAAAGTTAATATTTTTATTAAAAATTATTGAGTATGTGAGGTAAAATAATATTTTTTATATTAAAATTTATATAAAATGATTAAAAATATTTATTTATTATTATTGTTGTTGTTGTTTAAACTAGTACTATTTTGGTCTTGATTTTGGTCCTCGCATCAAATCGGCCAGGTATATATATATAAAATAACTCTAAAATTAAACTGTGTATTATTGGCTTTAAATGACTATTTATTGTGCAAAATTAAACCTGATAAACTATTGAAAATTGAATCTAATGCGAGCTTTAATTATTATTAAAAAATAAAACTGAATTTCATATAAATATTGATTATCAGTTTACTAAGTGAAGTTTAATGCGATTTTAGTTATTTAAAATACATACATACATACATACATATATGTTCATATATGTATAGAGGGTAAATTGCATATAGGTTATTAAGATTTTAAGATCTTTATACAACGGTTCACGGAGTTTGAATGCTGTATTAGGTCCAAGAGATTAGTATTTTGCTGTGAGCAATATCTTAATTAATTGCGTATCTAATATAAATTAAGTAAAACTGTTATAATTTTGTGATGGAAAAAGATTTTCAAAATTTTTCATTATTGATAAATTACTAAAATGTACTTATAAATATTTCATAATTTCATTTAGTGAGATTACAACAGTGGGTGAATAAATTACTCAAGAGTGAAACAAAAATTTCAATTAATTTAAGTTGACAGAGGGATAAAATGGTAATAAATTATTATTACAGTGTATATAAATAAAAAGTAATTAATAATTTTAATTTTTTAAAATAATTGATGCTCGAATAATGAGTCAAAAATTAGCTAAGAGTCCTACATTGGCTCAAATTTTAGTTTAAAAATTTGATTGATCGTGAGTCATGAATCAGATTTAGATCGAATCTGATTCTTTATGTTATGTGGGTTAAATGTTTTCTTTTTTTTTGATCAGTGGGGTTTTTTTTTTTATATAAATGAGTCGAATTTAAATTGTGCTTGATCTTGCAGGAATATTGAATTCTCCGGCGAGGCGTTGGCGTGGATGATGGCGATCGACGCCTCCTTCCTACTCGAATTCCTCCGCAGCTTCTCACCTTCAAGGAAGAAGACGACCTACAACATGATCACCAGAGATTTGCTGATGGTGGAGAATCAGATCCCTCTCTACTTACTGAGAAAGATACTTCGCCGGCGCCGCCAGTGCTCTCCGGCGCTCTCCGCCGGAGACGAGCTCTCGGCGATGCTGATAGCCTTCGTGAAAGAGGTGAGCCCCTTCAAGTCAGCGTCTTGCTTCTCCGTTATCGACTCCAAGCAACACCCTCATCTTCTTCACGTCCTGTACTCGACGATCGTCAATTTCACGGCCGGCGAAGAAGAAGAATTTGAGATAATAGATTGCCCAATCGAAACGATGGAGCTCAGCGAGGAATCCGGCTCCGGAGATCAAGGGTTCATTAGAAGGCTTTTGGGGACGATTAAGAAGCTCGCCATTGCTTCGCTGGTGAAGCTTTTGGTCAAGCTCCCGTGGAAGATAATCTCCAGTTTTCCAGTGATCTCAGTCCTGAAGGAACCGATTCAAACCTTTCTTACTAATGGAGGTATGAGGAAGATGATCAAAAAGGAAGACCCTTTGGCAGCAGAGATCACCATTCCCTCCGCTACAGAGCTCGCCGGAGCTGGAATCCTGTTCTCGCCGGCAGCTGGAGATCTGGCGAGCATCAGATTCGAAGCAGCGAAGAAACCCATCACCCTCTACCTCCCGCCGATGATCCTGGATGTGAACACGGAGGCGATAATGAGGAACCTGGTGGCGTTCGAGACGACTGCGCCGGAGCTGCAGGGGACCATGACTTTCACGAGGTACACGGAGCTGATGAACGGGATCATCGACGCCGAGGACGACGTGAAGATTCTGAGAGAGAGCGGGATCATCGTGAACAGGATGAAGAGCGACCGGGAGGCGGCGGCCCTCTGGAACGGGATGAGCCGAGCGGTGAAGGTTTCGAAGGTGGAGTTCATGGACAGAGTGGTGGAGGAGGTGAACGGTTACTTCGAGAGGAGCTGGAAGGTGAAGGCGAAGAGAGTTTTAAGGAGATACGTGTTTGGGTCGTGGCAGGCGCTCGTGCTGCTGGCCGCCATTGTTTTCTTGCTGCAGAGCTTCTTGCTGGCGTTCTGCAATCTCTATGGTTGTGGTGCTCGTTGGCTCAGAGGTGGAAGATGAAGTTGAGAAAGATGATGGTAATTCTGCAATTTTACGAAAGTTTTAGTATTGGGATGATATAGTTGGGGGGAAATATCACACGAGTTTCTTAGGTTGAATCCTTCTTTCATATCAGTCCATTTTTTTTTTGAGATTCTTTCAAGCCGGTCTTCGAGGTTGGACTTTTATTTGACGAGAGTTCATGAGTTTGAGTTCATTTCTAACGTGTCTGAGGTTTCACACAGGTCCTTAACATTGGACCATTATTTTTACTCTATATATGAATTAAGATGATCATAATATAAAAGTTTAAATAAAAAATATTATATACCTCAGGGACTCATTAGAAAGAAATTCAAATTGGTCAACCTATGTAAAATAGATATCCAATCTCAGGGACTCATTCACATTTAAAAAAAAAATCTCAAAACTCATTAAAAAGAAATTTAAATTTATAAATTTGCATAAAATATATGTTTAATTTTAGAGGATAATATGTATTTTCTCTTTTAAATTATTAGGTAAAATTATTTGTTGGTGGTAGAAATTTGAGGATTTTTCCTTGTTAATTGAATCTATTTGTTGGTGGTAGACTTTGTAGATGCTCAGGATCTGTTTAGTTTAGGAAAAAATTTAGTTATGATTAAAAAAAAAAATAATTAAAAATATAAAATAATAATTTACATCTCATCATATATATATTTTAATATTCATTATTTTATTTTACATTATATATATATTTTTAAAAAAAATTATAAAATTTTTTAAATTTTTTTTTTCTTTCAATCAAACAAAGTCTGATTTCACGTATTTATTTATTTATTTATTTTTAATGTTTGAATTATTTATTTGTGAAATTATTTTTAATTTAATTATGGTCAATGTTAGATGAGATATTTTTATCGTGGCATCTGTAAAATATTTGAAATAACAGCAAATATTAATTGAATTTTTCTAATTTGAGTTAAGGTATTACAATTTGGATCCTATAATTTCTAAATCAATCAAATCTACTCTTTAGTCAGAGATAATGTGTAATAGATTTTCTCATTATAACAATTATTAACTCAAAATTATAAATATATTTTTGCTTCATCCTCTTGCCACCGATCTGCTTTCTTAGACTCTAGGAGTAAAAATATCTCTTAATTTTTTGTTCGATAATTATTCTTATGAAAGAATCGACTAATATATTATCTCGAAGTAAAATAATAATTTGACTAATTTAAAATTACGAACACCTAATTATATATGTCGCTAAATTAAAGAGACTAAACTGTTATTTTACCATGAAATAAAATTAATTTTATTTAAGAATGCATATGAAATATGAAATAAAGTTATTATTTTAGTTTAAAATATGTATAGGATATTATATTTGAAATATTATTATTTTTAATATCAATGAAATGATTGAATATTATTTCACTTTGGTCATTTCTTATCAATTTTCTTTTCACATAGATCTCAGCACACATGATCTATCATTATATAATTTTCTGAATTGATAGTAGTTGATTATTAGTATATCATTTAATGTTTAGTTTCTTAAAATTAAAAACTTGTTATCAATTATTTTACTCTTTAGACACAATTTTTATTTTTATATTTTATGTGATATTAAAAATTTTATAAGAAATACAAATAATAAAAACTTAAAATGAATGTTTCAAAATGAGGAATTTAATTCCTGACCTCTATTTTTTTAAACTCATCGGGTCACAATAGCTTTACGGAGTTGATCTGAACTGAGTAGTAATTTATTCATGTTAACGTTCATTTATAAATATTGATGCAAAAAATGTACCACAACAAAGAAAAATGAGATGACAATTTTTACATGAAAACCCGAGTGTCCGGAGGAAAAATCACGACGTCGTCCAGGCGATTTGAATCCACTAATCGAATCTCCTCTTACAAAGCTTGATCTCTAAATGGAGACCGAATGAGTACAAAAGGAATAGAGAAAGAGGGGCAGCTCAGCTCGAGAGAGAAAGGAAGGAAGGGTCCTTAGATAGAGCAATCTCCCTCTTATTTATAACTTGGAGAGGAGGGGACATAGTAGGTTTAGTCTGCCACATCTGACACCTACTCCTGCAAAGGACGATTAAGGAGTGGGCTCCCATACTGTCTTAAATGCTGAGTTGACACAGTAGTACGGAGGGTACGATTTTGTGATATCTCTTTGAGCTGTTGTTCGGCAAGGGGCTGCTGTTGAGCTGCTGTTCGACAAGGAGCTGCTGTTGAGCAGCTGTTTGATAAAGGGTTGCTGTTGAGCAGCTGTTCGGCAAGGGACTGCTGTTGAGCTGCTGTTCGACAAGAGGCTGCTGTTGAGCAACTGTTTGGCAAGGAGTATTAGAGAAGGTTCTAACAATAAAAATCAAATTCGAGCTTGTTGGAGTTTAATTTGTGAATATAAAGAAATATTTAGGCTTGATTCATTTAATTTGCAAATAAGTTGTATTAATGAAATTATATGGATTTAAATTTATGAACATGGAAATTGATAAATTTTTATATATTAAAAATATTAATATTTTTATGGGCAAAATTGTGATCATAATTTAGGAATTTTTTTATTAATAAATAAAATATAATAAATTTTAAAAAAAAAATATTGCGAGTCTTATAATTAATGCGTATATTCGTACAATCTCATCCTCTACTGGAAGTCTGGTTATTCGGATCGGCGAATCCGCCCGTTGATCTCCGCCCGCAGATCGGATGGCTTCGTCGACGATGCTCTCTGCCGGCCTCGCCTCGCCGGCAGCCCTCCGGGAGAACACCAAGGTTCGGCCGATGAATCCATCTATTTATCAGTGATTGCTCGCTTTCTCGCTAGCTTACTCCTCGATCATTTTTCCGCTGTTTTTGCTTTTTGTGAAATGTACAGAAGCTCGGGGCGGCTGCTGGAAGGAGAGTGGGGGAATTTTTTCTTAACGGAAAGGTAACTCGCTTGTTTGCCTTCATAATCCTTTCATGGATGACAGATCGTTGATGAGCTTATTTGAACGAATTATGAAGCATTATATCGTATATTTTTATCTAATTGATGGTCAATTAGATCTACGAGCCTGTCGTCTCCCAGCAGTGAAATCGGGAGATTTGGTGCTTAAAATTACGGTAGGAGCTTCTTTGCTGTTAATTTGAAGATTAAACCATACAGTCGATGAAGATGACTTGGTATAAGAAAGTTACATGTACCTGATGTTCATTGATGAACTTGCCATTCATACAACTTTGAAAAATCGGATCATTAGGTAATATGATGTCTTTCAAAAATGATTAGGCTATTGAGTTTTGACTGTAAAATGAAGGGTCACTGGTGTCATATAGCCAAAGAGATGGAAAGAAAAGATACGATTTTCACAACTTTTTCTTAAACATCAACTTACAGAAAATGAGTTTTCATCCTTATTTCTCCTCCCTTTTAATATTTATTCAGCAATGAACTCTTCTTTTTAAATATTTTCTGCACGTTGGTTTATTTCTTGTTCTAGCTTAGCAAAGTGATGCTATTATCTTGGCCTTCAGTGCTCTGGTCGTGTCAAAATGGCTGTAGCCGTTAATGTTTCTCGTTTTGAGGATGTTACTTTGGCTCCTCCAGACCCAATTCTTGGTGTTTCTGAAGCCTTCAAAGCTGATACAAGTGATGTGAAGCTCAATCTCGGTGTAGGTGCATACAGGACGGAAGAGCTGCAACCATATGTGCTTAATGTGGTCAAAAAGGTAAGACTGTTTTAGATTCTATTAGTAGGAAATACATCCAATTTTTATGTGATGTGTTTAACTCAAACTGAGTGGGAGCTTAACTTCTTCATTTCTTGTGTGTGGTACCATGTCATGCATTGCATATCACATTAGGCAGAAAAACTTATGCTGGAGAGAGGAGAAAACAAAGAGGTAATTTAAGTATACCTTAGACGAACTCTATGGTATATTATATTAGGAATCAAGGTTCTGATTCACAATTATATCTTATTTTATAGTATCTGCCCATTGAAGGCTTGGCTGCATTTAACAAGGTCACTGCAGAGTTGTTGTTTGGAGCAGATAATCCTGTTATCCAGCTGGGAAGAGTAAGGACATTTTACTTTTTTGTTTTCTTCATTTCTATCTCATAGTAATTACATGGAAGACTGTTCAGTATTGTCTGTTGAAGTTGTTTGTCCTATATGATTCAGGTTGCAACTGTGCAAAGTCTTTCAGGAACTGGATCTCTTCGTCTTGCTGCAGCATTCATACAGAGATATTTCCCTGATGCGAAAGTTTTGCTCTCCTCTCCTACTTGGGGTCTGCATTTTTATAATCTGAACCTAACATCATTCTTAAGCATTTAATCTTGCAGCTTTAATTTTTTGCATGACTATTTTCCTGTTCGCAGGAAACCACAAGAACATTTTCAATGATGCCAGGGTTCCTTGGTCAGAGTATCGATATTATGATCCCAGAACTGTGGGTTTGGATTTTGAAGGCATGTTGGAAGATATAAAGGTATATTTCTCTTACCTTTAAATTATTAATGTTATATAAGGGCATGTTTAGCCCTAGGACTATTTTGTCCTGCCCAAGACTAAAATGGGCAGGACCAAATGGTACTCGATTAAAAAAAATAATAATAATAATAAATAAATTTTTATTTCCTCCTACATAAGTTTCAATATAAAAAAAATTATTTTATTTCATATACTCAGTCATTTTCATATATTTCATTTGTTAAGGATGTGAAATAAAGTTGATAGTTGGTGTTACCATAATAGCTGCAAAAGTTATAAGATAATAGTGATTAAAATTAAACTGGAATTCACAGTTGTACTGCAGTATACTTTCGTGCTTGAAATTGGATGGAAAACGTGATTAAATGTGAACTTACTTTAGTTATCTAAAATTTGAGTTCACTAGTTGTTTTGTTTAGTGCATAAGTTCCAGCTTGTAATTGACATAGTCCAAAATTTTATTTTAATTACAATATGGTATGGATAGGTACTGAACTTTCATGTATGCATAGTTAAAATTGTAAAATAAAATAAATATTTTTATCGGAACATATTTGAATGTTTACAAATTTTTCTTGCTTGTTCTCTTTGATATGTATTAATTGCTATATGTTCTGTAAAACAGGCTGCGCAAGATGGTTCTTTTGTTCTCTTGCATGGATGTGCTCACAATCCAACTGGAATAGACCCCACTCCTGAACAATGGGAGAAAATTGCTGATGTGATTGAGGAGAAGAACCACATTCCTTTCTTTGATGTTGCATACCAGGTATTTATTTCTTAAACTTGTCCAATCAATGCTGAGTTTCTGATTGCTCTTTTGAGACCTCATATCCATTTATGTTGATTTCTGATTGCTTTTTTGAGACTTCAAGTGTCCATTAATTCTTTATATTAGGGATTTGCCAGTGGAAGCCTTGATGTAGATGCATCCTCGGTGAGAACATTTGTTGCACGTGGTTTGGAGCTATTTGTTGCTCAATCTTACAGCAAAAATCTCGGCTTATATGCCGAGAGGATTGGAGCTATCAATGTTGTTTGCTCTTTCCCAGATGATGCTACAAGGTATGAGTGGGAAGCTCATCTTTATTGTTTTATTGGGCTCCCAGACAACGCCTCATTTTTATATACCTACATCAAACCTCCCTAAGCCCCTCATGTTGGAAGCTCTATGTTACTAGATTAGCTGTTTTCTAATGATTTTTATAAGTTTGGTTGGCTTTTGGTTCAATGAGAGCAAGTCGGTCTCATTTCGGCATTTGAAACTTTTGATTTACGTAGAGTATGAATTGATTTGATTGAAAAGTGATCAATTTCGTGTTTAATTCTGCAGCTGAGTTGAGTTGTCACGACTCCTGCCTGGTATCTTGAAAAATTAAGCAAATGTGCACACGTACTTATCCATGTACCTCTAATGTATAGTCTTTCACATCATAGATGTATCACGTGTTCATTAACACCTGCATATAAACCTGTCTATATGTATATGGGCATGTAAAGCCTATTTTGGGTCGAATTATTTGTTTTTTTTCGAGTTAGTTTTTTCTAGCCTGATGAAATAAAATCTTGTGCCATTTTAACCAGTTTTTAAGTTTCGAGCATGAGTTTGCATCCTAATGTAAAACTACATGTTATGTTCTGTGGTGTTGATCAGGGTGAAGAGCCAGCTGAAGAGGCTTGCCAGGCCTATGTATTCCAATCCTCCTGTTCATGGTGCCAGAATAGTTGCCAATGTCGTCGGGGACCCAACTCTTTTCGGTGAATGGAAGCAAGAGATGGAGTTAATGGCTGGCCGTATAAAGAATGTCAGGCAAAGGCTCTTTGAAAACCTATCTGAGAAAGATGAAAGCGGGAAAGATTGGTCTTTCATTCTTAAACAAATTGGCATGTTTTCCTACACTGGCTTGAACAAGGCTCAGGTAAATTATCTTCTATCCTGGGTTATAACCATATGCCATTATTGTTGCAGTATATCCTACTCTTATCTACACTTCTTCCTAAATCAATAAAAGGATTTCTATTGAACTGTTTTTTGTCAAAACTTCAATTGAATTTAATTCATCCATAATTTCGGATTCAAGTATATTTAAATTGAGGGATTTACATACATAACAAATAAAACTATCTTATTTACCTATTAGACATATTACTTCAGAGATCCTAAAAGCATTAATGTTACCTTCTTTACATTGTTGATTTCATCCGCCATCTACTGTCTCACCTAATCTAATTATGGTTAGATTGGCCACCAGCTATGATTTGTTCACATAAATATTTTAAAAATAAGTAACAGATATTGAATATTACTCATAAATATAAAATATCAGTAATGTCATTTCAGTAATTCGATATATGATACCAACATAACATTTCATAATTAAAGAAGCAACATTGTTTCATAGAATATAAGTTAAAAGTTCAAGATTATCGTTTCATAGAAACCACAGAGCAGGTAATAATAATGTGTTTAAGGTGTCTGTATAGTTATATTTATATTTTTGGTGTCTAATAAGTAAATAAGATAGTTTTATATACCATGTATGTAAATGGAAAATATAGTTTTCTATGCTCAATCAACTAACCTATTCAAAATAAATTAGTTCACGAGTGATATATATTGGCACCAAGCTTCCTCTACGGAAATTCTGAACGGTGCAAATGGATATTTTGATTATAATGTATAGAGACTAAGTAAAGAGCGGTGAGAGGTGATGTCACATGGACAAAATTTCTTATTAGTAGTTTGAATTTTGCCATAACAACTCTAAGTAAAGAGCAGTGGTATTAAAAATCGGTAATACCGTCAGATCTTGTAGCACTTTGTCATGTACGGAGTCTTTAATCAAGTAATCGTTCATAGGCAACTCAAAACAGTCTTTAGGCCGAACGGGCACTCGACAATGTCAAGGGTGCTTACCACGACCAAGAACTTGTAGCATGCCTCCAATCGTGGATGTTCCTCGAGTAACCTTCCTCATTCTCTCTCCTGTTTAGAATGCTTCGATCATCTTGATCTTTCTCCTCGGCATAGCTTTTGTTCTAAGATACTGGATTTTGAATTAAATTGAATGCCTTCTTAATCGTGTTTGAGTGTCATCACAACCATTAAATTTTTCATCACATAAATGATCTGTTATAAAAGTTTTAGTAGCATATTCATGGATTCATTTTTATAATTCATATGTATATATATATATATATATTTATTTATTTATTTATTTATATTTTCAGAGTGAAAACATGACAAACAAGTGGCACGTGTACATGACCAAGGATGGAAGGATATCTCTAGCTGGGCTCTCCCTATCCAAGTGTGAATACCTTGCTGACGCCATCATTGACTCATTCTATAATGTCAGTTAAAATTTGCTTTGAATTTTTGGCAATGATGTAAATTTTTCATATTTGTTTCGGTTCATAATATCTATAGCCTGCTCGCATTTGATTGATTTTTATATTTCAATTAGAGCGTTGGTTGCTCGTGAAAAATACAAGAAACTTTTACTCATATGATACAAAAAATTTTAATTTTTACTAATTAGATATTCTAAAATTAAATATTATATGATATATGTTCATTTATTTTAATTTTATAATTTAGTTAAAAAATTTTATATTTTATTTGAGTAAATTATACTTAAGTTATGTTTTAATTTAAATAAGATTTATCAGTATAAAATCTAACCTTTGATGTATTTTATTTTGATTTTAAATATTAAAAATTATTTAAATCTGATAATTATATAGGATATTTTATTAGATATTTATTTTAATAATAGGAAATTGGATAAATGATAAAATTTGATTTAAGGTGTACTGAGATTAGATTTTATTCTTATAAATTTTATTTAAGTTAAAATATAACTCAAATATGATTTATTTAAATAAAATATGTGAGTTTTTTTTAATTAGAGTGTTTTGATTGTAAAATTAAAATAAATGAGTATTGTTATGTAATATTTAACATTAAGATATCTAATAAGTAAATATTGAATTTTTTTTTATGTTATATAGGTAAAAATTTTAAAATATATAAATATAAATTTAAAAACTATTTTCGTGTTAATAACTGATTTGATATTTATAAGTTTTGCATTCAGGGAACATTACTTATTTGGAGGAATAAGAAGTTATCTAATTTAAGTAATCATGGATGTGAAAAATAATATATTACATCATTAGTAAGGTGTTTTTTTTATGGCAAATTAAATTTACGTAGTTTGAGATTTCTTCACATTATTTCATATTTTTTAATATTTCTCAATCAGGTTCTTGAGGTAGATTATAAAAGATTGGAGGATAAAATAATTTTTTTCTCGTTTAATTGAAATTGGAATGTATTTGACTTAGGAGATTTCACATATAAAAAAATATTTTTTGAGAATCACAGTCATAAATTTTTCAAAATTAAAAATACAAATTTAACAATATAAAATACATAATGTCTATACGAACTGAGAAAATGTTGATATAAAGCATAAAAATATATTCCAATTCCAAATTTAATAACTAATTAAACATTATTTCAAATTTAATATAATATTTTTAATAATAAAATAATTTTATTTAACATCATAATATTAAAATATTTTTAATTTAAAAATTTATCATAACCCAATCGAGCTCGAGTCGATCGAAATATGATCAATCCGATTTCGTGCCGGTATTAGCTCGGTTCGAAATCGGATCGGTAACAGCCCTAGCAGAAAGCATTGTTCTAGTTAGTCAAATGAGATACATACATATACATATATATATATATATATATAATTTATATTCATAAAAAAATAGGTATTTACATAGATATCTTAATTATTAAAAAAAATTATTTCATCAATAAAAATAAAATATTTTATATACAACAACAACAACAACAACCAAGTCTTAATTCTACTAGGTAAAAATTTTACAGTAACACAAATTTTACATTATTTTTGAATAATTCTTTTATTAAAACTTTTTTTGGTTAAAAAAATACTATACTTCAAATTCTGAATCTAAAATTATAATTTATAATTTAAAATATTAATTTTTTTCCTAAAATTACTGTAATACTAAAAATTAAATCTCTAAAATCTTTGAATTTTAAACTTTAATAATATATTTCAAAATTTTAAATATCACTTATTTCATAAATTAATTATCTATATAATTTAATTTTTACTCATTGAGGTGAAAATGTATATTATAAACTTGTGAACCATACAGAATAATGTAAGATCAATGAAAATATATTAGTAATTTAATTAATATTTTTTAAAAAAGTATCATATAAAAATATAAAATTATAATATAATGTACATATTATTTCATTTTTAATAACAAAATAGAGGTTTTTACATACAGAACATGAAATTTACACGAAATCACGCATTTCACCATCAATTTATAAATATTACTACTATCACACCATATTCATTTAAATTTTAAGCATTTCACATATTTCACACTATATTCTTTAATGTTGAACTTCACATTTTTAAATTTACCTTGATCTTAACTATATTATTAATATATTAATTAAATACTATAAATAAATTAATNGAGTATATGAAATATGTGAAATATGTGAAATGCGTAAAATTTAAATGAATATGGTGTGATAACGGTAATATTTATGAATTGATGGTGAAATGCGTAATTTCATGTAAATTTTATATTCTGTACGTAAAAACCCCAACAAAATATATAATTTTTATAGTTAATATAAATCTTTCAAAGATAATATGTTTTTCCTCCCATTTTATTTTCATGAAATCCCGAAAACAGATCACGAAGGACAGGGGGACTCAGTTCAAACTCATTTAATACTAGAAATAAGATTATACTTGGGATAAATTACTAATAAGACCTTTAATTTACGGTACACTGATGTTTGATCCGGAATTTTTGCATTTTGACACCTTAAGATATATATCAATTTGCTGTTATTGTTACAGTTAGGTAACCCGTTGCACTTAAATACAGGCAAGGGATTATTCCATCTAAGTCCCTCAAATAAATCTATGATTTCATGCAGATCTAAAAAATAAAAACATACCATCTAAATCTCTCTTACCGAAAACATTTTTCACCTTAATCCTTTTTGATAAATTTCGTTAAACTTTATTGTTAAATTATTATTTTTTAAAATTTAAAATATATGATTAAATATTAAAAATTACTATTATAAATTAAAATATTAAAAAAATATAAATTGAAATTAAAATGTTAATTAAAAATACTTAAATAAAACTTAAATATATATATTTTAAATTTTTTTAATGAGAACTTAACGATCAAATTAAATGGAATTCATTAAGAAGAAGGGATAATTACCTACATTCCACACAATTTTATTTTATTTATGTCTTACACATCCATTCTTAGTTAATTACGCTTTGCACACTCAAAATATTATAAAATCTTACATACATACATTTTAACTTATTTTTATTATAATGAGTAATCATAATTTTTCAATAACCTAACTATAATTAAATTACAAAAAATCTGAGTCGTTTATCATATTATTTTAAGGATATTTAAATATATTTTGAGTGAAAATCCTAAGACCTTAATGTTTAGGTGGCGGCAAAGGAAGAAGACATCCTCGACGTGAATTGATTTTAGGACAAATCAGCGCTTTAGTGTAGTATTGAGGAAGAGAAAAATATATACTATTAAAAGTAAAAATATAATTTTAATGATTTACTAACAAAATATTTATTTTCAAATAGATTTTGATTAAGTTTTAACTCAAATGTGTGTATGTAAGATTTTGTAATGTTTTGAGTGTGCATAATGTAATTAATTAAGAATGGATGAGTAAAATATAAATAAAATTAAATTATGTGGCATGTAGGTAATTATCTCTAAGAAGAATTCAGGTGGAAAAAGATTTTATGCAGGTTTTCACTCATATAGATTTGTGTAAAATTTGAGTTATAGCTTAGGAGGTCGAATGAAATTTACCTTTATTTGACAAACATTTCGTGTAACAGCTTAAGAATATCATGAACTAGATAGTAAGGTTTACAAACCTTAAAACACTTGCATGCAATTTACCCTTAAAAGCATAATTAGCTACAAATTAATCTTATTCAGCTCGCGGGTATTTTCCCTGGTGGAATCCTTAAAACACCCCAAAATGGCCAGCACCTGATGAACGGCCCTCCAATATGGAGCGCAGGCAGCCTGAAGCAGCTTTAGAGTGCTGCTGGATCTGCATATTTCATGCGATAAAAATTATATTCAGAACAACAAGAACTAATTATTTTATTTAACAAATATGAAACGTATAAATACTATGACATATTAATACCGTGATGCAATAAATCTTGAAAATATAGAATACGGTAAGTCTGCATCATATAAGTTCATCAAATATTAGTGTATATATATATATACAGTCAATGCCATCAAATGTAAAATTCGTTGTAATTCCTTTGGCAGAATGCCTATTCCTTACGAGAAAGAAGAGGAGCTCTGAGGGAGAGTGCTCGCGGACAGAGAAATATGGAGATGAGGCTGCAACTGCAATTGTGATGACCCACTAGAGATACACCGCTACGTAGTGAGATAACGGATGTAAGGGATCGATTCTGTAGGGTTGTGTTTAGACTAAAAATAAAAGACATGTGCTTAGTTTCGCATCCATCTCATCTCATCTCATGCATATCTTCACTATATCCCATTTATATTTTCAACGTAAGTCATATGTATTAAAGTAATTAATTTATTTTTTTAATCAAAGACGCGATGGACTAAGGTCCGAACCATCAAGTTAATCATATCGCTAAACATAATTGTGTTAAGAAGTGATTATCTAAAAAATATGCACAATTGTCACAAAAGGCTGTGAAGGCACAATGACAAGCAAATAATTATGCAAAGATATGACTAATGAATTGAATGATGCTAACAAATTATAAATAAAAAATTGCCCTAATAATCAGTTCACTGGGAAGTTGTTTGGTTATGTCATAATAAATGAACTCACAGCTCCCAAAAACAATATTTCACACTATAACTACATTTAAACAAAATAGGCTCGGGGCGATGAAACTGTGAAATCTAAACCCTAAACGGGTCTATTCGCCAAAACCTCAAAAAATACCAATACGGTATCAGTAGCATTAATGAGGTCACGATCGGATGTGTCATTCTATCTTAAAAAACTAATTAATAATAAAGACTGCACCTATGATAATAAAACTGATTGTTAGGCCTGTTTGGTGCGAAAACCAAAATCACGACCAAAAGGTACTAATTTAAATAATAATAATAATAATAATAATGAAAAATATATTTTTTTAATCATTATACATAAATTTTAATATTAAAAAATATTATTTTATTTCACATATTCAATAATTTTTAATAAAAATATCAACTTTATTTCACATTTTAAATCAAAATATTAGAACCGATTAATTTGGTCTAAGATGTGAAATAAAGTTGATGTTTTAATTGAAAATTATTGAGTATTTGAAATAAAATAATTTTTTTAATATCAAAATTTATGTAAAATGATTAAAAAAATTATTTATTTAAATTAATACCACTTTGGTCCTTGCACTGAACAGAACCTTAGAGTGAAAATATGGTAACTAATTCTGCATCATGTTTGAGAAACGATTTAACTAATCATTTAATTAAATTAAATAAGAACTCTGCAAAGTGTGTGTTTGTACCTTGTTTGAGGTCAAATGCTTCCCAGCAGTAGTATCCTGTAAAATTTGTGCAGCCACCTGAAAGTAAAATTCCAATTCACTATTTGATATGAAGCTGAAGAAAAAATAATTGTTGAGAGAAGAATGTAAGCTCCCTCAAGATTTTATCGATCAATATGAATAAAATAAAAAGAATATGCATAGAAGAATTTGCCATATATTCCCCCATTTATTCGCTCCAACTATAAGATGGAAAATTCTAACAGATGCACAATTAATCATACTACAAACTAGACCTGTCTAATTTTTTAAGGCCTTTTTCTTTCTGCTCTTTAAGATGGTAAAGAGAGAGGTAATAGCCATTGACTATCGCATAGGCTTAGGCTTGTTTGAGAACAATCAAGCCTTTATTCAACTATAAGATGAAAAATTCTAACAAATGCACAATTAATCATGCTACAAACTAGACCTGTCTAATTTTTTAAGGCTTTTTCCTTTCCACTCTTTAAGATGGTAGAGATATAGGTAATAGCCATTGACCATCGCATGGGCTCAGCCGCTCAGGCTTGTCTGACAACAGCCAAGCCTTTATTCAACTAAGTAAGATTAGCTACATGAATCCTTTGATTCTATTGTGCTCAATCATTAACAAATCCTCATTTAGCTGAGTGTGTAAGATTATTCCATATAATTTTTTGTCATGTCGTTTTAGGCCTCTCGTTTTCTCTTTTTATATAGACAAGTCCAATAACCCAACTTTTTTACTAAAACTTCGATCGACATACGATTTATATATTCAAACCATCTAAGTTGACTCTTTCAAAGTTTATCATTAATTTATACCATGCCAACTTTCTCACGAATATACTTATTTTTTATTTTTATCTTTTTATATATACTTACTTATCCACCCTAACATCTTTATTTCTGCAACAATTATTTTTTGTTTGTTTGACAAATCCTCAACTCCATAACTTACATATAAATGCAGCCTTTATTTAGATATGCTCACAATCAAGGAGTCTGGGTATCCAATGTCTTATCACGTAACACTTAGTCTTGCACGAAATCTCGTGCAAGGATTATCAATTACTTGAAAAAGAATAAAATGTTGCCTTTCACTAATTTTGAGATTGCAATTTCAGGCTTGGGAGATTTTTTGGTGCACAAAGTGTTTTCGCACAATTCAAATCAATGAATAATCGATAACTGGCAAAAGATAAAGTAACAAAAGCTAGCAAATCATAGTACAAAACTGTGGTGGACTGTAGCTTATAGTTTCTGGTGGCATTCTGTATTCTTAAAGGAATCCATCACACAGGCCTCTGCAATGACATTTAGCGAGATCATATAGGAATAATATTAGATCCGCACATTGCAACCAAGAATACAAGGGCGTCGTACAGTGGACCGTGCGGGGGCCTTTTCTGAAGCAGATAATATAATGTGCAGTGGAGCTAGCCAGAGGTCGGAGCCTCTACTGCAGTAGATGTTATATCCTAGCAAATCATCGAGCAAGTTGGAGAGGAGTTTCATCGAGAGATAGAAGTATTTGTCTAGCATGTGCTAATTTAGTCAAACCCTTCAGGATCCAGCGGCTGTTAAGTCTATCAGCCAGGGCACCCTCCCTGTCTCTCTCGGTCACAATGATGACAACGATGACGATGATGATGTGAAGGTTGACATGAGCATGATCATTTTACTAAGCTGTGATTATATTATTTTAGTGTGTAGACGTTGTACAGAATATTTAATCAGTTATTTGTTGTAGTGATGATATTCTAAATATATTCAATTTGGTTTGGTTATCTATTTAATTTGTATTGAAATATATTTATGTTGTGTGAATATTTATTTTTGATATATTGATATATTTATGCTGGTGCATGGATATTATTATTTTAATATATTATAGCTGTGATGTCATTTTTATTGCAGTAAATTGAAATTTCAGTTTCAGATAGGCTAATCTGCAAGTGCAGAAATTCATCACATTTGCGACAGAGTTGCAACAGATACTAAACAATTTTTGTCGCAAAATCTGTCATAATTTTGGCGACAGAATGTCACAAATTCTGTCACCAACTTTGCAACAGAATTTGAGTCACAAATCTGTTGCAATATTTGCGACAAAAGGCTGTTGCAAATTTTGTTGTAAATATTTGCGCCAGAAAAAATCTGTCACAATACCTTTTGCCACAAAGCTTTTTGCGAAAAACTCAACCAGTGATTAAATTTGTCGCAAAAGGTTATCTACAACAGATTTTGGGATTTCTGCGACGGATTAATCTGTTGCAGATGTTTCCTCTCTATTGTGTATAAAATAGTATTCCTATGCAAAAAAAAAAAACATTTTACCTTATGTGAGGCATTTTTCGTATTAATAAACAAAAAATTAAGGATTGTATAAGAGTACAAAAGAGAAAGAACTTTTTATCTTCCGTGATGTCATTTTTCATATTACAATACGAAAAATAAGAAACAATTGTATTTGTGTGCAAAACTCAATTGTATTTTGCCTCCCATACGCTAAATATCATTTTCGCAATAATTGCTTTCCCCTTTTTCATATAGCCATATAGCAATACGAGGAGTGCCATTGTGGATGACAAAATATATACTTACATTTAAGAAAAAAAAAAGTAATTTTTATCTTCCATGAAAAACATTTTTCATGTCACTATATGAAAGATGAAAATGTACAAAATTGAATACTTACATGAATCAAATATATTCATATACACACAAATATGATTCATTCTCATTTCTTAGCTGATCTACACAAACTTCTATATATATGATCACAGGTGAAGTATGTTGTTAACACCTCATGCTGTGATGGTTACATTAAATGAGGTATTCATATGAATAACAGAGATATATAACATCTTTATATAAATTGTATGACTGTGCATTGAGCACCTAAAATTCTCTCTTTAATTTTACTAAGGGGGCATTTAGTTCATTGTTATCTTGGTGTTATGTTATGTAATCTAGATGTCATGACATTTAGATGTATCTTTTGACTAATAATTTTATAATCTAATAGAAGATTATTTGTAGATGTCATTAAACCAAACAATTACTTTCTTTAGATAACATAACATAACGTCAAGATAACAATGAACCAAACGCCCCCTAAGTTAAAAAAAAATATATCCATCTGGATCCTCATTGAGGCATCTACTATGTTGCTATAAATAAAAACTGCCTCATGCATTGACATTGACTTCCATATAAGCAACAAAAATGAATGGAAAGACCCAGTAGTAGATGCCAGTAAATATATATAATCACATGAGCACAAGCCTCTCTTGATTGACTGTAGGGTAAAAATGGGGAGATTACCTTGGCCCCATCAATGCTTCCATCATAACATGGGGAAAGAGTCAGTGCATGCTCAAGATAAGGCTTCCAATGTCCACTGAACAAATCCCTCTTACTCATCTCAACACCAACATGATAATACTGCATAGAAAAGTGGGAAAATTTTGCTAAACTGCGATTGATTATTTAGGGGCGGCAATATACGATCCGACCCAAAAATTTCTGGTATGGATCATAAATTTTGACCTATTTATTAAACGGGTCGGGTTGGGCATAATTGAGTCGGGTCAGATTCGGGTTGGACATTTATCAAAAATGCTCTATAAACAGTTATTAATCGGGTTGGGTTGTGTCATGGATTTGACCCACTTAATAAATAGGTCAGGTTAGGGTTGAGGCTATTCAGGCCGGGTTAGATTCAAGTTCGACCCAAACCCGACCCGCCGACCTGTTTTGCCACCCCTACGATTATTTACTAATGTAAGAGATGGAGAAGAAATTGCCACCAACCTTGAGCAAATTTCTGAGAAATGGCTCCTCACCAAAATAATCTCTTCGAATGAAAACAAAAGGTAACTTGTATGCTAAAGCTTCACTGGCAGTACCATAACCAATTTTACCTGATTTAAGTCATAAATGACAATTTAAACTCAAATGAATCTCATTGACACAAGTTTTTTAACTGTCAGTTCAAGGAAGACTTAAATTCACGACAAATAAATTTACTGTTTACATCATAATCTATGTATTTTCCCCTAAGCCACCCAAATCCTATAAAGAGCTCAAATATAACACCATGATTACTTACTTACCATTAGATTGGTACTAGCAATACAAAATTTGGGTACCATGCGTAAATATGAATACCTGGTGTTAAACAAGTAAATAAAACATTTGCATGTTTAACACGTAAATCTTTATATTCATACACGAACATGCAAATCTTCTTAAGTAGTTCAGATATAACATTATATATACATTCATCGAAAAAAAAAAAGAGATATGTATGTAATCAGATATACATTACCAAGCATGCAATCAGATGCTGCCATTACATCTGGAGTGTATGCATCCTTTGCAAGTTTTACAAAATTTGGAGGAAGCTGTTGCTTCTCAGATGCACCACAGACCTAAGATTTCAAATAACCTTAAACAAACCAAACTACATCTGTCTGACAGAAAAAAAAAAAAAACAGTAACTATACCAGGCATAACCAACCAATAGGTAGCCATTCTTGCTTCAATGTCCATCCAGCTGGCTGCAATTGATAGATGAAAAGCAGCATGAGATTACTGTACATAGACCTGTAAACCTACTGATACAGACCATGATCAGTTCACTTATGGCTTCAATTTTAAATTGGTTTGTTTGTATTACTTTTAGTTTACCTGAACATATGATCAGAACTTAAGTTTCTTACTGAATTTCAGAATTTCATAATCCTCCATGACAATTTCAGATTTCTTCAATTTTGTGTGAACTGGCAAATTTTTGAGTATAAGGAAGAGCTTTAACTTAATTCTCCTCAAGCTTGCATGAATATTTTATCAAACATCAGAATCTGAGATTACAATAACAATAATATTATTATTAAAGACTGGATTTAAGATTATATTATGCAGCCCGAGTCCCTATTTTGAGTGAACACTTCGCCACACACCTACAACATAAATCTACTTTACAGTATTAAGAGAGGCAGATTTGAGTGAACACTTCGCTACACACCTACAACATAAATCTACTTTAGCGATCAAATCATGTGAGTGAACACTTCGCTAAGGACAATCATTGGCATCCACCGAATTCAACTGACAACTCTGTTGAAGCATTCCTCCATGACAACAAAGACGTAATCACGTATTCCAAGTTTAAGGTTCCATCGGAGGATGAAGATGAGATCTAGCATTCCTAAGACAACATAAAGCACCTGGGCATAGAAGATCAACCTTCTAAATGGATAGCCTTTTAGCGATCAAATCATGTGACTGAACACCTCGCTACACAGCTATAACATAAATCTATTTTACAGTATTAGGAGAGGCAGGTTTGATATATTGAGACAAAGGAAGCAAATGCCCATAGAAGTAGTAAGATGTTACTAAAAATTCAACAATCATATAAACGTCTCACAGAAACTCTTTAGCATGAACATGCAAAACCATTAGAAGATTGATTTGCTAGACTAAGAGCCTATAAAGCACATAGAAAAACAGAAGAAGAAAGATCATCTGTAATATTAAGTTAACAGGCCTACCTGGCCACCGAAATTGAAAACAGCCAACTTCACATCATTTCCAACTCCAAGTTCCTTCCTTATCTGCTTCGACAAGAACATTAAGAGAAAAGCCTGCTACTAAGAATAATTTTATTTTTTATTTCATAAATTACCTCCAATCGAGATTTGTGCAACTTTCTGACAACTAAAGGCACGTCAATAACATCCCGAAAGGCTGGCACTGAAAATTTTATTAAGAGGAAAAGAAAGCTTAGCCTTTGGTAGACAAGAATTTGAACGCAGTGTAAAAGTTCTTGTTTTGTTCATGCCTAAATTTGGTACAACTATTTTTTTAAATAAATAAAGTAGTTTATACAATTCTCAATACATCAACTAATTTTATTTAATATTCTCACAATTAACTGACTTTATTTCTTATCATATATATATCTCAGAAAAATATTTATATTTTTTTATAAAAAATTGAAAAAATGGTCATGCCCAACTTGGGCATCAACCAAACAGAGAGTTACTTGAAAGATAGTTTAAACTTAATTCTTATTTGATTAGAGCATTAAAACGAGAGACATTTGCATATATGCCACATAAATCTTAATATATTACTCTACACGCACTCTCCTCACAAAATTTACTTTTTCGTGAAGAAAGCATGTGAGATATAATATGTCAAGATTCGTGTAGCATGAATGTAAAATAATCAAAAAAAAATTTCACCAAATTTTTATATTTATTTCACATCAATCACAAATTCAACATAGGAAGTCAACTTCAAGTCACATTCGACACAAACCCAAATCAATTTTATTTTACATTCTATACATATTTTAATTAAAAAATCTATTTTTTCACATTTTGTACAAAGCTTAATATTAAATACTTTAATTTCACATTATACAAAAAATAGATTTTTTCAGTTGCCCAAAATGTAACTTCCAATCAAACGATGGTTCAAAAAGGTTAGGGCTCTTAAATCTGCTCAGCTCCAATTAAATTTTCTCAGCTTTAAGATTTGAAGCTGCTTGCAAGATGTTTGGTATTGTATTTTTAAAATGCTGCTTTAAGCAACTTAAATGCTGGAAAGGGATAACAATAATAAAACATAAAAAGGTCATGTTTAGCTTGAGGATCAGAACCAAAATAATACTGGTTTAAAAAATACTAATAATAATAATAAATAAATTTTTATTAAATTTTACACAAATTATCAATATAAAAAAATATTATTTTATTTCACATACTCAATTATTTTCAATAAAATTATCAACTTTATTTCACATCCTAAACCAAAATGTTTAATTCGAGTATTTTGGTCTAAGAATTAATTAAGTAAATGAAATAAAATAATTTTTTACATTGAGAATTTGTGTAGAATGTAATAAAAATTTATTTATTTATTATTATTTTTTTAAACTAATATTATTTTGGTCTTCGCAACAAACAGGACCAAAGTAGTATACGTTTTACTTACTTGGACAATATCCTGGAAGCCGTAGTAGGAATTGACAATGGGAATAATCTTCAGCGATCTGAAAAGGTAGTTTGAAAAAACAAAAATGAATGTGAAAAGTAAGAGCAGCAGCTTCACATTACACTTGAAGTTTTTTAACCAGTAAAGGCTTCACACCAAGATAACTCATCTAAGAAAATTCAAGCAGTACATTTTCATAGAAATTGATCAAAAAATAAAAACCCTAATCCAGCATTTAATTCAAAATCAACATCACTTGTTGATTACGCTGCTTTGAGTCTTGCATATAGTTATTTTTCATTTCTCGTATTTTTATTTTTATTTATCGAGTTAGTTAAACTTGTTTAATCACGGGAATGCCCAGTGGGAAACCTATATATATTTTATTTTTAGTTTGGGTTGAAGAGGTTTAAACGGGTTCGAGTTGGGTTTGGATTGGATCCTATTTGAGTCACATTGGGAAGTTAAGAGCTTTGGAACTTATGTGAAAAGGATAAAAAAACTTTAGGGTCCATTTCACAATTGTCTCACCAAAATATAAATTCCAATTAGGGATTTTGGGTTCCAGATATCAGCAGCGTTCCTTTCTCCCGATGATGCCGCCGAGCCCTCGTCGCCGACTTTGCCGAGTTTAGCAGCCTATCTCGCCGGCCATGCCTTCCACGCAAGCAACCGCCCGGCCACGATCTCCTCTTCACCGCGTCGCTCGAGAGCCACTCCGGTACGCAACCTTCACTGTTCATAAGTTCTTCTTCCTCTATAAATGGAAAACGAGGTGCAATTATGGAGGGGGATTGCTAAGCTGAGTGGAGATTCTTCAGTTCTGCGAGATCAAAGATGAAGAGGTGCTTCTTCCCATCGCATACTCACCGAGGCAGCAGGTGGCTGCGACTCAGAGCCATCGAAGGCGCAACAGGGGGCTACGACTTCAAAACCAGAGGCCAAAGCTACAGATCAAAGACTGGATTGCATCACCTGAAGGTTGACGTCCTATACTGGTTTGCGGATTAAATTCTCAATTTCTTGCTTGCTTTCCAAATTTCCATTAAACCATCTACTGTTCACTGTTAATCTAAATCTAGAACTTAGCTTTTTTTTTGTTATTCCTGTTTATTTGATCCTAAGATTTTGCGTCTTTTCTATATTTGGGTGGATGAAAATTCTTATTTCCAGCAATAGTTCCCCCTCTCCCTTTAATAATGCTCTAAATATTCATGGAGTCAAATTTGAATTTCATGCAAATAAAGTTCATTGATCTTTAAAGTTGAATAGCTCACATTAACTCTCCGATGAGTCGTGAAGTTGTTCAAAACTTGATAAACTCTTTATTTTATTGCCCGAGTTTCTTGAATTTATTAGACTTGAACATAATCTTCATAGAATTGTTCTATCGATTCATGTGATTAGGCTAAAATCTTTATTTAGTATAATTTAAAAACTTAATCTAATCTCCTTTTATTTGCATTTAGTTAAAAAAAATCTGAATTTACTTTCTACATTTTAAAATAAAAAAGTTTTACGACGTTGCATCACTAAATCACAATCCATCGTCTTGATCTGCTTACCGGCGCTTCTGCACACCATGATTATCGCCCTGAACCGCGCCAACCGCCCCGGCGTGCTCTTCCCTGCTCAGATCTACCATCGCCGGAGGTTTGGCTTGCTGCCGGCGATCTATCCGACCGCCACTCGTGCCATCTTCATTCCACTAACTCGCAGCAGCCGCGCAAATCGCAACCCTAGAAAGTAGTAGTTCCAGAAGACGACGTTCTAATTGCGTAGGTCCAACCGACTCCGTTTTATAGAATTATGATCAGATCGCAAGGTTTTAAATCGGTAAATTTTTATTTAAAAAAAAAGTAAATGGCAACCAGGCACCTGAGGATAGAAAGGTATTTTAAATTGATCCTAATTTTGTAAAAACTTCTATAATTTTTAGTCTCTCTTTTTAAAATGTCATTATTTTTACTAATTTTTTTTATAAATAATATAAAATTTATTATTTGTTAATTAATTTGAATCATTTATATATTCTAAGAGATCATTATGCCTTTCTATTCTCGTTTTTTTCTTTAAAAATTTAATAAAAATTTAAAATTTAACTTCTCTCATTTAATATTTTTTTTCACTAAAAATTTTAAATTAAAAAATATAAATATTAATATTTTAAAATTATATTCTAAAAGTTAATTATAAAAATTAATAAATAAGAATAATTTTATAATATATTATTAAAAAATTAGTAATTATATTTTAATTAAGACTAAAATTATAAAATTTTTACAATTGCAGTCGTCCAAATTAAAAATTTTAAAAAATTCAAATTAATTTGCAATATTTTTTAATCTTAAGAGTTCAAGTGCAATTTAATAAAAAAAATTAAAAATAATAAATTTTATTAAAAATAGATAAAATTATTTAAATAATAAATTTATTCAAACCAGAAATCTAATAGAAGTAAATCAACTCAATGTGATTTGATTTATTGTGACAGGCAATTCGATTTTAATGTCGAGCCAAATCTAATTAGATGTTGGTTCGTGGTTGAATCAGATGATCTGGTCCAATTTTTAAAAGGCTTGTACAACTTCTTTTAAAATGACAAAATAATTTATTTATGCTAATCAAATCCAAGCAAGCGTGATAGTCTGCATTAAAATCTTCATCAAAGTCGATCTAAATTTGAAAGTTTTGAATTTGGTTTGAATCGAGATATCGGGTCATATCCTTCTATAGCGTCTAGTTCACTGCACTTGTTTTTATCGCAACACCCACCATTAGCGATGGCCGACCAAAGAACTCCTTGTCGATCACTCTTCACAGCAATAATATTTCATCTTGCTTCAAGTCCCATACCCTTCCCTCTTAAATATAAAAAGAATAAATTGCATCTAGGATCCTACAATAGAGAAGGCATTACAAATTAGTTCTAATTTTTAAAAATTTTGATTTTAATCACGAGGTTGTAAAACCTCTACAACTTTGATCCCTTTTTTATAACTCTGCCTTTTTCATTGACATTTTCAGATAGAAAACTTAAATTTTGATTATGTTTAAATTATTTTAAATTATTTATATATTTTAAAGAATCACTATACATCTCTAATCTCAACCATTATTTTAAAAATTTAATTTTTCGTATCTCTTGTCTTTTTCACACTAACTTTATTTGATTCGAGGTAATTTTTTTTCTCTAACACAAATTTTAATTATAAAGAGTTAAAGACTAATTTTATTCTACATTCAATACAAATATGGATATTAGAATTTAAAATATTTCACATTTTATATATTTTCTAATATTAAAATAAATTTTTATCTCATTAAATTTTAAAAATAAAATATTTTTTCTCTTATCTAAAAAAAAACTTGAACCAAACAATGCCTAAAAATTTAAATTTTAAGAAATAAAAATTAATATTTTAAAATTATATTCTAAAATGCTAAAAAATTGACTATTAAAAATAATTTTACTATATAATGATAAAAAACTAACAATTATATTTTAATCGACGATAATATTTTACAACCTCAAAGATCCAAATTGAAGTTTTTTAAAAAATTAGGACTGATTTACAATACCTTCTTAACCTTTGGGACCCGAATGCACTTTACCAAAAAAAAAACATATACAATATCTTTAAAATTTAAAGAAGTGTATGACCTGAGAGACTAGAGATTCATAATGATTGCCTTCGGCCAATACGTACTCAGCATAAATGTAGTCCCAACTGTAAAATAAGATAATCTCATTAAAATATAAATATTTATATATATTCATTTAATTATATAAATTATTCTTAAAATAATAAATATTAATAGAAAAAAAAAATATGTACCTAAAATTTGTAACACAAACCGATCGAATTCCCGCATCTGCGGCTGCTCGACAAGCAAGGGGGACTGCATCAGATACCTAGTTTTCACAAGAGCAAAATGACATTTTACATTTGGGTTCTCAAAATTTTGTTTACTTTTCGCATATGTGTGTTGATAGAAAAATGCGTCAAGTTAGGGTGGCCCGACGTGTAGCATTTCAAGGCTAATTCATTTACTAGCCCTCGAATAGCGTTCTCGAACAATTCAAAAGGTTCGGTTGAATTGGGTCTCAGAGTCAAACAACTAAGGACTGGCTGAATAGTATCAGTCGAACAGAGTATTCAAACAGGCTCCTAGCCAATCAAATCATAGGTTATCCCTCAGTTGTATAACCTCTATGCCGTTAGCTAGGGAAAGATGATCATCGTTAAAGCATGATTTGACTACGGGCATGAGTAGGCTGCATAACCATCCTTTGAAAATTTATTTAATTATTATTATTATTTTATTTTTTAATCAAATACTATTTTGGTCTTGATAACAATCAAAATGGCCTTGAGACTATACAAAGCCTTTGAAAATAATATTATCGAATCGATTTAAAAAATTAATCATAAAAATTAATAAATAAGAATAATTTTATAATATATTATT
>JAEMOT010000978.1:70781-81251 GCA_019297695.1 Apostasia ramifera
TATATATTAATCAGATTTATTTTTAAATCTTTTAATATTAAAATTTTATAAAATATTCAAAATGTTCTCTCTTTTTTTTCCCTCTCTCTCTTCTAAAAAATGAGTCTCTCTCTCTCTCTCTCTCTCTCTCGAAGTCACACAAGCACTATAGGTGGTAATTTATACTCATACCCGTGGGATGAGTATGGGTAATAAGACGTTCGGTGCGAGACTATTTGTAACAAGGCAGTGCGAAGCGAGATGGAGAAATAGAAATTGCTAGGGTTGTAGGGCAAAGCGGGTCAAATATGGGTATCATGAAATAATAATTAGGGCAGGATATGGCGGGGTAGGGCAGGGCATAATCAGGTATAGTGCGGGTATGGGGAATAAGTTATGTATAGTGGGACGGTTTGGGTATTGGTCAACCCGCCTCAAACCCGCCCTGTTGCATCCCAAGCAAGCATTGCGTGAGGCCCGCAGTCATGCTCGCACGACGTAGCGCGATCACTAGTAGAGAGTGAGAGAGAGTGAGAGTGAGAGTGAGAGTGAGAGAGAGAGAGAGAGTGATGGGGGAGAGCCGGCAGCTTGCCTCCACCTCGAGCTTTTAGGAGAGAGAAAGTAGAGAGAAGAAAGAATGGGATAATTTGGATATAAAATGCATATGATTGATATACATATACATATATGATTGATTTAAAAATCTAAATATTAAATTTTTAAAATGATAACTTTATCTCATAATATGTTTTAAATTTAGAGACCTGAATATAATTTATCCTAAAAAGGTAAGTTTTTTATTTTGCCCTTGTCCTATTTGGATATTAAAATATTACTAATTTAGAAAAAAAAAAAAATAATAATAAATACATTTTTTTAATTATTTTACATAAATTTTAATTAAAAAAATATTTTATTTTATATAATTAATAATTTTTAATAAAAATATCTACTTATTTCACATCCTAAATCAAAATATTTGAATCGCATATTTTGATCTAGAATGTGAAATAAAGTTAATATTTTTATTGAAAATTATTAAGTATATGAAGTAAAAAATAATTTTATTTTATATTAAAATTTGTGTAGAATAATTAAAAAATATTATTTATTATTATTATTGTCATTTTTTAAGTTAATATCATTTTAATCCTAATTTTGATCCTCGCGTCAAACAGGGAGTTAGTCATCTCTCCCTTTCCCCTTCCTGTCACCCACTGGCTCTGCGGTTGCTTCATTGGCGCAACAACCCCTGCACCCAACTCTATCATTCGAGGGCGTGCAGTAAGGGTGTATATGATTCGAAGATCGAAAATCGATCGAAAGTTGAATCGATTTTAAATCAAATTAAAACCGAGTTAATCTAAACAAATCAACTACTAAGTCAAAAGTTCAACTCGGTAATGATTTCGAGCTGATTGAGCCGGGATAAGCTCGGCTTGATCCAGCTCAAAATCGGCTCGAATTAAAATACATGTTATATATATATAATACATGTATATAATATTTGTATATAATATATATGTTATATAATATATATACATATATATTATAAACCGAGCCGATCTCGAGCCGGATCGAATCGAGCTTACTTAGCGCGAAATCTGCTCCAAAAAATTGAGATTTTATTTTTTCGAGCCGGCTTGAAATGACTCGAAATCGGGTCGAAGTCGATTAGAATCTACTCGAGTTGGCTCAAAGTCGAACCCAATTGACTTCGAGCTGATTTCAAGTAGATCGAAATGTGATCGATTCGATTTCGAGCCGGTATTAGTCCCATATACAAGATCCGCCCATGTGAGGGAAGCGGGAGGGGGTCATGCCAGCGCAGGGGCAGCACACGGTGCAACCGATACTCTGCTCACTATTGTCTCTGGTCGTGTAGCCACTAGGGACTATTTATTTGACAGATTAAACTTAACCTGGTTCAATTTTAAACAAGTATATCACATCGTACATAAAATTTAATATTAAAAAATAATTTTATTTCACATCCTACATATATTACTAAATAATTATTAACTCATATCATATCCTTTACATATTTCAACATAATAATTAATTTTATTTCAAATCATTCATAATTTTTAATTAAAAAAAAAATTCCATCTAATTTTAATTTTATTTTTTTTTAAATTAAACATTGCAAATAATAATTTTGAGACGAGATGAGGGAGACTAGAGGACATTTTCATCATTTTAAAAATATAAATTCAGAATAAAAATGAATTTATTGAAATAATGATAGAATTAACGGCCGATTGGAATATGTATATCAGGCCGGAGATAATATTTACTATAAAAAAAGATAATAAATATTTTAGTCATACTTTTAACATCCATATTTATTTAAATTAATAACAATCATAAAACAGCTATTAAAATTATTTAAAGAGCATTCGATTTAATATTATTTTAATATTATTTATTAATATATAAATATTATTTTTGAAATAATAATATTTTAATTTAAATAATAATATTTATATATTATTAAATTAAATATTATTTTTTTTTAAAATAATATGATATATTATGATGATGCTGAGGCAAAGTCTCCCTCAACGGGCATCTTGATTAAAGGTTGGTAGCATCTGTGGAAATAATTTATTTTAGGTGTTTCATTTGCTCATAAAAAATGTAGTCAACACAATTTTCTATTAAAAAAACTTAGGAGTTATATCATATGGTCGTTTAATTCGAGCTTTTTCTAATAAAAAATTTTATTTTAATTTTTAAATTTAATTAAAAAACTTTATTTTAATATTAAAAAGTGTGAAAAATATGAATACATTAAATTCTAATATTCGTATTTACATTGGATATGAAATAAAATTAATTTTTACTGTTAAAATTTATGTTGGGCAAAAAAATTACCTCGAAACGTGTCGATTCTAAGTTAATTATTTTTTAATTCAACTCATTTAAATTTCTCAACCTAATTATTAAACAAGTCGCGCAATAAGATTTGTACCTAACTCGTTTAATAAACGGGTTATCAACCAAACCTACCAACTCATTTATTATTATTTTATTTTTTTAAAATTTGATAAATTCAATGAATCAATAATTTTTTGCTTTGAATTAATATAGTCATAAAATTTAATTAAGAATATTTAAATATAACTAAAAAAGAAAAAATATTATTTTTGATAAATGAGTTATCGGCGAATTGTAATCGGATTTACCTACTAACCCGTGCTCGAGTCTTCTTAAATCTGTTAAATTCAAGTTGGCCTATTTATGACTTATACTTATACAAGCTCGGTCCATACCAGATTAAGTCAGATCTGATTCAGGTCAACATTACGAGTTAGATTCAAAGTTATCATCCCTCAATTTTATGTTTGTTTGGTAGTGATTCTCTTTTTGACTAATGTCAAGCTTATTAAGCAAAAAGGAATTAAAAAAAAACGTTACATTCAAAAAAAAAATCAAAAAAGTTAAATTACTTTTTGGCAAAGATTTATAAGAGTGAAATTTTAAACTTTGGTAGCATTAATTCCGTATGAGGATAAAATGTCTGTAACAATGTTCATTTTAATTTTATGTATAACATCATAAAAATTTTAATATTAATGTATGACTGTTAGACGTAAAAAAAAGGAGTCCTAAGAGTTAGCGATGCACAAAATTTATTACAAGAACATAAAACACATAAAAAAACTAAAAACTATTTGCAGAAAGCACCAAATATAAGGCGATTCAGAGCCAATTGCCCTGCGCTCATCAGAGAGTCAAATATTGCTTCTTAGGGGGCGTTTGGTTCAATGTTATCTTGACGTTATATTATGTTATCTAGAGAAAGCAAAAGCAATTATTTGATTTAATTATATCTATAAATAATCTTCTATAAGATTATAAAGTTATTAATCAAAAGATGACATTTAGATGTCATGACATCTAGATTACATAACGTAACGCCAAAATAATAACGAACCAAATGCTCTCTGACTATTACAAGAGAAGACTAAAGAGGAAGAAAATGAATACAAGAATATCTATTCTCTACCCTCTAATGGAGTTTTAATAAGGTATTTATAAACGAGTCATGCCCCTACTTTTAGTAAGGTTTAGGATTTTCACTCAAAATATATTTAAATATCCTTAAATAATATGATGAACGGCTCAAATTTTTTGTAATATAACTATAGTTAGGTTATTGAAAAATTATGATTACTCATTATAATGAAAAAAAAAACAGGAATGATATATGGATATCATAGACATGGACAGGACTTTTTGGAGTAAGTTCCTTGGCTTGGACAAGACATTTAGTTCATGTCGCTATTCCAGGATCCAGGGGAGAGTACGTCTAAATAACCAGCAAGCCAGTCCTACAGTCTTTCTTTCCCCCGGGGCAGTGATAAGGGGAACCGCTGGAAAACAGCGTGACGCCTAGCTACAAACTATATATGATTCAGCGGGTGCCACACTGTCTTCCGGGAAGGGGCCTAGAAGTGCCTACTAAGAAACAGAACCGAGATACAGGAAAGACAATTTTAGACAGGCATCCCAACCTCCACCAGCGCGGAGCTAGAACCACAAATTACTAGTAATCTGTGCCACTCTCTGTAAAATCTCGATTTTTGCAAGAGTTGCGTATGTAAGATTTTGTAGTGTTTTGAGTGTGCATAACGTAAAAATTAATGATTTATTTATTAAAATTATTACTTATTTTTTTGTTTCAAACTCATATAACATCGACTCATACCCAATCACGTCAGGTTGAATTTTGATCGAGTTTGCTGGTTCGGTCTAAAATTACCACCCTAAATAACTAAAGTTTTAAAGTTGTATACGTAATTTTTAATGTAATTTTTTTATATTAAGTGGAAGAACTGCTAAAAGGGATCTAATCAGCCATTGGAGCAAGAATAATTTACATAGGAGTCGTATTCATATTATTTAAATATTTGTTATTTTTAAATTATTATTAATTTAATTTAATAATATTAGATTAAAAAATTTATAGTACAAAATTAATTCAATCTCACAATTTTTTAATATAAATTAAAGTAAAAAAATCTAAATGTCACACAATGAATTAATTAATGAGGTGATATAATATCTCATGCGACGTTAATTCCAACATCAAAATTAGATTATATATTGCCATTTTCTTCACAATTTTAAGGGTAAAAATAAATCATATATATTGTATCATGCAAACTTTAATTCCTATGTGAAAAAAACAAATTTATAAATATATGTAACGTAATTTTCATAATTTTAATTAGGGTAAAACATAGTTCAATGCCGTAATTTCTCAATTTTAAAATTCCAATATTTAAGCTTTCTATATAAAAAATAAAAAATAAATAAACACCATTTTGGCCCTTATAATCAAAACGTTAAAATTATCTCATAAATGATCTTCAAACATTTTTATTTAATTTTTTTAACATATAAAATGTACATTAATTATATTTTTCTCATATATTTACAATAATTAATAGAATTTAAGGACTTATTTGGTGCGAGAATCAAAATCAGGACTAAAATCGTACTAGTTTAAAAAATAATAATAATAATAACAAATATTTTTTTAAAAATTATTCTACACAAATTTTAATATAAAAAAAATATTATTTTACTTCACATCCTAGACCAAAATATTCAAATCGAGCATTTTAGTCTAGGATGTGAAATAATGTTAATATTTTTATTGAAAATTATTGAGTATGTGAAGTAAAATAATATTTTTTTACATTAAAATTTGCGTAGAACGATTAAAAATTTTATTTATTATTGTTATTATTTTTTAAAATAGTACCATTTTGGTTCTGATTTTGATTCTCGCACCAGTCAGCAGTGGCGGAGCCACATGGGGATCAAGGGGTGTAGTTGCACCCCCTGATTTTTTTTTTAACTTAGAGTATAGACTTCATGTTGGTGAGAACTCATTCAACTTAAAGAATTTATTTACGTATCTTATATTTAAATTAAAAAACTATTTTATAGCCCTAATAAATAATCAATTAACTCATCATAATTTAGAGTTTTAATTCACTAAATTATTTAATAGATTAGCACTTAATTTATTTAATAATCTAATGTATTAAAATTTTAATTTATGAGTGGTTATTTTATTGGTTAGTTATTTGGGGTATGTAGCAGAACTCTTAAATCAAAATCTTTCATTTTAAATGAAATATAATTTAAATTCTAATCTTAACTCCTCAGAAAAAATAATGAGATAAAAAATGTATTATAAAAAAACTTATTAATAATAAAAAATAATATTAATTAATTATCATAATTCACATATAATTAAAGTTTATACAAGATTATTTATATTAGTTTTATAGTAATAAGAATTTAAATTTTTTATTATTTTATAATTTAAATGGTTTTAAATTTTTTATATTATTATTATAAATACTTTATTTGCCCCCATAGTTATAAAAAGTTTGGCCGGCCAAGTAACAGAATTTTGAAGATTTTCATTAAAAGAATTAACTTAAACAATATTTAATGGTGAGAATAAATTAGAGTATGTATTTTAAAATTGAGGGACTAAAATATAATATGATATAAAATAGAAGGACCAAATACTTAGAGGTCACAGTCCCTTGCTGCAACATCATTGAGTCAACTCTATCAAGAAAAAGAAAAAAAGTTCATTCATTCAATCAACTTTTGGCAAAAATGGAATTGCAAATTTTGCGAGTCGTCTGCAATACGACTTAGTCTGATGGAGAGGCAACAGTACAAAAGACGACTTTGAAATCATGTTCTACAATTTTGTTGAGATTTTTTAAGGCAATTGATATGGTGAATCGTCTTAAAAGATACAATATAATACGGCAATAGGAAGTTGACCTAAATCGAAAGTCACGTAATATTTGAAGCGTGTGAAAATATTTGTTGACTGAGTCAATGGTCATCTGTATTTATTTACAATGGTGGGTTTAACTGCTATAAAAGTTTAGGCCTCGTTTAGTTTGAGGCGAATTTTTTGCCTAATATAAATTTCAACTAAAAAAATCAACTTTATTTCACATCTAATACAAATATAAATATTAGAATTGAAAGTATTTCATATTTTACACACTTTTTAATAGTAAAATAAATTTTTTTTTTATTAAACTTAAAAAATAAAATAGTTTTTTTTTTTATGTCTAAAAAAAAAACTTTGAAGCAAATGAGGCGGTAATATCTTTAATTTATGGTATATTCATATGCAATGGTTGCTTTTATTATTTTAAAATGATTTTGATCTATTGTAAAAAATTTAAGTTATTTTATTAGAAATTATGTTTTTATTGTAAACTCTAAGGACCTATTTATTTGTAAGATTAAATTTAATAAAGTTAAAATTAAATTTGGATAAATTTTTTTTTTTTATTAAAAGTTGTGAATAATGTGGAATAAGGTTAGTTATTATGTTGAGATATGTGAGAGATGTGATAAAAAGTTAGTTATTATGTTGGAATATATGAGAGATATGATATAAGTTAGTTATTATTTAAATAATGTGCGTAGGATGTGAAATAAAATTAATTTTTAATATTAAATTTTATTGTGATGTGATATGTCATGTTAAGATGTAAATACTTCTGTTTGGTTCGTACCGAAATTAGGCATGATTATTTTTTTTATTTTTTTACAAAAAATTTTATTTTTTTTGAGATATATATATGATAAGAAATAAAATTAGTTAATTGTGAAAATATTAAATAAAATTAGTTGATGTATTGAGAATTGTATAATAATTTTATTTTATTTTTTTAAAATAATTTTACGTAACTTGAACGTGAATCAAACAGGGGAGATAAAACGTGAAAGTTTGAAAATCTGCTAAAAACTCTCTCAGCATAACTTGATTAAAACTAAATAAAAATTTATTCATAAAATAAATGAAATTTAAATTAGATTAAGTTAAACGTAAATTAAAATAATAATAAATAAATTTTTTTAATCATTCTACTTAAATTCTAATATAAAAAATATTATTTTATTTTATATACTCAATAATTTTTAATAAAAAATATCAATTTTATTTTACATCTTACATCAAAATATTCGAATCGAGTATTTTGATTTAAGATGTGAAATAAAGTTAATATTTTTATTAAAAATTATTGTGTATGTGAAGTAAAATAATTTTTTTTATATTAAAATTTGTGCAAAATAATTAAATAAAATATTTATTATTATTATTATTATTTTTTAAACTAATATCATTTTGGTCCTCATTTTAGCCATTGCGCCAAATACTCAGGGTTTTCAAAACCGGACCGGACCGGCTGGTTCGACCGATTCAACCAGGAACCGGCACAAGGTCCGATCTGATTCAACATTAGAACTGAAATCAGGTAAAGATCAGGTTAGACCGATAAAAATCGGGTTGAACCGGTAAAAACTGGTCCAACAATCAAACTGAAAAAATCGGTCAAACCGGACAAATCGGCCAAACCGGCCAAACTGGAATTATTATTTGAGCTTTTTATTTTATTTTTATACATTGGTATTTGAGTATTAATATTTTAATATTAATGCTATATTTTGAATAATAATTATTTTATATAATGAATATTTAGCTGATTTATTAATTTTTTAGTCTGAATTTGATATTAAATATGCTGCAGAAAAAATTACATTTTCATTAATTTTTTATTATTATACTCTAATATTATTGTTAATTATTAATTTTTTGATATTTCAAATAATATTTTTTTAATATAATATTTTTATTTTTTAATTTCAAATTTTTAGACAGGAGAATTTTTAAATATTTAAAATTTTTATTTTTGAATTTTTAACTTTCAGAGAGTAGTAAGGATGTGAGAATTTGTTTTATAAGATATAATGATTTTTTCAAATATATAAATTATTTAAATTATAAAAAAAAAATACCATATTTTTTATCAAAAAGATTAAAAAAAGATTACATTCCAGTAGCTGGATCAAAACTATTGAGTTTTTATAATTTTAGAGATTAAAATAGAAATTTTTTTTACATTGAGATCAGCTTGCAATGCCTTTTTAACCTTAGGAGCCCAGATAACCTTATATTAACTTTAAAATTTTTAAAAAAAATTAAATTTAGTTAAAGTTATTTTTTATAAAAAATAATAAATAATATGAAATAAAATTAATTATTATATCAGGATATGCTAGGGATGTGATATAAGTAAGTTATTATTTTAGCGTGTGTACGTAGGATGTGAAATAAATTAATTATATAATGTGATATGCTTGTTTAAAATTAAATCAGGTTAATTTTAACTTGTTAAACAAACAGGCTAGAAGGTTAAGTCTTCAATACCCACACGTAAGTCACTATATATATATTCTCTCTCATTTAAAGATAATAAAAGAATACATGAAATTATTGAGTAATAGTATTATCACTCACATCTAACGGGAGGATAATAGAGTAGCACACATCTTAGCCCAATACGCACTTCATATAGAGACTCAGAAAGTGTAGATTAAAGAAGTTTCGTATTTTATTTAAGCCGTTATTAGAGAAGAAATGCTCATGTGTGAGATGAACTCTCAGTATAATTCTGTTTTTTCTCTAATTTGTCGTACTCGGTCAGGATTATCAAAACCAAAAAAAAAAAAAAAACTATATTAATTCTCATAAAAAATAAAATAAATTTATGCCAAATGCGTGAAGTTAGTATTAACAATTGGATCCCTATCAAAAAAAAAAATGTATTAATAATTGGATGATGTGACAGCGTTTAGGAAGGAATGCATAAGTTTATGTAATAATTATGTTTCACATTTTTTTTTAACATTTAAACTCAAATTAATTATAATAATTCGAGTTCGAGCAGATCAGTTTGATGCAAATATGCTAAAATCAGTTTAATTTTTGAATCGAATCAAATCAAATTTAATTTTTAATTTTATATTTTAATTTAATTATTTATTTTGAGCTTTATAATATTTTTTTTATATCTTAATTTCTTAAATATATACCTTATATAAAAATATATAAAAAAATATTTAATACATATTATTCTACAAATATTAAATTTATTATGATTTAAATTTAATTTAATTTTGAATAAATTTACTTTAAATTATAAAAAATTAAAATTAAATTTAAATCGAATAAAATTTCGAGTGAGTTTTAGAGTTTTGAACGCAACGATCATCTATGCTCCTATAAAATGGGGTTGGTGCCGGCGGCTCTGTGCCGTAGAGTTCATCAAGAGGTTAAAAAATATAGTTCATTGAGCAAGAGATGGACGGAGGGAAGGTGGCAGGGTCGGCGGCGGAGGCGTCTCCGGAGACGGCGGCGACGCCGACGCCGGCGAATGGGGTGGACTTGGAGAAGGCGGTGCAGTACAAGGGTGGCGTTACCCCCTTCGTCATCATGGTCTGCCTTGTGGCCGCCATTGGAGGTTCAATATTTGGCTATGATATCGGAATCTCAGGTTAAATATTATCTGTGATTTAATTAATTAATCACCTCTCTCTCTCTCTCTCTCTTTTAATTATATATATATATATATATATATATATATA
>JAEMOT010000978.1:81291-95930 GCA_019297695.1 Apostasia ramifera
TATATATATATATATATATATATATTAATTATTCTGTTATATATATATATATATATAATATAATGTTTCTTTTCTGTATTTATACATACAGAGAGAAATATTGAAACTGAATTTCTCTCAAGAGACTCAATATATATTTTGATAATAAATAGCATCTGAGTGTGTGAAGTTGAAGGAATGTTAATTGCACGTAGATCCCACATATTTTATGTCAATCAATTTGGCCCATAACCTTTGTAGTTTTGCTTTTCGTTAGGTCCAACATAGTTGGCTAATAAATTTGATAAATTTTAGTAATCTATCCTTATCCTCTCCCTCTCTATCTCTCACCATATATAGTACCAATGTCACCTCGCCATCACCGCCAATCGACTCATCGCTCACCCCCCCTCTCTCTCTCTCAACAATATATAGTGGCTCTTTCTTGGTGGGCAATGCTTTTTCGAGGAAATAGAGGAGGTATGTGTGTTTCTTTGTGACATGCTAAGATATGAGTAGTGTGATGGAAATCAACAACATGGTGTCAGACTTTGGAGATGTAGTGTTGGGATTTGCAGGGGTCCGACAAAACCTAGAGAAAAGGCTTCTACGTCGTTCAATTAAGATCCACATCTTCATAATATTGTTGGCGACATTAGGGTTGTTTGGAAGGTGAATGGGAGAAGCATGCGAGCACAACTCTCAAAGAGACCCTCTGCGTGTGTCTCTCTCATTTACTCTTTCTCTTCCACTGTCTCTCCATTTATATCATATCATACGATTGGCAATATTAGATTTAACGATGTCCAACGAGAGAGTGTTTGTGCGTGAGACAAGGGACTTGAGAAAGAACGGTGATAGAGAGAGAGAGATGCATGGACTACGAGGGAAATTAGAGAAAATTATAAGGACTTATTTGGTTGAAGCATGTTTCTTAAATGTTTTAGGTTTTTTTGAGACAGACGTTGAGAGAAAATATTATTTTAATATTATGATATAAAATAAAAATATTTTGTTATTGAGAATTGTGTTGAATGTAAGATAAAAATACTTTTTTTATTATATAAGATATGAAATAAAATTAAATTTTAACACTAAGATTCATATAAAATATGAAATAAAGTTAAATTTTAATATTTAATTATCTATATAATGTAAAATAAATATAAAATATTAATAAAAATACATTTTTGAAAAATTTCTGAAATTTTTGGTGCTTTAGGTACAAGAGTGAAATTATCCATAATATAAACAATTGTTTTCCGCTAGTTGTATTAAAGGGGCTCATATGGCAAGTTTCTAACTTCTAAGTTAGCCAAAATAATATTTTAAGAATATTTCAACTTTAATATAAATTTTAATAAATTTATTTTACATAAAATACAAATTTTAAATTTAAAAATTAACTTTATTTCACATTCAACATAAATTTTAAATTTAAAATCAATTTTGTTTCACATCATACGTACATCTCAATATTAAAATAAATTTTTATCCTAATTAATTCTATAAAATTAAAATAAAATATTTCTCATTCTTTAATTAAATTTAACACTCAGCTAAACAAGCTATATATATATATATATATATATATATATATATATAAATTTATATATTTGAGGATGAGAGGAAATGACTAACATGCCCCTGACCCTTTGGGAGGGCAGGGGGCGTGACCTCCATGGACCCGTTCTTGGAGACCTTCTTCCCGGCGGTCTACGGGAAGAAGAAGCAGCAGTCGGAGGGCAACTACTGCAGGTACGACAGCCAGGTCCTCTCCGCCTACGTCTCCTCCCTCTACCTCGCCGGGCTCGCCGGCTCCCTAGCCGCAGGCCCCGCCACCCGCCGCCGCGGCCGCCGGGCCAGCATCATCTTCGGAGGGCTCTGCTACGCCACCGGCGCCGCCCTCGGCGCCACCGCCGCCAAGCTCCCCGCCATCGTCTTCGGCCGCATCTTTCTTGGCTTCGGCATCGGCTTTGGCAATCAGGTAAAATTATTGGGAAATTTATATTAGTGATTGCTATTTTCTTTAGCAGCCTCACAATCAAATATTTACAATTCACTCCATAAATTTAATATTTATAAATAACACCTTAAATAAAAATCAGGAATAATTACACTCAAGTCCTTGAATTTAACACTTAATAACTCACAGATCCATATTTTTAAATTTAACATCAGGGTCTCTGAGTTTTAATAAATATCAAATGGATCTTTTTTTAATTTTTTATTATTAAAATTTTTTGAAAAATATTATTATACCCCTGGGCCTCTCTCTCCTCCCGATCGGCGCGCACGGGCGACGCCGCACGGTTGCCGGCAGATCCGTCGGCCGCGTGGCTCGTGCGACCCACTGGTGGTTGCACGGCGCACGCGCAGCCGTCGGCAGGTAGCACGGTCGTCACCCGTGCACGAGAATTGAGAAGAGAGAGAGGCGGGGAGGAGACAGAGAGAGGCCCACGGGTGACAGCTGCGTGACCCGCCGGCGGCCGCACGGCGTCGCCCGTGAGCGACCCGCCGATGGCCGCGGCGTGTGCACCAATCCGGAGGAGAGAAAGAGGCCCGGGGTATAATGAAAATTTTAAAAAAATTTAATAATAAAAAATTAAAAAAAGACCTATTTGATATTTATTAAAATTCAGAGACTTCGATGTATAATTTTAAAAATATGAATCTGTTTGTTATTAAGTGTTAAACTCAAAAATTTTGGTGTAATTATTCCTAAAATTTATAGTGAAAGTGCTGATTATAAATTCACATTTAAAATAAAAAGTATCATTTATAAATATTAAATTTAGAGGTAGCCACTTATAAATATTTAATTAAGGCGCGTTGCTTAAAAAAAGACTTATTTAAAAAAAAGATTTATTTGAGATTTCAAATATAATTTTTTTTTAAATTATTTTGTTTAATTGGAGTTTATAAGGTCATTTTAAAAAATCAAAAAAAAAATATTTTTAAAATATTATTTTCCTAACCCAGCAAAGAGTAAGCTTGTTTGAGTCAAGGTGTGGCGGAATGAATTGATAGGTCAGATTTGACCCAAAATTAAATCTAATCGGGTCCAAATAGCTCAACTGGAACTCAATCCAACGATTAAACTGATCAAAATCAATGACTCAATTCGATCTGAATGATAATTGGGTCAACCTACGTACTAATGTGATTAATTTTTAGAATAAATTAATATTTATAAATGGGTAACTCAAACATACCCAACATGATTTGTATCAAATCTGATCCATTTAATAAATGAGTCAAAAATTTTAAATTGAGTTTGGGTTGCTCACTAGTCGAGTTATATCCTCAAAACTAGGAGTTCTAACATTAGAACTTTATTATTATTATCATAGTATTCAAATAGAGCGAAGAAATTGTGATGTCAAACGAATAAAAAGATAATAATAAATTATTTTCATAGTTGATACAAAAATTTTAATATAAAAATAAAATGCTAAGTTTATATCGCATCATGCACAATTCTCGACGTATCAACCAGCTTAATTTATCTTATATCATGTACATATAGAATTTTTAATATAATAATTTAATATTAAAATTTTTATTATTTTTTGGACCCACATTGCGCATTCTTTATCTTTTTTAGACTTACATAGAATACGTAGTTTACCTGAGGATCCAGATGTAATTAAGCCTTTAGTTTCCATTAGTGATGATGATTAATAAGTAGCATACATGGCAGGCGGTGCCGCTCTACCTGTCGGAAATGGCGCCGGCACACCTCCGGGGAGGGCTTAGCGTCATGTTCCAGCTCGCCACCACCGTCGCCATCTTCTCCGCCAATATGATAAACTACGGCACCGAGAAGATTAGGCCGTGGGGATGGCGCCTCTCCCTCGCCCTCGCCGCCGTTCCGGCCATCCTCATGGCCGCCGGCGGCCTCCTCCTGCCGGACACCCCCAATTCCCTAGTGGCCCGCGGACACCACAGCAGCGCCCGAACCGTCCTCGAGAAGATCCGGGGGACGCCGGCCGTCGACGCCGAGTTCCGCGACTTGGTCGACGCCGTCGATTTCGCCGGCTCCGGCGAGAAGAAGAAAAAAAACCCGTACAGAGCCATCTTCCTCGACCGGAGAAACTGGCCGCAGCTGGTGGTGGCGGCGCTCATGCCTGCGTTTCAGATCCTAACAGGCATCAACGCCGTCCTCTTCTATGCGCCGATGCTGTTCCAGAGCATGGGTTTCACCGGCAACGCCTCACTCTACTCGTCGGTGGTCACTGGCGCGGTGCTGGTGATGTCTACCGTCGTCTCTGTCTTCACCGTCGACCGGTGGGGGCGCCGGCCGCTGCTCATCGCCGGCGGGATGCAGATGATCGTTTGTCAGGTGAATTAGTGGATGCTCTACAAGGAATTTAAAGACCATATATTGGATAAATTTATGATTAATTTATTAATAATTATTTTTAAAATTTAATTACTCATAAAAAAGTGATTACTCATAATCCGATGATCAAATATTTCAAATATTCATATAATTTAGGTTATTTCGAATATTTATATAATTTAGGTTAATTCGATAATGAGGAAGAACTCCAATTTTATCTAGGTAAAAAAAAAAACACCTTTTTTATATATTTAATTGGTCAATTTTACGGTTAAGATACTATTTTAAAATTTTAAACAAATAAACTTTAAAAATAGCTTAAAAGGGGACTTTAGCTCAATATTATTTTGATATTATGTCAAGTTACTTGAGACAAATAATTATTTAATTTGATACTATTTTTAGATAATTTTTAAAAAAATTATAAAAATATCACTTAAAAAATAGGGATATATAATTAACTACATGCCACACAATTTAATTTTATTTATGACTTACCCATCAATTCTTAGTTAATTACGCTATGCACACTCAAAATATTATAAAATCTTAGATACACACATTTTAACTTATTTCTATTATAATGAGTAATCATAATTTTTCAATAACCTAACTATAGTTAGATTACAAAAAATCTGAGTCGTTCATCATATTATTTTAAGAATATTTAAATATATTTTTAGTGAAAATCCTAAAATCTTAATGTTTAAGTAGCGGCAAAGGAAGGAGACATCCGCGATGTGAATTGATTTTAGGACAAATCAGCGCTTTAGTGTGGTATTAAGGAAGAGAAAAATATGTACTATTAAGAGTAAAAATATAATTTTAGTGATTTACTAACAGAATATTTTGTTTTAAATAAATTTTGATTAAGATTTAACTCAAATGTGTGTATATAAGATTTTGTAATGTTTTAAGTATGCATAGCGTAATTAACTAAGAATGGATAGGTAAGCCATAAATAAAACTAAATTGTGTGGCATGTAGGTAATTATCTCTAAAAAATAATATCTAAATATCATGAGATCTAAATAATATGATATAATATTAAGATAATATTGGATCAAATGTCTTTTAATTATTTTCAATTATTATTAATATAAGTTTAATTTTTCCTTCTATTCTAACCTACAATTATAATCTTTATTACTTAAATATATTTTTAAATTTTGTAAAATAATAATATAGGAAAAATAAAATGAGTCATGTGAAAAAAAAAAGTTCGATTAGGAGGGTAATAAAGAACTTGGATCCCCTTATACAAGTTATATTTGAGTTTACCATAATTGCAAACAGAAATCATATCTACTAAAATAAGATCGAGATGACACATCGGTGCAAAATTGGCGGTGAGCTCCACCCCGACATGAACCCGGATCTTCTCCTATAAACTTAATTCCATTGAGTATGACCTAGTGCTCTCAACGAGTCAAGCTCAAATGAGTTGACTTCATTTTGAATTTTAGTTTTATGAGTTAGAATTGAGTCTGGTTCGCGCCATGTTATGATTGGGATCGACTAAAATTTCGAGTTCATTCTAGCTAAGTGATTGATTTCTGTGATAAACGAAAATGTATTCCAAGTATTATAATTACTATAATCAATAATACTATTAAAACTTAAAAGTATATTTATGCAAAATTAACTTAATTTTTCTTTAAAATATTCTTATGAGTTTTAAGAAAATTTCAAACCGTCTAATTTTACGAAATGTTTAAGATAACTTGCAATACTATTCATGTTCCCAATTTTATTTAAAGAAAATATAATTTTTTTTTAAATGTAGGTTTTTATAAATATCGAGATGAGTTCGAGTAGTGCTGATCTCATTTTGAGCGCGCTAACTTCATTCTAAATTTAGTCGCACTCGAATTGAGCTAAACTTTAACGTGTTTCGAGTTCCAATCAAAATTTACTAGAATTGGGATAAAAGCGACGCATTTCGCAGGTGATCGTCGCCGTGGTGCTGGGGCTGAAGTTCGGCAACGGCGAGCAGTTATCGAAGGGGTTCTCGGTGGTGGTGGTGGCGGCGATCTGCCTGTTCGTGGCGGCGTTCGGGTGGTCGTGGGGGCCGCTGGGGTGGACGGTGCCGAGCGAGATCTTCCCGCTGGAGACGAGGTCGGCCGGGCAGAGCATCACCGTCGCCGTGAACCTCCTCTTCACCTTCGCCTTCGCGCAGTCTTTCCTCTCTCTGCTCTGCATGTTAAAGTTCGGCGCTTTCCTCTTCTTCGCCGGCTGGGTCGCCGCCATGACGGCCTTCGTCGTCCTCTTCCTGCCGGAGACGAAGGGGGTGCCCATCGAGGAGATGGAGGTCGTGTGGAGGAACCACTGGTTCTGGAAGAAGCTCCTCTGCTCCCACAGTACTGTAGCCGCAGCTGATGAAGCCTAAAGACGAAGGGTTAATAACAATTGAGTCCCTCTAGTTTAAGCTTATCTTCATGCAGGTCATTATGGTTTCTGAATTAAATAAATAAATAGGTCATTTGATATTAATAAAGTGACTCAATAAAAAATATTTTCTCTAATTAATGAACTAATTTGATAAATCTAAAAGATATATTATTATTTAAATAAAAATAAAATTCAAACACATTTATTAATTTGAAAAAATATTCTTTATTATGTACTTTATTTAATACTAAAAGATATATTTATATTTTACTCAAACTAGAGAGTCTATTTGACTTATTTAAAAATTAGAGGTGCCTAATTATATATAACCTTAAACTAAAAGAACTTAATTGTTGTTATTCCTAAAACCTAAAGTACACGTGTTACATGAAAAATAAACGAGAAATATGAAATACATCGAATAAATGCTTCCAATAACATACTATGTGCACATAGTTATATTTTACAAATTTTAATATAAAATTTAATTTTATTTTAAATCTATTGGGTTTCTAATTATTATTTATGTACGATATGTTAGGAATCTGTACTCTTGTGTGTACGATTTATAAAGATGTGATTCTTAAATAAGAAACGCACATTTATTCAAATTAACAGTATTTCTATTATAATACAAAATATTATGTAGTACCTATTAGATGAAATATCAAATTGAATTTGTCTTCATATGCTGTGAGATCAAGATGAGCTATTTAGGGATGGCACTGGGTGGGTTTAGATCGGGTTTAATAAAACTCATACTAGCTCTTCTTTCTTCTCACTATTATTCGTACTGGTCCCATGCTCGATTCCTTTGTACCCCTCTCTGCCCGACTTCATTTCTATAATCTACACCTGCCCTATCACGCCCAACCCACCTCACCCCACTTCGTCCTATTCTAAATCTATTGCAAATGATTTATTTTAAACAAAAATAAAGATATAATACATAATTTTTTTAATTTTAAGATTATTTAATAATATTTAATTACTAGTCAGTTATGAATTAGGGCAGGTATAATTTAGTCATACTCAAACCAGCCCTATTTTTTAACGCAGTAAGGTGAGTCGCGAGTTATTAGTATAATTATATGACTCATACCCGTCTCATTAGAGAAAGGCTAAGGCAAGTTAAATAGAAATGAGTATAAATTATCACTCCTAACTACTCAGCCATACGCAAACCAGCTATATAAGAAGAGGTCTATTGCTTAGATCATACGCAAACTAACCAAGCATGAAAAGTAGTTGAAGATGCCCGAAAAAGAGCCCTATTCTGTTTCTTTTCTCTCCAATAGTTGTTTTGTATCTAAACAGCTATTGTATTCACCTCCATTGCTGTTGAAGTAAAATCTCGCCATGAAAATTCGACGGGAAGGAAAGAGATAAAGAATGATTCAGCATCACTTTTGATGCAAAAAATCTTGTAAATAGGAAAAAACTAGTGTCAATTAGAGACGATTTAAAGAAAATAGGCTATTCAATCCCTTTTTATAATTCCTAGTTATAATGGAAGAAAAAGTAGATGAATAAGAAGATGAAGGACTATTTTTTAGAAAAGAGGTTGAATTGTTCTCGTCTTTCCCTTCAGTATTAATTCTTCACTTTTATAGTGGACTGACGGTCAATTAATACATCCTTGCTAATAATGTTCTTCTCACATCTATGAAAATATGTTGTGGAATTACGGATAGCGAAAAAAACTCCTATCACTAAAGTATAGTTAGCCAAATAATCTTACCAAATAAATACAACAAATAACAGTAATAAAAAAATGATGTAATCGCAAGAATAATAAATTTATATATTTCGAAGAGATCCTGCCTTCCTACTATATCTACGGGAAGAGCATGCAGAGAGAGACTTTCACTTAATTATGTAAAAAATCAAATAAAAAAATCTTATACCAATGATTTGATTCTCAATCTCAGACGGATATAAAAACCATATCTTGTTCTTCCAAATTAGCCAATCCAATATTTGCTCCTTGAGTGTATTGACTATCGCCTTCGTACCTAACGAAGGAGAACCAAGAGAAAGCTCTGTAAAAAACTAAATGTGGAAGCCAACGGAGTATTGAAGTTTTCCTACTAAAGTTGTTAATTTTGCTCGAAGATTTTTGTAGTTTTTCCATCTAGTCTGATTATTTATATAATCTTTCGGATATGTTCTATATGTCAGATCATCAATTAATTAGAAGCAAAAAAAAAATCTTCAAAATATATGTCATATTAACTTAAGGTATATAATAAAGATTAGAGATAATTATCTATATGCCACACCATTTAGTTTTATTTATGCTTTATCCATTCATTCTTACTAAATTACGCTATGCACACTCAAAATATTACAAAATATTACATACACACACTTGAGTTAAAACTTAATCAAAATTTATTTGAAAAAAAATATTTTGTTAGTAAATCATTAAAATTATATTTTTGTCCTTAATGGTACATATTTTTCTCTTCCTAAATACCACACTAAAGCGCTGATTTGTCCTAAAATCAATTCACATCGCGGATGTCTCCTTCCTTTGCTGCTACTTAAACATTAAAATTTTAAGATTTTCACTCAAAATATATTTAAATATCCTTAAAATAATATGATGAACGGCTCAGATTTTTTGTAATCTAACTATAATTAGGTTATTGAAAAATTATAATTACTCATTATAATAAAAATAAGTTAAAAATATGTGTATGTAAGATTTTATAATATTTTGAGTGTGTATAGCGTAATTAACTAAGAATGGATGAGTAAGGCATAAATAAAACTAAATGGTGTGGCATGTAGGTAATTATCCCTAAAGATTATCATTCGGGAAATTAAAACATTTAAATTTACTAGCATTTTTAATCATATTTACATGGGTCATTTATTTTTAATCATACTTAAATTTAGACATAACATAACAATTTCTATGCACAAATTATCTTTTTAATGAAATTAACAATAATTTTAGATTTTTTTTTTAGATGAAAAAGGGATGATTGATGAAATCTAATAAAATATGGAGCAAATAATTTGTTATCTAATATAGGAACCTATGCATCATTTAACCTTGTTTAACTTTTGCAATAATGGATAATAGGGTTTGCTCGAATGGCCCACAAAGATGAACGAATTTTAGATCGAATTGAGCTCGATTAATCCAAACGAATCTATTAAAGAGCCTTTTTTTGGCTCGAGATTTTATTAATTCAATCTTGTGGCGATATAGGATTAGATCAAAATGACTTGAAATCAGATTGAGTAAAAACATAAAAGATATTTATATATATGTATACATTTAATTAGATCAAGTATGTTAAGTCTTGCAATATTTTAATAAAAAGCTCCATTAATATTTATTTTATAATTTTTATTCAAATTTTGCTTATTATAACTTAATTTTATTTTAATTTTTAAATAGTAGATTAAGACGAACGATCATAATTTAAGTTAATTGAATGAATAAATACATACATATATAAAATTTGACTAAAAAATTAAAAATTAATCAAAAATTGTATTGAACTTGAATAGATAATAAATGAGCCAGACCTAACTCGGTTCGAGATTGAATCGATCTATTCTTGTTCAATTTTTTGATTAAATCGAGATCAAATTAAATTTTTTGATGCTCATGATCGTATTGTTAACTAGGCTTGTCAACGGGTCGGATTCGGATCTGGCTAGGTTCGATCCGGCTCGGAAGATATCCAGATGAGATCAAAAATTGGATCAAATTGGCGTCGACCTTGATCCGATCCATGACCCGTGATGGATTGGGTTTTCAAATCGGATTTCGGGTAAACTCAAAACTTATATTAACTATGATTTACTTATTTAAGTCATTAATTTTCTTTAAAAATGTGAGAATTTTTAGTTAGTTTTGAATTTATATATATACTAATAATAATATTAATTAATTCATATTATCAAATAATTAATTTTAAATATAAATTAAAAATATGAAAAGTAAAATAAGTAAATAATATCTATTTTATATTATTTATTTTTATTAAGAAAACTAATTTTAATAAACCTAATTTAGAACATTTATTCTAAATTATCACAAAAATTATATATATATAATAAGAGTAATAATACGCATAAAAATATTATAAAAGAAATAAAATATTTAATTTTAAAATAATATTATAAACAAAAATTTATAAAATCAAAATATTAATAAAATAAGTCAAAAGTAATTTAAATATAATATAAATTATAATACATAGTCATCTAATAAAATTTTATATTACTAAATTTAAATAAAATTTAACTTTAAGTTTTATATTTACTATTACAAGAATTAATAAAAAATATAATATTTTTTATAGAAAATCGGAACAGATTTTTATCGGATCGGATTATTGCTGACCCGGATCTGATCCGCTTAATATATAAACGGACAGGGTCTAATTTCGGATTAATACTTTGGGTTTAAAAATTATTCTTTTAATAGGATAATCGGATTGGAACTCGGATCGGATCCGGTTATGACCCGACCAGTTGACTGGCTATCATTAACAGCTGTAATTCCCCTGCCCAAAGAAAAGTTAGGTTCGATTTGTGGGCATTTGGCATACAATATAATAAATAAATTAATTACACCATTTCTATCCGCTTAAATTTTAAACATATCACTATCAGGTCCCAAGTTCTAAATGAGAAACACAGAGAGTTACATTAGGCAATCGACAATTAGCATAAAATTTATCGAATCAGTCATGATATGAACTCATAAAATTTAATATTAAAAATTAATTAATTATATTTCACATTATATACATAATTTAAAATAAAAAATTAATTTTATTTCATATTATATATATATATGCAAATAACAAATAACTTACATTGCATTTCTCACATATTATAATATATTTATAATTTTTAATAGAAAATTATCTTCATTCAAATTTAACTTAAATTTTATTAAAATGAATTTTTACAAGCAAATAAACCCATTATTTAAGTAATTTTTGCTACAAGAATTTATACATATGCAATTAACTTGATATAAAATATGCAACTATGCTTACATACCTTCTATTTTCTAAATTTTTGTCCCTAAACTAATACTATTATATATATAGCTTTGATTTCATTTTTTTTAAATTGTTAAGAGAAGAAATATATAATGTTGAGATCTCAATAAGAAAGCAAGACACCAACCAACCTTAATGAGCACTTATAGACAATGAGAACATATAGTAATACATAATTACAAAATGATAATTATATTACTTCCATTATAACTCTTTGTATAAATAATTTTTATTAGAATACGAAATTATTTTATGGTAATAACCTAAAAAAATATGCTTTTAAATGGCGCCATAATTATCTATATCATGAAATAATTTAAATAGTACATATGTTAAAAATTTAAGGTAAATTGCACGAGGGCCTCTGAGGTTAAAATAGCACTGCAAAAAGGGCCCACATTTTGAAAAGCTTATATTTGAGTCCCTGAGTATGTATTTGCACTGTCGATTGGTCCCACGTTTAAAATTTGCTGGCTTTTCACTATTTTACCCTTAGATTTTTTATTCATTCTCTATATTATTTTAAAATTTTTTGAGAAAATTATAAAAGCATTTTGGTCCATATAAATATGACTAACAGTCAAATTTAATTGTTACTTTGTAATTGGACTATCCAAAAAAGCAATATTTGAACTAAGGGACCAAATGATAGCGCAAACACAAATTCGGAGATCCAAATTTAAAATTTTCAAAATATGCGACCTATTTGAAGTGTCATTCTAACCTCAGGAGCCTCTGTGCAATTTACCCTAAAATTTATATTACAACGTAAATAAACTTACATATAAGTGTATTGGAATATAATATCTGTTATCGTAGTTCAATAGTGAAGAAAATTGCTCGAAAATAAGGAGATTTTAAGCTTGAAATTAAAAAAAAAAAATGTAACATTAATATTAATTCATAACATACGAGCCAATGCCAATTTTAAATCAATTGGTAACTATAGATATAACAATTTCGTGTCGTATATGATTTAGATTGTCGACGAAAAATTAATGATTGCACAAATCATTAAATTGACATTTAATATGATATTCATATTCCAATATAATATGATCTCCTGTTCTCTCTCTCTCCCTTCCACTATATGATTAAAATTATATGTTAGAATTTTTTTATTGTATTATATGTAGGGGTGAGCGTTTAGCTCGAAGATCGATAATTGCTCGTTGTTCAGATCGATATTTAGCTCGGATCGAGCTCGGCTCGAATTGTTGAGCCGAGCCACTAGCCGAAGTCGGATCGGATCGAATCGGCTTGATCTCTATTTTTTTAAAATATTAATAATATATTTAATTATTTATTGTAATTATTTATTATTTTTACAAAAATATAATTTAATTGTGATTAGGATATCTGTTAGGTAATCTACTAGGTATAATTAATTTTATTTAAAATTCTAATAAAATCACTTTTTTTAGAAAAAATTTTCACTTCACAAAGAATTTGAGTTGGCTCGATTAAGGCTCGAGCAGCTCAAAATTAAAACGAGCCAGTTCAAACTCGAATTGAATTAATACGAGCCGAGTTTGAGCTGTGCCTACCTCGACTCAAACTCGGATAGTTCTTATCACTAATTATATGTGCATTTTTATAAATAAATATATATATATATATATATTAATAAAAAATAATAAATCTAACGTTTGATTTAAGTAATACAATATATATACAGTTATGCGCAATATTTTTTTATTTCTCCGCATGCAGTTTTAACTCTGCCGCCTATTTATTAAAAAAAAAATCTGCCTACAATTAATTTCTTTTTGTATTTTTCGATGATACCATGTTCACCCACCTAGTAACCTCAACTTTTTGCCACGCGTCCCACGGTGGAACTCGGTGCATTGGTCGACGTTAATTTTTTTTGATAGTATGTAATATTAATATTTAGGAATATTTACATGATTAACGCGTAAGTTAATTTATAAATTTCATTATAAATCTTAAAATATTATAAATATCACATTTTAAATAGCTATTTTTTTTATTTTTCATATCCTACGATAAATTCTATCAGAAGATTTAACCATAGTTAAATCTTAATAAAATCTCAGTCATTAATCGCATCGTTTAACCATCGACTTTCATGTTAGGGCATCGCGGAGCTGCATTGGTTCCTGCGGCAGCATATTCACGCAAGACGACAGTGTATTCTAGCGAGGCGACAGCGTATTCACGCGAGCATCACTTTGTTATTTGCATCTTCTTCTTACGCGTATCACGAGCGAGCAACGGACGTTTTTGAGATTTAATTATAGTTAAATCTTCTGATAGAATTTATTATAAGATGTAAAAAATAAAAAAATAGCTATTTTAGATGTGATATCTGTAATATTTTGAGATTTATAATGAAATCTATATATTAGTTTAATTTTTATGTTCACTTTATAAATGTTTCTAATATTTAATGTTTATCACTATTAACTTGGTAAGCGACAGCGTGAATTTTTTTTTTTGATAAAAATTGGTAAGTCAAAAACCCACCAAAATTAATTAATTAAATATTTCATCAAAAAAAAAGTAATTAAATAAATAAAGATATCTTCAAAATATGAGCTTTATTCCGGCTGGCAAATAATCTTGAAAGTAGAAACTTAAATATTTCAAAAAAAAGGAAACTTGAAAACTGGCTTTATAATCATCTGAATGTCACCTAATTTAATTTAGTAAATTTTCATAATTCTAAATTAATTCATTTAAAATTAAAAAATTCCAATTACAATTATCTATCTCTATATATATATATACTCGGTTATATTATTTGACGGAAACTTTTCATAAAAAAGATTGAGCCTAGTGATATAATAAATTGTATAGTTTATATAATAATATAAAATATTATTTATAAAATTAAAATAATATTAAACTAAATAATTTAT
>JAEMOT010000978.1:104119-125895 GCA_019297695.1 Apostasia ramifera
TTTTATTTATTTTATATTATATCTATATAAATATGTATATTTTTATTTTACTATATTAATAATATTATTTAATATATTTTTATAAAGAAAATATGAAAATATGAAAATATGAAAATTACGGTAATTGCATATTTGGTTATTAGACGGGACGTGAGGAAGAAAATGACGGGAAAGATTAGCAAGATGTGTTCGGTTAGAGATAAATAATGTTAAGGGTATTTTTGTTCATAATTAATTAGAGCATAATTATTTTTTTAAAAATTTTTTTTTTATCTTTTTTTTATAGCTGTTTTTTAGTTTTTTGATAGCTGAAAATAATTAAATAGCTATTTTATTAAACATAATTTTAATATTTTAATTATATAAAAAAGTATTTTTTAATATCAAAAAGCTTTTTCAAAGCAGCTTAAAAGTAAATGAGACTGAAAAGCTCAAATTTGAGTGCTGCCCTGCCCGGCGGTCCCCACCTGCCCTGGCCTCCGATGGTGGGACCCACGGCTGGCGCGGTATTAATGTCGGAGTAGTGGGGACCGCCCGGTGGGGAGCGCATACGGTCGACCCCACGGTGCGCCTTCGATGACAGGTGGCAAGATTCAGTTGGCTGTGCATGGAGGACTGCGGCTTTATCCGTATGAAGCGTGGTCTTCCCGTGCGTGATATGTATTAATGAACGGAGGCAGAGCGCACGGAGGCAGAGCGCACGGAGGCAGAGCGCAGAGGCGGTGGTCCTCCGCTGACGGCCTTCGTGGGGTAGCGCGTCCGCCGGACGCTTTTGGATGGGCGCGCTCTGTCCCTCTTTCTTCTATCTCTGCACGCTTTTTATCAACAAATATTCTCTATCTATTTTCATATTTATATATTAAAAAAAATGATATGCATCCTCAATGAGGGGTGACAATATCGACTGATGAAAAGCAGAGACCACAGACATTACTACCCATTTGAATCGAAACAGACTCTTTCGTAATCATCGTCGATATCATATGAGCAACAAGAAAGCACTATAGCCCTATTTGACGCGAGGATCAAAATATAATCAAAACAGGACTAAAATAGTACTAATTTAAAAAATAATAATAATAATAATAAATAAATTTTTTAAATCATTCTACACAAATTCAAATATAAAAAATATTATTTTACTTTACATACTCAATGATTTAAAATAAAAATATTAACTTTATTTCACATTTTAGACCAAAATATTCAAATCGAGTATTTTAATTTAAGATGTGATATAAAATTTTATATTTTTATTAAAAATTATTGAGTATGTGAAGTAAAATATTATTTTTTATATTAAAATTTGTGTAGAATAATTAAAATAATTTATTTATTATTATTATTGTTATTTTTTAAATTAGTACTATTTTGATTTTGTTTTGGTCCTCACGCCAAACAAGGCCTATACTAATTTTTGACTTTTTCGTATTTTTAAATTTTGCCTATTTTTAATATTTATAGAATCACACATATTTACTAATCTGTCAATAACGCAGCGAACTTTATAGCTTTTTATTTATTAGATCAAAATATTATGTGGGGAAAGAAAATGCACCTCCATATATATATGATTTTTGCTCAATTCTCATTAGGGATCTGCAAATATAATATTTTTAGTGTTATTTTCTCTTTTGAATTGTATATAGGCTACGTTCAATCACGAAGATAATACCGATTGATGGGTCGAATAACTCAAGCTCAAATCAACTTTTTTTTTTTGACCGACTCAGTTAAACTTGACTTAAACCTAACAATTTCACATCAAAACTCATATATCAACATTGAGGATGTACAAATATGATGTTTTTAGTGTTATTTTCTCGTTTGAGTTGTATATAGATTACGTTCAATCATAAGGACAGTGACGATTGATGGGTCGAGTAACTCAAGCTCAAATCAACTTTTTTTTTTTACCGATTCAATTAAACTTAACTTAAACCTAACAATTTCACATCAAAACTCATATCTCACACATTTAATATAAATTTTGTGGTATTGAAATTTAACAAATTTAATACTCTTTATATTTTTAATCAATTTAATTATAAAGTTCAATGATTGAAGAATATTGAAAATACAATTAAATTGTGTAATACATAATTAGTAATAATATTAAGAAGAAATAGATATACGAATTTTAATAAATGAGTTAATTGTCGATTATGATCGAGTTGACATGCCATTTTGTACTCGAGTTTTCTTAGATGAGTTAAATTTGTGTTACTTTATTTAGAAATCGTACTCATATAACTGAAAATCCATGCCTGATTAAGCCAAGTCGAGTATGTGAGTTTGTTCAAAAGTTGCCACCCATTCCTCACTAGCATTTAATTCAAAAAATTATAGAGCTCATTAGAACTCAATCTATTAGTAGATTAAATATTTCAATCATAATTGATTAATTTATTATCAGTTAATTGAGTCGTGTAGTAGGACTCTACATTAAGGCCTCGTTCTGTCTGAGGGTTTTTTAATAAAAGAAAAAATATTTTATTTTTTAAAATTAATAAAAATAATTTTTTTAATATTAAAAAGTGCATAAAATATAAATTTTTTTCAATTTTAATATTTATATTTGTGTTGAATATGAAATAAAGTTAATTTTTATAGTTGAAATTTGTGTTGGTGAAAAAATATCTCGAACCAAACGAGACCTAAATCAATGTTTTTACTAGTGTTGTGAAAACCAGATCAGACTACTAAGTTCGACCTATCCAATTGTGAATTAGCACATAATTTAATTTTATTTGACGTCAAAATCGAATTGCATTTCAAATATGTTCAAAAAAATAAAGATCTATATAATTTAATAATATTTATGGTTTAAATGAATCCAATAAATCGATAAAGTTTGCTATTTTTAACCTGAGGGCCTGTATATTTATAACGTTAAATTTAATAAGATTAAAATTAAGCTTAGATAGGAATATTTTTTTAATGAAAGTTGTGAATGATGTGAAATAAAGTTAATTTTTAGATTGAGATATATAAGAGATGTGATATAAAGTTAGTTATTATATTGGGATATGTGAGAGATGTGATATAAATTAATTATTATTTTAATAATATGTAGGATGTGAAATAAAGTTAATTTTTAATATTAAATTTTATGTGTAATGTAATATGCTAGGTTAAAATTAAACTAAATTAAATTTTAACTTCAAAACAAATGGAGCCTACATGATTAATATTCTCATTATTATATTTAGAAATATAAAAAAAAAATAATTAAATAAAAATGAGATAAATTTTAAGTCAATGCGAAATTCAACCTGAAATTTTGATAAGCTGTAGGTCATATTGCGGATCTAACCCATTCCCAACTCGATTTCATTTTTATCTAATCATATGACATTCTAGAGAATCGATCCAGTAACAAGTTTAAGAGACTAAACAACAGTGTAAACAGTATAATTTCAAGTTCAAATAGGGCATTTTGTTAAATTTTATGAGAACATATTTAGGCATAATCTCTATTTTTATGTCAAATGACGCCACATAGAAATAACTAGATCGTATTAATGATCAGACTGTATTTGGATATGATATACCTTTTCAATTTATTCGTACAATCTCAGCGCTTTCATGTCTTCTCCCTATTTATCATGCAATAAATAATAAAAATATACATAGAATGCCTAAAATTAGAATTGACAACGAGTTGAGTTTGAGCGTGTTTGCATCTAACTCAAAATCAAATATTTCAAAGTCCAGTCAATTTTGATTCGAGTTTACTCTAATTTATTAAATTTCAAGCCTATTTTCAAGTGGAGTTGAACTTACTTTTTCATCTCATTTTTAATTTAGATATACATTTTATATGTACTATGTTTAGATTTAAATATATTATTTTTGTAATTATATATGAATTTTTTAAAATTTATTTAATATAATATAATATAATTTTATATAAAAAATATGTTAATATGTATTTTAAAAGTCTGTATGATATTATAAATATAATATCAAATTAATTGCGTGTTAAATTGTTTTTTTTTGAAAATGAAATTTTTTTTAATTATTGAAAAACTGAGTAAAATTCAAGTAAGTTTTAAATGGGTAAGAATAACACAACGACCTCTGTCCAGTCATTATCTACGTCACCGGTAGCCGGTGGCCGACAAAAGATATTTATGTTCCCCCAGACCAAGCTGACAAGCTCCCGAAATATTTTTATTAATTTGTTAAAAAAAATGAGGGTATATTTTTTTGTTATAATTATAAAATAGGATATTTACATAAATATCCTTTAATTTATCTTTAATTATATATTACTCACGGATTTACATTTCCATTGCAAAAAGATTAAAAGATATGGTTTTTAAGTACATGACATGAAATTTACACAAAATTATGTATTTCACCATCAATTCATAAATATTACCACTATCACANGTTATAAATAATATTATAAAGTATATAAAATATGTGAAATATGTGAAATACATAAAATTTAAATGAATATGGTGTGATAGTGGTAATATTTACGAATTAATGATGAAATACGTAATTTCGTGTAAATTTTATGTCATGTATGCAAAAACCCCAAAAGATATTTACCTACATATCTAACATGTAATTTTACACATTAAACATTTAAGGAATATTTACATGATATCATATAAAATTTTAGATATTACATATTTTTTTTAAAACTTGTAACCCTTTAATTAAAATTTTGTTAAAAATGTGATATACAAATAATATTTAAAATTCTTAAAAGCGTATCGGTAAATATCTCAACATTCAATTGCCTTATCTTATTGTTCTTGCACACAACGTATTTCTTCTAGGCAATAACGATTGACATTTAAGAAATATTATTTAATTAGAGTTCAAAAAAGTGAATAAATATGTTCAACAAATACGTCAGGTTAAATAACTCATTTATTAAATTGATCAAATCAACATATTGATACTCGATCTATTTAATAAATAAATTTAATATATATCAAGTACAAAAGTTGGGTCAACTTTAAGAAGAAATTGAGTGACATATATATATTTTTTAAAAGTAAATAATATTTGGGGCTCTCTTATTTTCCTTTTTGTGCATATACATTTCTTTAATTTTTGAATTAAGTATATTTATGTAAAAATTTCAAACAAGAAATTACGAGAGAATGAAAAGGGTTAGTGAGAGAATTAAGAGATAACGAGAAACATACAGAGGAAAAAAAACTTCCCTTGAGACCACCTTGGAAGGAGAGAAGGGGGGTGAGACAAGCCGCTAACTATTTTTGGGAAGCCTAATTGGAAAGAGCTTAATCGAATAGAGTTGGTGGTAAAAAAAAAGTAGGTGAATAATACTCATTAAACTTGAGGACTTTAGAATTAGAAAATCAGTCACTCTTCTAACCATAAATGAGAATATTTATAATAAATAGATAGTAGATTAAATTAGGTAGGTTAGGTAGCTTTCATTAATAAAGCAACAATTAGGCAGTGTGAGCTGTGACAGGGCTTTCCCACGACACCTGATAATCCAAATACTAATAACCGTTATCTTTCCTTTATTCTTATAAGATTGTCACATCATAGAATAAAATTATGATATAACAAAAGCTTGCTAGTAGCTAGCAAGCTTTTTGACTTTCTTATTTGATTGAGCTTGAATTATTTGACTTCTGGATTTAACCCAAGCTAGTTATTCTAGCTTGTTCGAGAATGTTGTTTGAGTGACTCTGTCATATTAAGCTTGTATACATGTTACAGTTGGGTGATGTGATAATTTTTTTCCTTAACAAAGTAAGATTAAATTGATTCACTAGCTTGAGTAAAGATGCAGATATGCTATTTTTTAGTGACAAATGTTATTTTTATATCAAAAAACTATCTACTTTCATAACTTTTCTAGTAATAATAGTTGTTAATAATACTTATCACCTAAGCCTACTGTAAAAGTAACTATTTTATAGTATTTTTTATTATAAAAGTAATGCCTATTATAAAAAAGGACATATTTGTATTTTTATTTAAATTTGTGAACTAAATTATAAATTAAAAATTAAAAGGATTTATATACATAGGGTGGACAAGATGACCCAATGATATTACATTTTTTTGATATTTAGAGACCTATTAAATATTTAAAATTATATATTTGTATGATAATATGATCTAAACTTAAGAATTTTAAGCCCCAAGGCTCAAGCCTCAAAGTCCTAAGCCCCAATCTCCAAGCCCATGCTTGAAGTGTGAAGCTTAAAACCTAAAGATCCAAATCCCAAGCCTGAATCCTCATGCCCATAGCTTGAATTGCCAAGCTCGAAGCCCAAAGCTTTAAAGCCTGATGCCTCAAACCTTAAGCCCCAAGCTCAAAGGCCTAAGCTTTAATTTCAAAGACCCAAGTCTAAAGCCTATATCCCTGAGCCCCATGCATAAAGCCCGAAGCTTGAAGTACTCATGCTTGAATTTCCAAGCCTAAAGCTTGAAGCCTCGACTCCTAAGCCCAAAGCCCTATGCCCAAAGCTAGAAGCTTGTATCGTAAGCCTTAAAATCCCAAGCTCCAAAGCTCAAGCACTAAGCTTGAAGACCTAAGTTCCAATCTCCAAGCCCCAATCCCTAATCCTCATGCCCGAAGCCTGAAACTCGAATCCCCAATGCCTTATCCCCAAGCCTCAAGAAGAAGAGAAAAGCCGAAAAAGGCATTGTAAGAAATTATAAATAATATTTTTTATATATTTAGAGATAAATAAGAATTTGTTATTTAATTGAGTGCAATAGAAATAAAACATTCATGTAGCCGATCCCACATAACGTGATAAATGCTTGCTTTATTGTTTGTTATAATTGTATCAATTAAATATTTTTTTTTAAATATTATTTATTAAACACCTAAAATACCCCTCTAGCTCTCATCTCCCTTTCCTCTCTCTCTCGAAAAAGGCAAGTCACCGACTCGCATGCCCACCCATATCTATCTCTCTCTTTCTCACTCCCCCCCCACACACACCCACACTCTATCTCCACCATCGTCCGCTCGGCCTAACATGAGCATCGAGTCAGGGCTACGTGAGCTGCACGCCGGTAGTACTCTCATGGTGCTTGCGTAATACTACGCAACCACCAACGGATAGAGAGAGAAGGGTGGACGAGTGAGCCAACGATTGGCCCTTTGACTTTTGGTTTTTGGGAGGGAGAGGAGAGAGAAGAGAGAAAGTAGATAGAGAGGATATTTTAGATATTTTATAAAATTTTAATATTAAAAAATTTAAAATAAACTATATATATATGATTTAATGTTCTCAAATTTTAAATTTTTAAAATTGTATAGTTATTGAATAATATACTTTAAAATCAGAGACTTGGATGTAATTTACCGTTTCTTTAATAAAAATCTGAAAGGCATTTCTTACATGCTGCCGATTTTCGATTTTCGAATTTCGCGCATCAGTCTCGATTCCCTCCACGGCTGTATAAAATACGATGCCATGGACGGCGGCGGGCTTCACAGCTCGGAATGGCGTTCCCCAACCAATTTCTGCCGCCGGAGATGGCTGTGAGAGTCAGGGGGAGGCCGGGGATGCTCCAAACCAAGCGGCCAGAGGACGCAGAGCTCAGCCGGACCTCCTCAGCAGCGCTTCCGCATCTGCTGCTTGCCGGCGGTGGTGTCGCCGGATGTCTCACGTGGCTGAACAGGCAGCAGATCCATCATCGCTCCAATGAAGCGAGAGATCTGAACCTTCAAGCTGTTTCGGAGCAGCTAGAGGACCGATGGGGCGATTCCTTGGCGGCTGATCCCCGATCCGAACCGGATCGGCGGAGGAGCCACGCGGAGCCGACGCCGGCAGCGACGAAATCGGACGGATCGTGGCAGATCGTGAGGTGTAAAGCGGAGATACTGGCGCATCCCCTGTACGAGCAGCTGCTGTTGGCACATGTGGCCTGCCTGCGGATGGCGACGCCGGTGGATCAGCTCCCCCAGATCGACGCGCAGCTCGCGCAGGCGCAGCAAGTTGTGGAAAAATATTCGGTCCTTGCATCCGGTTGTGGCCAGATTCTCGCCGGTGACTCTGAAGAGCTCGATCAGTTCATGGTCAGATCTCTGTTCTCCCCTGTTCTATTGTTAGTTTAATATTGTTGATTAATTCTAATTAGAAAGTCGGTTATCTCCTATCTGTTCCTTAATCTCAACATTTGTTTTTCCTGTAGACCCTTGTTAATCAGAAACTTAATCTTATTTTGGCATTGTTAGATTGCTAAAAGGACCTCATACCGCCTTTCAGCATTTACTATGATTCTGTCTGTCAGATGAATTTCCAAGTGTATTTGTTTTCTGAATTTTTCAAGGCTATTTGTTTTTCTGAATGATTGTGGTATTTAGCTGGCTTTGAACTGTTGGATAGAGTCTACCTTTGATGGAGACTACCATGCCAGTTGTACTGACTTGTCTATTTTACTTGCTGAAGTGAGAAGAAGTTTTCAAATGCATTACCAAGACCCTGATAAGGCATGAGATTCCATGGCTTTGTCTCTCATCAAAGGGTAGTTTTATTGTTATGTCAAATGATTTGTCCTTAATCATGGATTTGAGTTTTGGGTTTAAAGTGTGAATAGACACTGATGTGGCATGTTTGAAAATTATGCATGATGGAAAATTCGGAGCGATCGTACATGTAATAAGTCAAATAAATCGTGCTTAGATATTGTATAGAAATAATGCAACCATAAGAATATCAAATTTACAATGTTAGGAACTTTGAATAAATCATCCTATATTTGTGGGGAGAATCAGAGAGAAAATGTATTACATAGTAAAGAGAGAGAGAGAAACTTAAATCAATTACTTGGTTCTCAATCTCAAATGGGATACATAAACATATCTTGTTATTTTTCTAGATGGGAAGATCCAATTAGCTCATAGAACTCTGAAGCTTTCTCTTACATCATTGCTTCTTCTAGATTGGATGATTTAATTAGCTCCTACAGCCTCAACGATCACTCCCAGATTCCTACCAAATCGCCTTTGTAGCTGATAAAGAACCTAATGTTTGATGAAAATTAAAATTGCAATGAAATCTTCTTTGTAGCCATTGAAGAAGAAACCCAATGAAATCCCTTAGGACTTGGTCGAGTGGCCTAAGGCTACTACCCTGCCCCTATTTCTTTTGATGGTCGCTCTTCATAATTCCTAATGGTGGACTAGCCTTCTTTATGTAATAGATGACTTCAGTTACAAACTCCATGATATAGTACAAGAATATCTTAGGTGTCTGATTTATTAATAGATTTGTTAAGATTTGAATACAATTTGTAAAATTCTCTACCTTTGACTCGATCAGTGCTAGTCTTATGCTTTACCTTCCAAGAAGATAATGGTGAATATCTCTCCACGTCAAGGCTATGTTCACCTCTATTTTTAGATTTTAAAGTCTTTTTTTCCATTAAATTTCTATGTTGTGAATTTTTTGATGGTCATATTTGTGGCACCTAAATTGACGAATTATACAAAGATGCTTTTTGATATCAAATGTTGAAAATTATGTGTAGCCGAAAAATTTGAATCAACCAAACGTATAGTAAGACATCATATTCAGATAAATCCTTAAACTATGCTAGTTAAAGTAATGGAACTATGGGAACACCAGATATGGTAGAGTGAGAAAAGATATTACTACGTAGTAAACAAATATAAGATTAGATGACCCAATTATGTCCTAACGCCTCGGTGATTGCTCCTAGATCTTTTTCTTTCTCTAGATTGGACAGATTCATTCAGCTTCTAGGTCCCCAATGATCGCTTCAAGATTCCTAAGTTTATGCTCAATTTTTCTAACTGGAGCTTTAATCGGCTTACGATTTAGATGTCCAAATCATCTAAGCCGATTTTCTCTAAGTTTATACTCAATTGGTGCAACACCAATTTTCTTTCGGATATACTCATTTCTAATTCTATTCTTTCGTGTATATCCACACATTCACCTTAACATCCTCATTTCTGCAATATTTATTTTATTTGTATGTTTTCTCTTTGCAGGCCAGCATTCAGCACCATATATCATCGCTGGTCTTACTACAGTTTTATAAAATTTACCATTGATTTTAGATGAGATTTTTCTATCGCACAACACACCAGAAGCATTTCTCCACTTTACCCATCCTGCTTGAATCTTGCTAATAACGTCATTATCTATTTCGCCATTATTTTGTATAATTGATCCAATGTATCTAAAGCGCTCACTCTTCTTGACAATTTGATCACCAATTGTCACGTCTCCAATATAAATATTTCTCTCTTGACTAAATGTGCACTCCATATATTCAGTTTTTGATCTACTGAGATGAAAATCTTTAGATTCTAGAGCATTTTTCCAAAGCTCTAGTTTCGCTTTAGCTCCCTTTTTAGTTTTCTTAACAAGGACAATATCATCTGTGAAGAGCATACACCAAGGCACTTCATCTTGGATATGTCCAGTCATGACTTTCATAATCAAAGCAAAAAGATACGGACTTAACGCCGAGCCTTGGTGTAATCCAACTGTAATAGGAAAACTCTTAATCAAACCTTCTTGTATCCGAACACAGGTAACAGCTCTTTCATATATGTCTTTAATAACTTGAATATAAGCAGTGTAAATCTCTTTTTTAAAATTCTCCAAAGTATTTCTCTTGAGACTTTATCATAAGCTTTTTCCAAATCAATAAATCTAAATGTAGATTTTCTTTTCTCTACTTAAATTTCTCCATTAAACTTCTTAATAAATGAATGACTTCTATAGTAGATCTACCTGACATAAAACCAAACTGATTCTCTAATACCTTAGTATTATGGCGTAACTTTTGTTCGATCACCCTCTCCCAAAGTTTTAAAGTATGACTCATTAATTTAATTCCTTTATAATTGACACAATTTTGTACATCGCCTTTATTCCTATAAATAGGTATTAATATACTTTTTTTCATTCATTTGACATCGTTTTAGTCTTTAAAATCTTATTAAACAATCTAGTGAGCTAAGAAATTCCTTCATCTCCTAAGCACTGCCAAACATCTATTGGAATGTTATCTGGTCCTACTGCTTTTGTATGCTTCATCTTCTTTAAAGCTTTCCAGACTTTAGCTTTACTAATACGTCGGATGTAAGAGTAATTTTTTCTTTTTTTAGGGTGTTGAATTTTGTAAGATTAATTGAATTTTCATAACCTTCATTGAAAAGCTGTTGAAAGTAACTCATCCATCTATCTTGAAAGAAAATTGTCAATATATGAAAAAAATAAAATAAGAGTGCTTATGGTTTATGTTCCTACATCAATGAGCAATGCATACCAAAAGGAATTTTATGGATGTGGAAAGAACAATTAGAATTATAGGAGCAAGCCGTCTCTCCATATCTCTTTCGTAATTTTTCACATTCTTGTTTTTTCCAATCTTTCTCTACAATCTCCACAACATGGAATAGGTTGGGATAGAATTTTATTGATAATGTTTGTAAGGTGGGTGTCCCTAAAGTCAATCATGCCTCCCTTAGGTGAAGCAGAAGGGGCCTGAAATCCAGTATTTTTGATGCAAACATCTATGAAGCCTGTTATGATTAGATTTGTTAGAGTTACATCGAAATTGATTCTGTACTTCCTATTTAGTTGGAAAACAATTGAGTCAGTTGTTAGATTAGTTGTGTTGAATCAATTTAGTCATAACTAATTGAGCATGTTTGATTAGGTTAATTAGCTTGAATTTTTTATTTTAAAATTATATTATATTTCATGTTAAAAATAGTATTTGTTTTGTTCCCACTTTGTCAAATTAGAGTTTTGGCGTTGAAGATTTTTTTTCATAAGAGTAATTTTTGTACATATTTTCTTGCCCTATGAATAAAGTAAAATTTTCCTGTTTAGTTCATGAGATTGGATTGATTTTAAATTTTGGATAGAAGGGGTTAGGGAAATTTCTAAATCCCTAATTTTATACGAATTTTCACTTCTTCTTTCTTCCTTCCTCCGAACCTTAGCCATCGTCAATGTTCTATATCATTAGTTATATCAGAGTATTTGTTTTGTGTCAAAATGTGTTTTGAGAAAATTCAAGATGTTATACCCAGTTTGCTAATTTTTTTATATCTTTGATCTTCAAATATTCAATATGTGATGTGATTTAAATTTGCGGTTCTCTTTTCTAACACAACTGACTTTCCATCCTCACTTTTATTGATCCTAGCATTTCTTCATTTTCATATCAAACTAAGCTGCATTTTTTCCATCTGATTTTTACCATCAATTTCTGTAATCACATAATTATGGTTGAACAAATAATCATCTATGTTCTCAATGAGCCATTCTTGCCAAACCTGTAAGTTTATTATCAACCAATAGATAACATATATGGCAAATAAAAACTTTCTTTCGCTTAATGACAGGATGAAGCTGCCCATATTTTAGTCCACTTTGTGGAATTTTGAGCTGCATGTGATCTTTCAATTTGATTAAAAATAAAGAAGTTAATGTCATTAAGCTTGATCTTTCACTGATATACATTTTATGGGCGTGAAAAGTATGTCTTAAAAGGGCTATTTTAACTTGTTGAAGCAACTGACATATTGCCTTAAAACCAAACTAGTTGACATCTTCTAAAAAATGGAAAAAAAATCTTCTAAAAACCAAACTAGATGGGGTTGGATACATGTATTTCTCCTCTCCATTCAACTTCATATAAAGCAACATTCTTTGTGAGCAAAGGCAATTCAAGGTTTGTGTGATGACCATATCCCGAATTATTTTTGGTATTCCTTCAACTTTCTTTAATGTTGTTACTTGAATCCCATCACATTTTATATATGAATTTCTTAGGACTGAGGGTGTGAAGAAGGCAAATAGTGAATATTTGGTAGAATTGTGAAAGATTATTGTGTAAAGAAGACAGGATAAATGCCAAAAATATTCCCACATGTGAGTTATTCCTTTTTTTGTGTTCATTACATTTACTACCTAGATTTTTTATCTTATGCTTTCACAAAATTATCAGTAACATATTTTGGTCATACAAAATAGAGTTATTATAACTCATTGAAACAGACAACTCCACATTGCTTTAAACCCCAAATTAGTTGGGATCAGATACATTGATTTCTCGTCTCCATTCAGTTCAATATAAAGCAATGCTGTCCATGAGGGCAGGTGATTCAATGCTTGTGTGATTATCATATCCCGAATTAGTTTTTCTATTCCTCTTCTCTTTAATGTTGTTACCTGGATCCCATCACATTTATGTTGTATTGGCTTTTTGAAAGTTAGAACAGTGAGTACCAGGAAGGCTTATAGAGAACAATTGACAGAATTATGAAAGAAGAGTAATAAATATTGCCCATGTATGGGTTATCTTTTTTCGGTGGGTTTGTTACATTTACCACCAAGACTTTTGATCTCATGCCTTCATAAAAATTATCAGCTGCATATTATGGTCATCCAAAATAGAGCTAATTAATTCATCTAAATCTGAAAAAAAGAATGTTCATTTAGTTGAATCTTTCCTGCTGTCTGATAATGTTCTCTCTATTATGAGAGTCAATGTTCTGCTGCTATAACTTTTTTTTTATTTCGTATTTTGCATTTTTTCCAGGCACAGTATGTTGTATTATTATTTTCATTTAAAGAGCAGCTCCAGCAGCATGTCCGTTTGCATGCAATGGATGCTGTGATGGCTTGTTGGGAGCTTGAGCAATCTTTGCAAACTTTGACAGGTAATTTATATATCTTAAACTCAGAAGTCTCAAAATATAATACATCACCTGCAGAGGTTTTATGTACTTTGTGAGTTTTTATACTGTCTTCATTTTGTCTTCATTGGAAAGGATTAGCTTTTAGTATAAACCACAACTCTTTGGAAGTAAATGTCTGAAACAGCATTTTTAAGCATTTGTGTTTTACATATTAATTCCATCGTTACTATGAAAACCCTATGCTGGTGTTAGACTTTAAATTTCTGCACATTAGTTATCTTGTATAAATTACACTCAGGTCCCAGCTCATCTTTCATACAGCTAGCTCTGTGCTATGTGACTCATCATATGGCTTGTTTCAGGTAGGTTTCTTTGTTAAATTTCTGTTAATTAAATGAAATGGAATATTACTCCTCAAATTTTCTCTCTTCCTCGGAGAGGGAGGGGCATAGAGGGAGGGAGGGATGACGCCCAGAAAACTAATTGATGAAATTAAATTATCAGAAAAAGGTTATGTGAATGAATTCAAAAACATGGTCCTATGTGAAAGTGGGATAAACTTTTGGGACCCAGGTGCAATTTACCCATTGTTGTCATACGCAACATGTATTCTTGGTCAAGCAGCAGATATACATATACATATTTGTCTTTAAAACCACAAACTGTTTTTCATATTCTACTTAATAATTATTGTGTTTCTTTAAATCACTAAATTTTGTTTCATGATGATCCAGAGGGCTGTAAATGAACTGAGTCAACTCGAGCCGAGTTTGGCTATGTTCCTGTTCAAGTTTGTTTCAGATTTTATCATTGAAACTCAGTTCATAAATGAGCCGAGCTTTGCCTACTATGATCAAGCCTAGGTCATTTCATGAAATGGCAATGGAGCTCTTTATTGACTCTTCCATCGAGCTTCCTGTCAAGCTGTTATTCAACCAATCAAACAAACTCATGTCAAGCTCAATTATCGAGGTTGTCTAACTAATTAATTATGAACGATTAGTCACATACGGAGACATGTCATTAATGAATAACTAACATATTCTTCACTTCTTTGTAGACAACTTGAAATTAGCAAAATGATTAAAAATAGCATAACAACAATAAAAAAATTCCAAGCCCGCTAATGAGCCTCTGTTTGAGCTTTAAACAAACTTGTTCACTATCCTCATATATGTTATTCTTGAACATGAATGAGATGAGCATCAATATGCTCAAGCTTGCTCATTAAACTTGAAGAACCAAGTATTGAGTAGTTCGTTGAAACCGTTCATTTGCAGCCCTCAACCTTCTGCTCCAGACAGCAATATTTGTTTCGTAATTTGCAATAGCACCCCAATCAATAGCAAATGAGTAAACTACCTCAAACTTGTTAAATCATCAAAGAATTTGACTTCTCTAATTATTTTTTGCTGCTTATAATAGCAGGGTTTGCGCCAAGTGAAGGCATAGGTGCAACCATGTCTGATGATGAAGATGACCAAGCAGACAGTGCTATTGACTTCTATGATGGGAATGCTGATGAGCTAGATAGTCTAGAATTCGGTCCTCTTATCCCGACTGAGAGTGAAAGAACACTGATGGATCGTGTCAGACAAGAGCTGAAGCTTGAGCTGAAACAGGTTGTAGTTTGTCAGACATGAAATATTTAGACTCAAACATGGCTAATTTTTTGGTTTATAGGGATACAAGGAGAAGATTGTAGATATTCGAGAGGAGATTCTTCGTAAGCGAAGAGCAGGGAAGTTGCCTGGAGATACAACCTCCCTCCTCAAAGCCTGGTGGCAGTCTCACTCCAAGTGGCCTTATCCTACTGTAAGTACAGCACAACTAACTGGCACTAAGGTTGCGCTTGAAAATAGCTTAAAAATAATTTATATTTTTATATTATTTAAAATTTTCAAGCAACTTAAATCTTATGTCATCTTTCAAGTAGCATTTCAAGCAAATTAAAGGATTTTAGGCTACTTAAAGGTATTAGTACTGTTTGGATGTGCTTCAAATGTAAACACCTTAAACTGTTTAGAAATGTATGCCAAATGTAAACATTATCATCATCATCTATGTAGCATTACTAGGGCTGTAAATGAACCTGTGTCTGATGAATAGCTTGATGTTAGGTTTGATAAGAGCTCATTCATGTTCGGTTCATCAATATTAATAAACAAGTTTGAACATAATTTTAAAAGCTCGATTGGTAAATGAACAAGTTTGAATATTCTAGTGTTCGACTTGTTAATATTAATGACTTCGTATGAAGTTCATGAAGAAGCTCGAATATAAGGCTTGATATGATGTTTTTTTAGAGATTTTAGTATTTCTTGTCTATTAATATGAAAATAATTCATTATTCATGATAATAAACCTACTCGTGAATTTATTGATATCCTTGATATATAAGAGTTTGTCTATAGTCTTTGTGTTCGTGAATTTAGATATATATGAGCTTGTTCATGACACATTAGTAGCTTATTCGCGAAACATATGAATCAATCCCAAACATGCCTTTATGTTTGCGAACTAAGCTCGAACAAGCTCGAAACAAGATTGAGCTTGAGCTTGAGTTTGGGCTCGGTTTTATTAAATGAACATGAGCTCGAACAGATCACTTCTCGTTATTTAAGACCCATACTACACCACTTCTTTTTCTCCCACTCCATGTAAGGCAATTTACATCTCATCCTTGATAATGCACCTTCATTTTTTTTGTTATCACGAGTTCATGCACATATGACATTAAATTAGTCTTAATTACTTCTTTGACAACTAATATCTACAGGTAGAACTTTTAGAAGTTATAATGACAACAGATGAAGCGCTGTGCTTTGTAAGAGTATCAAATCTCATTTGGATCATAACCTATATGCTCAAAATTTTAGATCAGCCGTTTAACAGAAATTTAACATGCTTCCTATCAGTTGACTGAGGATGCTCAAAATTTTAGATCAGCCGTTTAACAGAAATTTAACATGCTTGCGTTTTAATGACATACCTATAATTACACATTTATTTGTCAGTATATCGATCAATTTTAAGAGAATAGGCTCTTTTAGGGTCTGATTTATGACATATTAATGAATTTGAGTTGAATAGTGATGTTTTTGCTTCTATTCATTGCATTACGTTGAATTCAAGTGAAGTACAAGCATTTAAAGAACTATTCATCGCATAATAAGTTATTTTAACTGAATAAAAGCAATTGTGTGTGTATTCAATTAGTTTTTGTTGTATTTGAAGAGAATATATGCAATTTGACTTTAATCTTGTCTATATGAAGATTTTTTAACATAATACCATGATTTCACACCTAATGTTTGCTATATATCAGTTGACTGAGGATGCTCAAAATTTTAGATTAGCTGTTCAATCAACTAAATTTTCATATTCAAAAAATAAGTGTTGTCATTGTAAATAGAGAGATATTTTAGTTGTCTAATGAGTAAATGAAGATATTTTTAGTCGCGCAAGGATAAATGTAGAAATGATTGGAATTGAATAAAATTAATCTAGGTCAGAAATTGGGCCAACTTAGGATTGTCTTTAGACTTAAAGGCCCAGGTTCTAAGTAGTTTAAGCTTAGGATACAGCTTTCTGACACAAACTAATGTGAGGCAATGCGATTTGATACCAAAATTAATACTGGGAAACACACTCTGATACCGAAATTGATGCAAGATGGTGAAGATGTGATTGCTAGGGTTCAAAGGATGAAGAAAAAATGACAAAAAATGATAGATAACTTGAATTTCTAGGATTTACACTTAAGGTTTCTCATTATTCCCTTTAGGGATATAGATCTCTTCTAGAGTCTCTAAATTAATTTATTCCAAGGTTAATTTCACACAAGATAAGTTTCATTCTTTTATTGCATTTATTTATTTCTCTCGAAATATGTACATGCTCTAACTTATTTATAGTCAAATAAAGTAAAATAAAAAATAAAAAAGACTAGATAATTATCAAAATAGGATAATTCTAACTAATGTAAATTATTATTTTTATTCATTTAAATGGCATTATCTAGTATACTAAATCAATTTGGATAAATCAAACTAATTTAAATTTAACAAAACATATAATATTTGCATATTTTTCATCTTCATAAAAAAATATGTTATGGATTTGATTTGGACCATCTATTATCTGAATGCCCCTATTACATAATCTTAGACATTGAAGGCTCTTTTTGGTAATTTTAATATATTTTGATTTGGATAATCTCTAAACTTGAAGGCCCCATTTGGCAAAGGGAAAAGAAAGGCCTAATTGGCTAGCAAAAAAATTCTAATAAAGAGTTAATTTTATTTTACATTTTACACAAATATTATTATAATAATAAATTTTATTTCACATCTTATATATTATATAGTATAACAAATTAATATTATTTTTCATCATTCATGAGTTTCAATAATGATTAAAAAACACGTATTTTTTGTTTCAAAGAAGTTAAGTAGATTGACAGAGTATTTCCATCTGAACATTCTCATTTCTATTATTTCATTCCAAGTTCAAACTGGCTAAATCAGCTGTTTACCAAATATTAATCCTTCTGAGAGGCTCTGAAGTGCTAGATTGGATATTGATGCATAGCTGTGCTAATTAGGAGGAGGACAAGACAAGGTTGGTGCATGAAACTGGGCTGCAACTGAAGCAGATAAACAACTGGTTCATCAACCAAAGGAAAAGAAACTGGCACGGTAGCCCCTCACCTTCTACTATCACCAAAAACAAGCGTAAAAGGTATTGCTATTTCTTCATTTATCCATTCCATTCCTACAACAGTGGTTATATTGTAGGGACTTTTACATATATGTCAAAAAAGTTGGTTATATACATTAAAATATTATAATCTCGAGACTACAGCGTAATATCAATTAGGTCTATGATTTTGAAAAACTTTCAATTACGCTTGTGTTTTATTAAATTTTCAAGTTTATCCCTAAGGTCAACTTGAATGTTTTAGGCTTGTCTTTCAAAATAGTGTCGGTCAGGTTTTTATGATTATGATTTTTTTAATTTAAATGATCACGTAAATTCTTTTTCGCTAAGCTTCTATCCCCTTGCAACTCATTTTTTAAGGTTGTTAACTTCGCTTGAAGATCAAATATCAATCGAAAGTTGAATTAGATTTTGGATCTAACCGAGTTGATTTGATCCAAGCAAATTAACTAATGAGCCGTTTTTATAGTCTGATGTTTTTATCAATTTAATCTTGAGCGAATTAAGTTTGCTCGAAATTAAAATCGAATAAAAAGGTTAAAAATATTATTCGCATATTTATACATATAACTAGCTTCAAAAAGTTTGCTCTAAATCAAACTGAATAAAAAGTTAAAAGATATTATTCACATATTTATATATATAATTAGCTTCGGTAGGTTAGGTTTTACATTAGCCTAATGGATAATTACATCATAATTTCTTCCATGATTTTTGTTTAAACCCTATTGATTTCAGATTAATTTTTTGTGTGTTTATTTCTATTTGGTTATGATGGATGATTAAGATTTAAACTAATTGCATGAATAAACATATTATACTTAAGATTTTGACTAAAAAATCAAAATTATTTGAAAGTTGGATCGAGCTTGAATCAATAACGAATGAGTCAGGCTTAGCTTGGATTGACATCAGATCTAACTCTTCTTGTTCTTATTTTGGATTTGTTCAAGATCGCATCGTAAACTTTCAATTCGGTCTTAAGTTGAAGTCGGATCGGCTCAAAATTAGACCGTTAACGACCCTACTCTTTTCTTCCTTCTCCTTTTACTTCTCCCTTCTCTCTCTTTCTCCCTTTTGCTACGTCATCCGGTAGATCTTGTGTGCGTGCGATATAAATTGTATATATATATATACATGTTCATACAGAGAGAGGAAATACAGAGAGAGGCCTTCTTCCTCTCTCTCTCTCTCTTACACACACACACACACCTCCCTGCCTCCCTCCCTCCTTTTCTCTGTTTTGCTGCACTTACTTCGTAGGCTTCCCTTCCCTCTTTCTTGCCTTCACACAAATCATACGAATCGTGCTGCCTGCTAGCTGAATTTTCCCAATTTTTTTGGTAACACTTAACGTGACATTAGGCCCTAAGCTCAAGGACGTCAGTGATATTTATATATTATAGTTTCAATGACTTAGGATCTGATCTGGGATAGTACAAGATTTTAGATGTTTTAGCATGTAAATGAAAACCTTTTTATGAAATATTGTTCGTAAATTTTTCTATTTTGAAAATTCAATTTTGAATGATTGGCCCTCCGTCCCTATATTTTTTCCCCAATCTGTAGCGCAGGTGACAATTTCATGGCAGGCTGCTGAATATTTGTAAAGATTATCAAGTCTAAAGCTGAGCAGCATCTTGGCAGAATTTTCAACTTCAAAGATTATCCTAATCCGAACCTTGAATTGAAGAAATATTTATATCTAGAGGGAGAGAGAGTTCTGTTCTCCAGGTAATTTGTTGCATCTACTCTCCAGTTATTTTCTACATAAGAAAATGATACGGATCTCTCACAACTAGCCCGCAAAAATTCTGAAATTTTTACGTATTAGTTTTAGCCAATAGTTGAGGGAATGATGCAATGTATTATTCTCTAAATTAATGGATAAAGCTAATATTTAATGATTCTAGAATCTTTAGTAGCTAGTTATGAGGGTTATGTAGCATTGTTCTTTCTACCTTAGATATGCTCAAATTTAGAATTTAAATTTTAATGTTATAGGTATGTTTAGTTTAATATTATAGTGGTGTTATATGATATTTTAATATTTAGAATTCATTTGAATTACAATTTTATAAATATCTATAAGATTATTTAGACAATCAATTTAAGTAATTAGGGTAAATTATACTCGAGTTTTTGAGTTTGGGACTTAATAATATGTTGGTATACGTTTTTAAAATTATAATATTTACGTCTCTGAGTTTTAATATAATTATCAAATAGGTTATTATTTATTTTTTTAATTGAATATTTTATAACTATTATTATACTCCTTCCTCTCTTCCTCTCTCTCTCTTGTGCTCTTGCTCTCACCCCTCTCTCCGTAGCAGTGCCACCGCGAGTGTCACAAGTGGCCGCTTAGCTGGCATAAAGGGTGGCAGGCATAGACCTTGCGTATGGCAAGCGTAACTTTTAAGTGCGCCACACGAGGTTGCGTCGCGAGCCGGCGCGAGGTTTGCGCTTGCCTCCATTTGTGTCGACAATGCGGTTTTAGTTTTTAATAATCAAGTATTTTTTTACTATGAATCATCTTATTTTTGGCCTTCTTAATGTAATGAAAAGCAAAATAGAACGTATTTAGCAATAAATAGTTTTAAAAAGTCTATTTAAAAATTTGTATTTTTAAAATATGTATGTTGAGATTAATGCTTCGTTTGGTTCGAATTTTTTTTTTAAATAAGAAAAAAAATATTTTATTTTTTAAGTTTAATGAAAAAAAAAAATATTTTAATATTAAAAATTGTATAAAATGTGAAATATTTGTAATTATAATATTCATATGTTGGTTATAAAATAAAATGATTTTTAATAGTTAAAATTTATGTGAGGTAAAAAAAAATTGATTCAAATTAAATGGGATTTAAGAGTATTTGTTTGGGTATTAGATTTATTATACTATTATCATAATTTTAAAATAAATGAAGAAAACAACAAAAAAATGAAATAAAGGTATTATACATATTTTAAAAATAAAATAATAATAGAAGTTAAATAAGATTAAAGTCAATATCATAACTATAATAAGCAGTTAAGTACTTGCCAATTTAGAGGCAATAAAACAATATATAATTTTTAACTGGTAATATTTTAGGATAAAATATTAATAATAAAAATTTTTATAATTAAGTGTGTTTGAATTGAAATAATTAAAAAATAGAATATCTTTCTAAAAAAAATCTCAAATCACGCAGGTTAAAATGAATAATTTCTCTATGTATACAATATCACCTGCAAAGAAATAAAAGAAATAAAAAAGAGCAACCTCCTTGCTCCGCTTCATCAAAGCGCCAGTGCTCCCGAAGACGTAAGCGGTGTTCACCTACCATCCTGGAGATGAGATTATAATAGTTTTCAAATGATATTCTATTTGTATTATTTTCTATTAATATAT
>JAEMOT010000978.1:126072-252059 GCA_019297695.1 Apostasia ramifera
TATAAATTTGTGAGATTAAGAGATTAAAATAATTTTAAAAACTAATATTTGGATTTAATAAATAATTATTTTAATCATGTCTAAAAATTTTAATTTATTTAAAAAAATAAAATAATTATTTTATATTTTATTTTACTTTAAAAAATAAAATAATTATTTTATATTTTATTTTACTTTAAAAAATAAAATATTTTTTTTTTAAATTATGTTTTTTTCTTCAACCAAACGGGCTATATAATTATAGTTAGGTTCATTCTTTCGTTAAAAATTTCCTCAAATAAGGCTAAAAAGACTATTTTACCAATGTCTACAAAATCTCTCTCTCTCTCTCTCTCTATCTATTTGAAGCTATCGCCTCCGTCATGGCCGAGTTTCACCATCTTTCTCCTCCTGCAGCCTCGTGTGAATAGTATAATTGAACTTTTAGCGCATTATGTCCCATTGGATAATTTTTGATGGGAAAAAGACATCATTTTTCATTAAATTTTGTGATATCCTTAAAGAAAATGTCAGTTAATTTTGTACCGTTTTATATTTTATTCTAATATAATACTATAAGTTATAGCTATGACATCTCGAGATCAAAGAAGGCGGGGAGTGATCGTCGAGGTGATGTTCATTTGAGTGAATCTAAATTACCTGAATAAAAAGAGACTCCTGACAAGATTCTAGGTGGAGGGCACAAGATTGAATTATCTCACATTGGAAGGAGGGAAATCCTGAGTAGAGAAGCCTTTTGGGGTAAAATCGTGAGGCTAATGATCGAAAATTTTATAGTTTAGCGTGCTTGAGCTGGAGTAGTACTGGGATGAGTGATCTTTTTGGGAAGTACTCAAATCATGTAGTTCGCTAAAGTCACAGTAGACAATACCTCTATAATTGGATCACAAGATGTACAATATAGTATTAGAGTCAACCTCCTACAATATGATGTAATTTGTGGTGAGGACGAATCAAGCGAAAATTAGTGAGATTGTGACATCCTCTCTTAACAAAGCTTTTAGGTAGAGGGGCACAAGAATGAATTGTCTTATATTAAAAAGAGGAGAGATAGTGAGTTGTGTAAGTAGATAACATAATCTCAAATAGTAAAAATATTTTTTAAGAAAAAATTATGAGTAATGATGAGAAATTCTATATTTAAGTGTGCTTAAGCTGGCGTAGTATTGAGATAGATGACTATCCTGGAAAGTATTTAAGTCACATAATTTTCTAAAATTAAAGTGGACAATACCTTTGCAATTGGATTACAGAATATTACAATAGCTATGCGAATTTTTTTAAAAGAAAATAATAAGATCTTCTACATGTTTTCTTTTTTTTTTAAAGAAAATAATTTTTACTAATTTAAGAGGCCACATTGAGTAAGTCAGTATAAATGATAGAACTTAAAAACAAGGGCATTATATCGTTCCAAACAACATTATGATTAATTGAGAGAGCTAAGGCGGCTAGCTTGTGAGCTGCACTATTCTCTTCATGAGGATAGTAGGAGACCAAGTCATTTGCTACTTTGAGAATGCTTTCCATAACGTTATTCAATACCGATTCCCACCACCCTTTTTGGGAGACTCATCCCTCATCTAGTTGGCACCCTCTCCCTTCGGCCTTATCAAAGCTAATGTTGACGCCTCAGTTAGAATTAATGAGGACCACGTAGGTATTGGCATAGTGGTTCAAGAGAACCAAGGGATGGTTCTTCTGGCAGCTTCGAAGTGTCGTTATGATCATTTCTCACCACATACACCTGAATATTTCGCCATAAAACAAGGGGTGACTTGCTTTCAATATTCAGCTTTACAAAAGTGGATCCCTGAATCATATGCTAGCAATGTAGTAACAACTATTTACCACTCAACTCCTTTTGCTCGGGATCTTCTATATGAACAAGAATATGATGTTCAATATATAATATAAAGATATTTCATAGGCATGTATCTAATTCTCTCAATCTTTCCATTCTGCTGGATGTTTTTTTTTTTTTTTGTCCTTCTGATTATCAAATTCCAGCTTTTGATGTTATTTTCAGTATTTTTTTCATACTATGTTTAAGAACTATTAAACTTGAAAAATAAAAGCTGTTCAAAAAAAGGGCCAACCATTTCCCAACGCAAAGACCAGACAAACTACTCAATTGCAAGCAGTTTCTTGCACTCCTAATCATAACTCATCTTTTACATTATTGATCAACAATGCCTACTCTCTCTCTGAAGGTCTGCTCTTTGTGGTCGAGCCAAATCCTCTTACATCCAAATATCTAAGATAAACAGCAATTAAGCTCTTCTAGTTTAGATTTATGTGCATTTAGGTCCTTTTAATTTCTAAATTAATCAAATAAATCATCTAATTTGAGATAATATACAAACAGATTTTTTGACATTAATAAAAAAACTTAATAGAGAATATTTTTTAGATGAAAATAATATCCAAACTGATCTATTAAGTAGAAAAATAGTGTCTATTAGATACTTTAATTAATATCGAAAGATCTATTTAGTTAATTTAGAATCTTTAGAGATCTAATTACACATAAATTTAAAATAAAAGAACCTAATTAATGCTAATCCAAACATTGACTAACTGCCAATCACAAAAGATCAAGCTGAGACAGTTATGATCCTAGCTCTATAAATATATATTCTCAGAAGCTCTTAAATAGTAACACACATGCTGAGTCCTCAGATTCTCCTTATACACTGAATCCTTGTAATCATTCTTTGGTATTTCCTTTTGTCCACCAAATTTTCAATGTAAAAAATCTCGCATCTACTTTAATTCTTGTAGTTGTCGTATTTAACCGCATAAAATCAGTGTGTGATTGCTTCGTGAGAAGACCGAGATGAAAACCCTTTAATCTAACGACAAAATTGCACGTCAATAATATAAAATCGTACATATTTTTGAGAATTATTAGGCGAGTTTCAAGTTTCACATATAATGCTAGCCTAAAGCCACAAAAAGCTGTAAAATTACCTCATTGATGCAGTTATATACCCTTGTGAGAGCATACTCACTAACCATGCCTAATGTGTATTCTAGTTCCACAACTTTGGGAAGGTTTGAATATGTTAATTAGTTTTTTTTTTTTTTTTTAATATTTTATCTCGTAGCACTGCAAATTTTACCATCCTAATTGAAAATTGTGAAGCTATGATATGAACCTGGACTCTTAGTATCCAAGCAAGTTTCTTTCCCATTGAGCTAGAAAAGCATCACAAATATGTTAAATAGGTTGATGAAAGAGCAGCATTCTAGTTTTTACCTCGAATTTGGTTGCCTTAAGCTCCAATAGAAATGGGATCACAAATGTCATTGTATCTACTATTTATATATTTCACCAATAAATGTAAGTGCATTTTGTTGTGATATCCCTCGAGGAAGTTCGACAATAATGAGAGTCAAGGAAGAAGTTTGAAAAGAAATGTAAAAGACATCCTTGAAGAAAGTATTTTTTTTTTTGGTAAGTGCATTTTGTTGTGATATCCCTCGAGGAAGTTCGACAATAATGAGAGTCAAGGAGGAAGTTTGAAAAGAAGTGTAACACAACTCCGATTATCATCTTCATCATCTCTATCAAAATCATTATTGTTATGACGGGAAACAATCAAGATTTTTTACGTGGAAAACCGACTGACGGAAAAACCACGGCTCCTTTTCGAGGAGGCTTGAAAGATCACTAGAATTAACTTTTTTGGTTACAGTATGCTCAAAGGATTTTTTTTGGATTTTTGCCCTTTTGGAGGCTGTTTACATGAGATATATATACTATGATCTGCTTTGTCTAGTCACTTCAGCCGAATAATCTACAGTTCTAGCGACGGCTCATTTAAGGCCTGCAGAGGGCTACTATGTGACTTCTGCTGTATGATGTACGAGTGGTACAGTCTGTCAGCGGAAAAACCGCTTTCTCTTCCAGAGCAGTACGGTTCCCAACGGTCGGGCGTCTGTCAGATCAAGCCTTTGCTTTTCGCCTTGGGGCTCTTCGGCGTATGCTGTTCGGGCTGATACATCTCTTGTTCGACGTGGAGGCCTTGCTTACGTGGATTCCACGCAAGCTTCTACGTGGACGGTCCAGATGAAAAAGTGTGGATCCAATGTAACAATTATAAAACTAAATTTAAAACAAAAAAATCACAAACCTGATCTAGTACAGCCATGTCAAATCTTGCCTGTATGATAAAGATCTTGCTGCCCCTTCTATGCCTTTCTCAGAAATCTGGGGACAATCTTCAACTATGAGACTATCCAATTTCTCTAACCCAGCAAGTGGTTTCAGCCCAATATCTGTAATACCCAGGCATTTGCAAAGCTTCAGAACTCTCAAGCAAGGAAAATGAACAAGAAGCATCATTCCTTCATCACTCACTTCCTGGCATTGACAAAGCTCTAATACCTGCAAGTATGGTGAAGAACAGATTGCCTCCATTCCAATATCATTGAAGAAATAGGCACCTTGAAGTTTCAAAGTCCGAATCGGACAACTCTGAATCAGACCGACGACAGCACCCGGACCAAAGCATGAGACAGACGGAAATTCGCCATCCGAAAATGATAATTCGAGCTCATCGAGCATGCGGCATCCACCTGCCAATGCCCTCAAGCTCTCATTTGACAATGGGCTATTCAGCAAAACCGGTGCCGTGAACTGTGAAGGCAGACGCAGTGAGAAGCTTCGAAGGTCCATCGAATTCTGAGATAGCTCAATCACCTCCCTGTCTGTTATTCCAATGCACATATGCAACTGAAGCTTTTCTAATGACAAGCATCTTCCTAACACAAATGAAAGGCCTTGACCAGGGGAAATGATGCAGTTTGTCAAGCTTAGTTCCTCTAATTTATCACAGCTGATAAATTGCTTACAACATTCACTGAAGCTAGATTGATCATGGATTCTTGGGTACCTGTAATACGCATCAACTGAAAATTCTAATCTCCTGAGCTTCCTCCACCCACTGCCCAACATCACAAGATCATCCTCCCTTATGCCCCTGCAGTTCTTAATGGAAAGATCCCTCAAATTTCCAAATTTTCCCAAGATTTGAAGCCACTCAACGCTGTTCACTTTCATGCAGCGAATAAGCTCAAGGGTAGTAAGATTCTTGCAGCCCAAAGCAATTGAAAGAATCCCATTAGAGCTGACTGCCGGTGCAAAGTTCAGCTTGAGAGAGATCAGATTAGAGCAGGAAGATAAATGACCCAAACCAGTATCGTTGATGAAAGAGCAGAAACTTAGTGATAGTTCTTTGAGTGAAGGACAGTGGGAAGAAAGCACCTGCAATCCTTGATTCCCCAGCTGCCTACCGGAGGAAGACATCCAACCAGAGTAATCGATCTCCAGCTTCGATAAGTTTGGGAATCGGACGCATAACGCTGTCAGCGCTTCAACCGCGGGATGCAGGCCGCACGCAACGCGCAGGAAATCCCTCTGCTCCCCCTCAGATCTACACATCCGCTTGCACGCTAGAGAAACGGAATTCCGATCCGCAGTTCGATCGATTCGTCTCAGAACATCCAGAAGCAAGGGCTCGGGGAGATCCTCCATCGGAAGATGGAAAGCCCTAGAAAGAGAGATGACGATGAAAGCGTGAGAATGCAAGCGCATCAAAAAAAGGAACTGAGAGAGAGGGGCGAGCTTGATGTCGTCTCTGTTACCTGATTCAAACTGCTTTGATGGCTGACAGATCGCAGACGAGCGAAGACTGGCGGCGATGAAGACGATGATGAGGGTCAGTTTGGTAAGAGTGTAAGACCAATACCTTATATTCTATCCAAGGGGCGGCAAGATGGGTCCACGGGTCGGGTTCGGGTCGAACTCGAATCCGACCCGATTAAAATAGTTTCAATTTGAATCCGACTTATTTATTAAATAAGTCAAAATTTATGACTCGAATCCGACTCGATTAATAAATGGGTCGAGTTGGCAGGTTGACTGGACCAGTTTATAAAGTATTTTTTTGATAAATGCCCAACCCGAACCCTACCCGACTCGATTATGCCTAATTCGAACCTGACCTCTTTAATAAACTGGTCAAAATTTATGACCCATACTCAAAATTTACGGATTGAGTTTGGGTCAAGTTCACGGGTTAGGTCATATATTGCCACCCCTATAGCTATATTACTCAGTTTGAAATGTCATTGAAATTTATCACTCATTAGTTTTATTTTAATTTCAGTCAATACTAATCTAAAATTCGCTGATTTTATTTTGAACAAAAATCTCACATTTTTAGAATAAAATTTCTTAAAACTTAGATTTTTGAGTCAAAATTAAACATTATGGTATGTATTAGGCTAAAATTATTGAAACAAATACTATTGAAACTATTTGATTAAAAAAGATAATAAAATTATTAAAATTACCGAAGCTGATACTTCTATTTTACAAGCAAATTTGAAACTAAAATAAGTTTTTTTAAAAGCATTTAATCTTTAAAGCAAATGTTTATATATTCTTTAAAGTGGAAAATATTGATGTCTATAATCATCGAAAATGAATATTTACAGTTAACATTTATTTAAAGTGTTAGTTTCTTTATTGTGATTATGATATAATTATGTATTTTAATTTTTATCATTATATTTAAATTTGTTGATGACAAAAAAGTTATTAAGTTTAATATTTACAAGCTTGATAATTTATTGTTAACTTCGTGCTTCACACGTTGATAAAGTTGAAGAAATTTGGGAGTGGATCAAGCTTGATTAAAAAAGCGTCGGAGTGATCAATAATGATGAACAAAACTTGGAGATTAAGAAAAGCTTAATTAAAGATTAATTTTATTATTTCTTATTTGAGAGAATTACATACATACCTTTTAAATTATCTTGAATTACATATTAAACTCTTTATTTTTTAATTTTACAATTTAACCTCCTAAATCATCCAAAAATAACATATTTAGGTCTTTCTCAAGATTTTCAAAGTATATTTTTTGCTGATTTATAATTATTTGGATATTTATTACCAATAATATGTATATACAAATATTATAAATATATTTGAAAATATATGTATTCTACTAGTTTTCATTTTTGGATGATTTAAGGGGTTAAGTTGTAAAATTAAAAAATAAGGAGTTTAATATGTAATTCAAGATGATTTAAGGGGTATGTATGTAAATGACCCTTCTTATTTTTATTTTTATAGTATTAATGTAAAATTGTCTTTGTAGTGTTACGATGGTTTGAATCATAATTTTAGCATTTAGCACTAATTTGGGTATTATTAGAGATTGGTTGGTTTAAGTATAGACTGATCAAATTGAGTGAACCAACAATACCTTTAGTTTGCATGTCAATTGGCTTGGATGGATCAAGCAATAGATTAAAGTTGTTTAATCGTCCAGTTGATCAATTAGACACAATTTTACGTTGATCATTAAGATTCCAATATTTATTTACTTGATTGATCAAATTGTCTATCGAAAGCAGTTTGAGCTTAGGTTTTATTAGTCATTAGAGATCTTCTCTGTATAAATGAGGGAGGATCTTCTGAGTTATTTTTTGAATTTCATCAATTGAGAATTAATTTTTATTAGTGTGAGATTTTAAAAATTAAAAAAATAATGATCAGTCGTGATTAAGAAAAGATCAAGCTTAAAGGTGTTTATCTTGTGATTTAACTTTCAATATTTTAAGGTGCAATCCTAAGAATGCTTTTGTATTTTATTTTAAGTTTTTGTTGTTCCGCTCACATAATTAGTGAGAAGGGCTTTTAATCGAGGTTATTGGAAAAGGTGTTTAGTGGTTCCTTCAGATTGAGTGTGAAGATGTCACGTATTGTGTGACATAGAAAATATGAGATTTGAGTCTTTGTATTACGATAGAGGAGAAATTGATTTGTATGGACTTTTTTTTGCGTTTGATTTAAAGACTGTATCATTGTAGTTGGATACTTAGATTGAGTTGAGTTCAACGTCGACTCAGAATTGAGTTAAATTACGTTACATCATGATCTCATTTATTTGCACTTTTATATATTACTCTTGTATATGTAACTATTTATATTGGTTTTACTTGTTAATTATATTATTACTAATTTGTGCTCTTAGATGACTTTAATTGTGATATAATTGTAAGTAAATTGAATTTGATGTTAAAGTAAATTAAAATTTAAAATTGCACATTAGTGTATTCATAATGCCTAGACACCCTCCATATGATCCTACATAAATTTATATCTATCAAGTTTAAAATATTTATATTTTTAATCATTTATTTGGGTGATAAATGTAATTATGTAAATATTTGTCATTGTGGTGACAAATGTAATCATATAAGTATTTATCATTAGAATGATAAATATAAATATTTATTTTTGGGAGTGAAATAAACAATAGAAGTATCTTTGAGGTGGCACATAAGTAAAACTCACTTGATCTTAATTTAATTTATTTGTAGTTATTAATTTTAACTCGAGATTTGCAAATATTGAGAGAGTGTTGAGAGAAGACTATGAGTGCTGATTCTAACTATTGAAAGTAATGATATTTATGTAATGCAATTGACTACTAGACCATCGAATGTAATAAAATATGAAACTTAGAGACAGATGTATAATATGTTTTTATAATTAATTTTAATTATAATTTTTAAAATTTGCTAAAAGTTTTTTGTAGTTTACTTAAAATTATAAATAAAGTCTTTCGCATTTAACATTAATAGAATTTTAATTTTTCCCTTAATGTTTCTTTAAATTATCAAATTTATACTATTATAAATTCTCTTATTACTTTTTTAGTAGTTGCATCGCCTCATCGTTGCTGTAGCATTGTCGCTACCGTCTTACTAGCCTTTTTCTAGGGAGAGAGAAAAAAAGAGAAAGGAAAGAAAAAAGAAAAGAGCGAAAAAAAAGTAAGAGAATGAGTGAAGGAGTGGACTGAAAAAAGAGTAAGAAAATATGTGTGGAAGGGGCGGGTCCTCAACTAGCAGAGAGAGAGAGGAGGGGGCTGGCCGAGAGAAAGGCGTAAATTTAAAACTTAAATTTTTTTATAATAAAATATTCTTTAGTTACAGATGAAAATTATTAATTTAGATATTTTATAAAGTAATTTTAATTTTTAAGAACTTTTATTTTTACAAAATTTTTAAATTATAGATATTTTAATAATTTTTTAAAAATTATGAATTAAAATATAATTATAAATTTGAGAACTTTCAGTAATTAATCTTAATTTTAATTTTACTATCGATCAATATGCTAAAAGTTTAATACCTCGTAGACTTAAAGTTAATTTATCTGTAAAAAGGTAGAGGTCTATCAATCAGTGGTGTTTAACCCGAGGCACCGTGATGTAATTAACCCAAAAGATTATTTAACGTGTGATTAAATTGTTTTGTTCGATCCTCTGCCATGACCAAGCTCCCAAACATCGAAGTCCACGGAGATTGTTTCCTCCGATGGACTCCTACCCGCCACCGCCGGCACCGACAGTGGCGCCGGCGACTAGTAGGCGGCATCTCTCCTTCCACAATCACCAGATCCGCGCTCTAGTCCTGACGTTCATCGCGTACGCATCCTTCCACGCCTCTCGCAAGCCCCCCAGCATCGTCAAGAGCGTCCTCGCCCCGGATCCATCTTCCGCGACCTCGTCCTCCGGCGCTGGATGGCCGCCCTTCGACGGTGATCGTGGACCACACCGCCTTGGCGAGCTCGATCTCGTCTTCCTCTCCTCCTACTCCGCTGCTATGTACCTTTCCGGCCACGCAGCTGATCGCCTAGATCTCCGCTGCTTTCTCGCCGCCGGAATGATCGGAAGCTGCATCGCCACGGCCGCCTTTGGCCTTGCGTTCTGGCTTGATGTTCACCGCCTTTGGTTCTTCGTCGCCGTCCAGGTCGCAAGCGGTCTCGTCCAGTCGATCGGATGGCCCTGTGTGGTCGCCGTCGTGACGAATTGGTTCAGCGATTCGTCGAATCGGGGACTAATCATGGGTGTCTGGAACTCTCAAACGTCAGTGGGGAACATCATCGGGTCCGTTCTCGCTTCTGCAGTCCTCAATTTTGGTTGGGGATGGTCATTCGTTATCCCGTCTATACTGATTGGTCTTACTGGGGTTTTGGTTCTTTTCTTTTTGGTAGCGCATCCTCGAGATTTACAGATCCAGTCTATGGATTCTGAAGTGGAGCTGAATGTTGCCGCCTCTGCTGCAGTCGACGATGATGTAACGATCGAGGATTTGAATGGGCGAAACTCACAATTTTCTGAAGAAATTGGTCTTCTCAGGCCCGGATTTTCTCTAACTGAGGGGAAGGAGCTGCCAATTGGTTTCTTTGATGCCTGGAGAATTCCGGGCGTGGCTCCCTATGCCTTCTGTCTCTTCTTCTCAAAGCTGGTCGCGTACACTTTCCTCTATTGGTTGCCATTCTATATCCGGCACACAGGTTCGTCCACAATCTACCAATTTCAATAGTTCAGAGCTCTCTTGTTTGTTTTGCAGCTCTGTTCTTCCTATTTAATGCTCCATTCATCATCTTGAAGTAATCCTGAACTACAGTTGCATTAGATATTAGCTGTTGTTGATGCCAATGGTTAATCTGAAAAGAGGTCCTAGGAATTTACTTTGCACTTTAGTGGTAGAGCTCTATTAACGGCCTCATTTTTTGTGAGGCTAGATTTGAATGCCAAGTTTCCAGGTTCATTAGGATCAAAGAATGTTGAACAGGGTGCTGGACCTGAAATGGTTGGCTTTTACTTTTGTTTGGACAAATGATGATTCTTTAATTGAGCCAACCCACAGATCAATCTCTCTGGTGTAATGAGAATGGGAATTTACTGTTGGCTTATGGTGTTATAGTTTAATACTTGGTGAAAGAATTTGTTAGAATATAAAATTATTTTTGAACCATAACCTACAAACTTAAGCTTTTAGATCAGTTGGTAACTAAATATCTAATATGGTATTAGAGTTAGAAGTTCTCAAGTTTAAACCCTGGTGACTCCCAATTATCTCTAGGATAAGGTTTTAAAAAAATACTTATGCTGAACTCCATGCTGCAAAGCAAATAGGTTTGCGCGTGAGATGGCATGTTGGAATATAAAATTATTCTTGGGCCATAACCCACAAGCTCACGCTTTTGGGTCAGTTGGTAACTAGTGATCTAACAGAATTAAAATGTTCAAGGGAATATTTGTTGGACATGAACCGATTGATTGCAAAGCATGGAAAATTTAAGAAGAAAATGGAGGAAATCTACAAAAATCTTGAAACAGAAACACTTGCGCAAATTATGAAAGAACTTACTGCTTATGATTTTCACCTAAAATTAAGTATGTCCTGAGCTGCAATGAAAATTTTTAATTTCTCTGGAAAAGACGAACAATTATAGTGGTTATAGGTGAAAACATTATCCCGATCCAAACACAGTGCCAACAAGGAAAAAGTAATTAACAAAAGATCACTTAATCCTAACACATGTATAGTTTGCGTTGGACGTCGTTGCCACAAAATTAATTTCCCAAATTGCCATTCAAATTATGGAAAAAGAAAGATCTTGAAAAATCTTCTTGAAGATACTAAGTCTAGCAGAGCATCTACTCCAATAATGTTGTAGGCTCATAGGAATCACAAAGATGGTTGCATTTCAAGCATTGCCCAACAATAGTCATGAGATATTGAGTTATTTTCAATACTTCAGTTAATAATTGATTCTCTTCTCCAAGACATTGTTTAATACATTTTATCCCAACTTATTACATTCATAGCTTAAATTTAACTTAAAAAACTTTTATTCCAAATGGCATTTTTGATATGATCAAAGTACAGTTCTGTATCCATGTAGAATGTAGATTGGGAATGAGTATGTTTGAATGTTTGATTTCCTCAAGAGTATCATGATATTGTGATTTTTTAATGAAGCTTTTGATTTTCATATTTGTGGAAAATTTGTCATTAAATTGCTACACTGTTTACTGTTTTTATGCTGTAGCTGTTGCTGGAGAACACCCAACTCATAGAGCCTCTGGGATCCTTTCAACAGTTTTCGACATTGGCGGCGTGCTTGGTGGAGTTTCAGCAGGTTTCATCTCAGATTGGCTCAGTGCACGGGCAATTACTTCAGTCATGTTCCTTCTACTGTCAGTTCCTGCTCTTATTTTCTACCGCATATACGGAAGTATATCAATGTACTTCAACATTTGTTTGATGTTTCTTTCTGGCTTTTTTGTTAATGGTCCATACTCCCTCATCACCACAGCTGTTGCAGCTGATCTTGGAACACAAGATATAATTAAAGGGAATTCTCGTGCTCTGGCTACCATTACAGCTATCATTGACGGCACTGGCTCCGTTGGAGCTGCTTTGGGCCCTTTACTCACAGGATATATCTCAACTAGGGGATGGAACAATGTTTTCATGATGCTAATTATTTCGAATTCGCTTGCTATCATGTGTTTGATTCACCTCGCGAAAGCCGAAATAACTAGTAAGAAGAATCAAGGTATGGGCTCTATAAATATTGATGCAGAGGGATTGTAGTCTTGATGATCACTGGATCAGTTGATGTTGTGGTTGTTGCCATGCACTACCACCATAGATTATCCTCAACATTTTGTCATTGTATGTGTTCATGAGTTTTAATTCATTTTTTTTCCTATTTGAATGTTTTAATATTACTGATGTAGCAAATCTACCGAATGGTGTCAACTTTCTGTTTTTGATCATTTTGTACTATTATACTTTCGTTACGGGGTTTGTATCGTTAAATTAATTATTTGAGATACGCATCAGTTTTTCAAAAACCAACATAAATGTGATTTGAAAGCTCTACATACTTGCAAAAGGAGAACATAGTGAACTAGGAAAAGTTTTTCGGTTCAATATTCAGTCTATTCAGGGACCAACAATAGTGCACTATGTGTGCACTCTGGGTGGATCCGTGAACACCTATCGTGCTGTGGGTTGGTCTTTGAATAGTTCGAGGGCCGAACCTAATAATTTTTCGCAAAGTAGATGCTATATTGTGTCGTTCAATTTTTTGTGCTCACTGTGAATTATCCCAAAAACATTCAAAATTAAGTGGGAGCTATCACTAATTACTTTATATATCTTCATGCGATAATTATGTTTTTAGGTTGACTTGAGCATCAAATTTCGATCACCTGGCTCGTTTGGTTAGCTGATGAGGTTAGTTTAATGTATGATATTATATATAAATTTTAATACTAAAATTTAAATAAAATTTAACTTTATTTTTTATCATATATATTAAAAATTAACTAATTAGTTTTGCATATTCCACACATTATAATATAATAACTGATTTAATAATTTTTAATATAGATATTATTATCAAAAATTGATATCAAACTTATTCAGTAAATCTGTAATGCTTGAAATCCTTTAAAATTTCACACAAAAAGTGCCAACAGGTAAAAAATAATCATGGTCAAGTTTTTTTAATAAGTTTAAATTATATAAAATTTATTTTAAGTTTTATCTTAAAAACAATTTTTATGAAAATTTTACACACAGGAGACAAAATTTTGTTGAAATTACACATTTCAGTTAAAGATTTTAAACATTATGTGTTTCACATTAATTTAAAATTACATCCTTATTCAGCTTTATAAAAACAATTTTTCATTATATCATTATGAGAAATTTACGTACATGATACATAAAATTATAATATTTATTTATTAGATACTCAAAATATAAATATTATTTGAAAATATTTTAAATGCTTTAATATTGGTCACTATATATTGTGGTATTTATTCGTCACTTATTTTCTAGTATTATTGAATAATACTTAACACTTAATACTTGTTTCTAAAAGATTTATATAAAAAATCATGATTATATTCGATGAATCGATGCTATAGTAAGGAGCGGATAATTTTAATATATTTAAGATATTTTTGAATAATATCTATGTTTTAGGCTATATTTGGTTCATGAAATAAAAGTTATGGCTAAAAAGGCCATAGCAAAAAAAAATTAATTTATTTAAAAAAATTTAAGAATTATTTTATATTTCATCCTATAAAAATTTTAATATTAAATAATATCTTAATTTTATATCTAATATAATTCTCAATAAATCAATCAACTTTATTTCACATCCAACGTAATTTTAAACATAACTTATTTTATTTTACATTATATATATTTTTTAAACAAATTAAAATTTTAATTAAATCATTTTTTTATCTTCTAATTAAATAAGATCTTAGTAAATATAATAATTTTATGTATTATATGTATAATTCTCTTTATTATTATTATTCATAATATATTATGAACATAATTTAGAAATGCAAGTTTTTAAATATTTAACGCAACAAAATTAAAAAAAAAAGTCAATTTGAGTAAAATGCTAAGAAATTGCATGCAATATACATAATTTTTTAAATTTTAAACATTTTAGAAAAACATATAATTTTTATAAAATTTTATATATTACTTTTATTTTTATCTTTTGTATTTTTTAATATTCAATTACGTTTATTTTTTATTATATAAGTTTTAACACCTAATTAATTTTATTTTTTATCAAATATATTGTTTTAAAATAATTATTAGAGCTATCCTCTGAAAAAACGTTTGATGTCAAATCTGTGAGTTTATATTAAATTTAAAAGAACATAATTTACATCATCATTAAAATCTTAAATATTATAGTTTTTAAATTGCAAGTTATTTTTAAATGTTATTTAAATATTATTTTTATTTAAATGTAATTTAGAATTTATTAAATGGTTTAAAATTAATTTAAAAAATATTACACTAATAAAATATATTTTTTAATTTTAAAATTAAATAATTGTATAATTCACTAGTCATTTTTTTATTTTAAATGTATAATTATGATGAACATTATTATATTAATTTTATCATCTTGCGATTTATTTAATGAATAAAATTTATATATATTATCTTCTATTTTTAATGTATAATTATAAATTATTAGAATAATAAACAGTATGTTATTTTTAAAAAAAATATCTTCTGGGTTAAATTAGTGTAAAATTTTGACATATGAATTTCCTAAGTAAATTTGTGTAATTTTATGTTCTTGAAGGTGAAAACTGGTAAAAAAATTTATAAATGATCAAATAATAAAAAAAATCAGATGACAAAATTGTAATTGTCGTAATAATGCAACGTGGCGGCATGTGATTGCGCTTTCGAAGCATCCACTCCATCAAAAACCCTAGAACCGCTCTTCGCCGGCATCGTCGCCCCCTTCGGTTTTCCTCTCCTATCCTACTGCTCATCTCGCTCCGCAGGTACGATTCCTCCCTCTCTCTCTCTCTCTCTCTCTCTCTCTTCTCTCTCTCTGTTTCTTTCTCTTCCCCCGCTTGTTTTCTCCCACTTGCTGGGGTTTAGGAAGCTCGTCTCTCTTGCTTGCTCACGTCACGCTCTTAGGTTGGGATTCTCAGAGGTACATGAGTTGTTTCTTTGGAGAAACTGTGTATCATTGTTAGGGAGGGGGGATCTGGTTGACCTATGCGGCTATGCCGTCAGTTTTTTCTATTTTGATTTGTTCTATTTCTTGGAACTTTTTTGCGATCTTTGCCCTGATTGAGGGCCCTAGCTCAGATTTAAAATATCCGGAAAATTGGATGGAGGCTATCTGCCATTATCAGTGAAAATGCATATGTTATTATCAATAATTCTTTAGTTTTGTATTATCAGAAATAATCTTTACTGAAAATGTAATATACTTGAAGAAAACAAGAGCAAATCCTTGATCTTAAACTAGTAGTGGTCAAATATTGGACAGCGGTCTTCTGAAATTTCAAAAGGAAAGCTGTTATGTTTACATATTGCTATTAGTTGGACTGTATCTATAAGAGCACGAGATGTGGGCAGGCCAAACCCAAATTCTGCCCTAGAAGTTGGCTTCCACTTCATGCTGTAAAAGTCGTGAAGAAGCTTGCATCTACTTATGTCATCTTCAAACTTGTCACCCTCTTGGTCTAAAAGGTAAGAAATGTGATTGACTTGTCTCCAATGTAGCAGGAGAGAGATAGAGTGAAACATATGGATGCGCTTGTCCATGAGTAATGCAGGTTAAATTTGTTCTGAAGGGATCAGAGTAAATTCTTTGCTAGAAGTTGATAACGATTGTGGTATTTGATAAAAGTGAAGCTTGGAATGAAATTTGGGTTGGGCTAGATTTAGTTATTTTTTACCAAATTGGGAATTCTACAATCTGAATACCTGAGAACTGAGTACCAAGAGTTGAATATGATTCGGTCAGTTAGGTTTGGTACTTGAGTTTCATAATGGGCAAACTTTTCATCACAAGTTAAAGCATGGTATTTTAAATGATGCATACAGTTCCAAAGCTTTCAACTCCATGCATGCAATTCACAGATGTCATGAAACTATTATATGAATTGCATGCATGTGCAAGAAGTTCCCTTTGTAAATGTGCTTGTTCACATGTGATATTAATTTTGGAATTGTATTATTATCTGCATATTGCCATAGAGAAGTTTTCCTGAATTTATGGGTCAGAGAATTCTGGGATGAATTTGAGTTGCTTATCAGTTTGACTTATCCATATTCGCACCATAAGGGAGAATGGTCTTTAAATTGCCTGAATTTCTTTGCCATGCTTTCTGTGGACTTTTACTATTAAAATCACTGCTTAAATACTCATTTTTCTCACCCATTCTGTATGCCTTTTGGGAATTTTATACTTTTTTTTCAAAAAAATTGTTGCTGTTATGTATTCATGTAAAGTAATACTTAGCTACTAGGTATGTTACTGTTTCACAAATAAGTCTATTGCCTTCACTGGCATATTTAAACTATTAAACTTGATTGCTTGGCATTTTAATTGGAAAAATGGTATTGGAAAATCTGCTTGCTTTATGTTTTTTGGAGGGCAATAGATTGTTTTTCATCTAAACATGCTTCATAAAGCTTTTGATTTGTTTTCTATAATATAATGTGCTGGATATTCGTTACATCATATATTTATCTCAATGTTTATCATAGTGTCTGTGTTTCTTTTACAGTATTGTTTATCCTTTTTCCACTCATGGTAAGTTGTTTTTCTGCTTTTGTCTTTTTGCTAATTATTTGAAAACCTCTTGTCCAACTGCTTGAGCGTTTTTCTTTTCCCTTCTCATGTCATTGCAATAAAAAATTTATCTTATAAGCCAAGATCTTTCAATGGGATCCCATGATGTTAAAAGATTTTTGACTTTTTTTTTGTTCCACTAGTCTATGATTTTCTGTTGCTTTTTATTTTTTATTATTGTCAATTTTTGGTAGTTTTTCTGTAGCTATTTTTTTAAGCATCGTAAGTATGCTGCTTAAGCTTGATTTTAAGTTTCTATATACTTTCTTAAGAGGTCTTGATGATTAGTTTTACTTGAAGTTTGATTATGGACTAATAAATGTCACTGATATTTCCAGATCTTTTATTGTAAATTCGTAGACATGGAAAGGAGCTTTAATTTTTTTAGTTCTTTTGTTTAGAGGGCATATCCTTTTTGCTGTATTTATCTCTAATTTACTGTGACTCTGGATTTTTTTTTTTTATTATCTGAATGTGGGCATGACTGACCCCACCTAGTGGGATGAAGGCTTTGTTTGCTGTTGTTGTTGTATCTAAATGTGGGCATAAAATTGGTTTTGAATGCAAGACTTAATGCCCTTTTCAGTGCTCTACGACATGGATGCCTCTGAGGAAAATTTTGTTGAAGATAATGTTGCTGGGACATTCGAGAACTCAGACAACCTGAAGCAGGAAACTGATGAGGCTGTGGGCTCTGGAGCTGGAGCTGTTGAAAAGAGATGGCCTGGATGGCCTGGTGACAGTGTGTTTCGTATCTTAGTCCCTGCCCATAAGGTAGGTGGCATCATTGGGCGAAAGGGAGAGTCTATTAAAAAAATGTGTGAGGAATCTAAAGCTCGTATTAAAATTCTTGATGGCCCACCAGGTGCTCTTGAAAGAGCGGTAAGATGTTTCTTATTTAGATTTGATTTTTTTCTCATGTTTTGACTGATATTCCCATTTAAATGCCTTTGTTTTTTTGTAACAATTGAAAATGGAGCTTTCTTGGAAAATTGAAAGGATAAAAGTGTAGACTGTTAAGTTTTCTTACTTTGTGCACATGGTTAAATAATTTCATTTGTTAACCTAATGTTTTCTCCTAACATCTGTTTCATATCTGAATCATAGGAAATTACCATATTTCTTTAAACTAATTGTTTATTTGAATGCTTTCATTTGATCTTTAACTTCTCTTTTCTTCCTTAAACGACTTCTATAGTCTATAATATTTTAAAATTTTGTAGAACTTAAATTTTGCACCAGTATAATTTCTATAACACTATGGTGATTGCTCCATCAAAAAACACACACTCACTATGCTGATTGTAGAACTTAAAATTTTCATCAATATAATTGCTATAACACTATGGTGATTCTCAAAATGGAAAAAAATGGTAGTCATCTTTAAGCTGCTATTATAGATAAATTTTCTAAGAAAATTGTAATTGATGTGTAGTAAGCAGAGAAGTTATTAGGAATTGCCTCTTTATGGTTATATAATAAATTAGTCTATCTTAGGGAATCGTAATTGATGTGTAGTAGGCAGGGAAGGTATTAGGTGTTGTCTCTATGTGGTTATATAATAAATTAGTCTAGTTAGTTTGATCTGGTGGCAGGCTTTATGCTATGTACTTCTCCCAACTTTGTAATTTTCCAACTAAACTATATCCTTTGACACTAAGGCACTGTTTGTCTGAGAGTTTAAAATTAATCTGCTTTAATTTTAATCAGTCATATCACATCACACATAAAATTTAATATTAAAAATTAATTTTATTTCATATCCTACACATATTATTAAAATAATAACTAACTTATATCACATCCCTTACAGATCCCAATATAATAACTAACTTTATTTCACATCATTCACAACTTTTAATAAAAAAATATCTCTATCCAAGTTTAATTTTAACCTTCTTAAATTTAACCTTACAAACAAACAGACCCTAAGTAATCTAAATTTATAATAGAAAAATGTATATATTTGGACTTCGTACTGCAACATGCTTCTGCAACAAATTGAGTTAAAAAAAAGGCAGAGATCACAAAAGAGAACAAATTGGGCTTCTGACTTTGGCACCTTATGTCATAGTAACCAAACCAATCTGTGCAGGTCATGTCTGCTGACATAAGGCAACAATTGCCAATCTTCATTGTGAATCAAAATAGAAGAACATTGATCCAGTTTGAGCATCAGTGCTGGAAATATTGATCTAAGCTGTTACAATGTATGTTGGAAGAACACATTTGCCAAGAAGCTCAACTTTTAACCTGGTAAACTCAGATCCTGGTTCATTGGTTTATGGCCAATAAAAGCTCTTAAAGAAAATAACACTCTTTAAGCAGATTTAGTAGTTGGAATAGATAGTTCTCTGTTCATAGAAGAAACTAAAAACAGTTTGGTAATTCATAAGATTTAGTTGTACATCAAATTATGCATGTCAATAGTTATTCTTCTATAAAAGGAAAAAAGAAGTAATAGGCAGTATTTGATATTCAGTATGCTGTGCCAATTTGATAGTAAGATGTTTAAAAACGATTTTCCAGATCACAGTTGAAAAATATTAAAGAAATAAATATTTCCAACATTGAAAGCATGCAACCTTAGCTAATTTTTAAGTTAGGAGTGATCTAAATAGAGTTTGGTACTTCCACTAAGATGATCTAAGTAGCGTTTGCAGTTTAATGCTAGTACATAATTTGTGATGCCATTAGAAATACTCCGTGGCATCCCTTTACTAGTTCTTTTACCTTAATGAGTTTTTACATGTACGTATATAGTGAGATCACAGAGTTTACACCCAAAACTAATAGGTTGATGTGGCTAATGATATTTTTTGGCCATTTCTTCTGAATATCATGCAAATTTTGTGCATATAGGTGCATATATTTTTTCAATATCAGGCTTTCTTTGGCTAATAGTAATCAAGGTTTGTGAAAGGTTCTTTAATACGTAGGTTCTTTATTTCGTTGTACAGATTTATAGGCAAGGATTGGTGCAACAAAAACCTTAAGATACTGTTCATTGCTTTAAAATTGTTTATTTCTGTATGTAGAGACATCTGTTTGTGTGACATTATGCTTTTAGTTTGAGGGTTAACATGTTTTGAAGAGTTGTTTATTGCGTTCCAACTTAGTTTATATTTGAGTATTTACTTGGTTTAACAATGTATTGTCACACTTTTATACTGAAACTAGATAGTGTTGATGGGCTATGCATTTCACACTTTTAAAAGTCCATGGTCCTGTTAGGGAGAGTTTTTCAAGAGTATTTCTCTACAGTTGTGCTATTCACACAAGTTTTTTTCATAAAAAAAGTCACTGTTTAGTAACACAATCTTCTGTATATCACAACTATAATGTAGATATAAAACAACATATTGCCAAAGCATATTATTAAAAATAACAAAACATATTGCCAAAGTGGTAAAATAAAAGCTTTCCACCGCAGCTGATATTGAAGCAAGCTTCTGTACAGAATCTCTCCCAGTCAGGGCCTAAAATTCGTGAATGGCTTCCACTGTGCATTCCGTGAAAGGAGTAGACTTTACAAATCAGTGTCTTGGGCAACATGCTAGTCTCTTTATGACTAGGTGCACAAATATAATTGGGAAACTGTCCGTACCTTGGATATGGTTGAAGCATTATTATTTGTCTATATACTTTCTGTTTTTATTATGTATAGTATGTTCTTCTGTGTATTGTAGATATTTCTTGTCCACCTAATGATTCTGAAGTTCAAACTTAGTTAGACAATTGTAAACGGCAATTTGCAGGCTAATAATTTTTAGCAAATGTAATGTGGATTTCCTTTTATCATTTTATTCTTCCTTACTAATTATTGTTTGATTTTTATTCGTCTTTTTTGCCCCCCATTGTCTGTTATCATGTTCTTAAATGTTTTTTTCTTTATAATGTACTTTTTTGAAGGTTATTATTTCAGCTAAGGAGGAGGCAGATTTATCAGTTTCTCCTGCAATGGATGGCCTTCTCAAGGTTCACAAACGTATTATTGATGGCATAGATGGGGACTCTACTAATGGCCTACCTAATGTTGGCAATCCTGTCTTAACAAGATTGCTTGTCCCAGCACCACAAGCAGGAAGCCTAATTGGTAGACAAGGAGCAACAATAAAATCTATACAAGAGTCAGCTAATTGTGTTGTTCGTGTCGTTGGTATTGGGCTCTCTTCCATTCTGTTAAATGATAAAGTTGGCTTGCTGGTTTTGGTTTCTTTCTTGTCGCAAATTTATAGAGTGCCTTGTTTCAAATCAGCTTATTTGCTGAATGAAACCTTATTTAATCCTACTTTTACTCTCTAAATCTCATTCCAGTCCTACCATGAAGGCACACATCTATTTTTTATCCTTTAGCTGTTCAGCTATAATAGTCATGTTCTAGAAATGCATTGAGCACATCCCGTATGATAGAATGAAGAAATTTGCTGAAGGCACACATCTATTGTTTATCCTTTAGCTGTTCAGAAATAATAGTCATATTCTAGAGATACATTGAGCACATCCCATATGATAGAACGAAGAAATTGGCTCTTGCATGTTTGTAAGGCTTGTCTAATGCTTTTATGGTTCATTGTGATGGCTCATGCCTTTGTCTTACAATGCCATGTAATTTTGGAATAGGTTTACTTCCCATGCTCCTTTCTTTCGTGAATGGGTCAATAGTAAAGTATTAGGGAGGGCCTAGAGGCATTTCTTCTACGCATATGCAAAATACTTTTATCTCTTGTTCTGCCCGTTTTGTTTTTGCATTCTCCTTTCCTGGTATTTAAGTTCTCCATGGATTATCTTGACAAAATCACTTGCATTGAAGTGCCATTTTACTAAATAGTATATCCTTTTGTAATCAAATAATGTTTGCTGTATAGTTCTTTGTGTGTGTCTTGATAATTGATACTGGGGATGATATCATTGTACAACTTAAACCAAACGATAACTTTACTTGTATAACATGTATCATATTTTCAATTGACGAAACCCTAATCTTTGGCTTTATTTTGTTGTTAGTACTTTTTACAATCTACATATGAAAGTGTTTTTTTTCAGCAGCATTAGCGAACAATCTAGTGTTTTGATGAATGTTGTTGGGCTGAAATAACTATTGATTGATTTATTTGCTAGTCTTGATTCTTGATAGAGGATTATGATCAGTCCCCTACCATTTTACCTCATTATAGATTGATGTTGTGCAGAAGAACTCCCTCCTGTCGCTTTGCTAGAGGACAGAGTAGTTGAAATTCTTGGAGATCCTATATGTGCGCATAGGGCCCTTGAGTTGGTAGCAAATCATCTGAGGAAGTTTTTGGTTGACCATGGCGTGCTTCCATTATTTGAGATGCATGTTAGTTTTCCTCACTTTAGAGAATGATGCCCATTTAAAATTGGGTTAAAGATAATGTGTGGCTTAATATTTTTCTCAACTACTTAAGTTTTTGTAAATTTATAAATGAATTTTTTGGCAATGTAGAATTTGCGAATGGAGCACAACATGCCACCGCCGCAACCCTGGGGCCCTGCTCAAGGTCTTCCTCTAAATGCTGGCGGTTCAGCTTATGGTCCCAGTCCTCAGTTCATTCCACCACGTCCACAGGATAATTATTACCATGCACCAGATCTACCTCCATTGGAGAAACAACCTCACCATGGTATTTCTGCATATGGAAGAGAAACACCATCCATGGGAGGCCATCCTGCTGCTAGTCAGCAACAACCTGCAATGGTTACCCAGGTGCATTTAGTATATTTTATCATAGTAAATTGCTTATAGGTCCTTGAGGTTTGTACTTCAACACACTTCAGTCTATGAGTTGTGAATTAGTAGAGTTAATTACTTGTAGGTCCTTAAGGTTTGTACTTTGTTACACTTTGGTCTATAATGTTTGAATTACATCTCTTACATTCTAAGATGGTAAATGTTTTGCTATTGGGTCCTTCCATCTCTTCCATCACACCAAAATTCCTTTATTGCCCCTGCACAATTTCTCCCTTGGTATGCCCTCTTGAAGTTATAGAACACTTGTCATTGTTTAGCTGAAAGTTGCTGGTGAGACCTATAAGATTAGCTATGTGATGCAGGCTATCACATATATAATCTCTAAAAATTTGAAATCTCACTAGCTGAGACTTGTCGATGCCAAAGTTCATTGAAAAGGAAAATACTGGTGATGTTTTATTTGCAAATAAGAAGACGAAAATGCTAGTAACTGTAGTTTTAGAGACCTAAGAGCCATGATTAGGAAGTTACGGATTAATGTTCAATTGGCATCAAATCTCAAACCTGTAAGCACTTTTATTTGTTGTTGTATTGTAGGATAACAGAATAGTCTTCAAATAGACGTGCTGGTTAATGCCGTGTTTTTTGAAAATTGATCCTTTTTTTTTTCAGGTTACACAGCATATGCAAATACCACTTTCATATGCTGATGCTGTAATTGGTGCAGCCGGCGCTAATATTAGCTATATTCGTCGTGCCAGTGGAGCAAATGTAACCATACAAGAAACAAGGGGTGTACCAGGGGAGATGACTGTTGAGATTATTGGGAGTGCTGCTCAGGTTCAAACTGCTCAGCAATTGATACAGGTTTGACAATTTTCGTCTTATTATTGGCCATTGCTTTGTGCTGTTTTATCCATGGTTATGTTTGTGATCAATCTACTAATTTTGTAAACCATGGTCTTGTACTCTGAAGTAAGGATATAGTAGTTCTCTCTTATGGTTTTGCATGCTTCATTTGCTAATCATAAATTTGATATATTCGATCCTTATTAGACATTGAGCAGATATTTTGTAATCATTTTGTAACCGATAATTTTATTAGTAGTGTAAAATAGGGATGTTAAAGATTTGATTTTGAGCCTAGCTAGTATTGGCTCGAGATCGGATCGAGCTAGAATAGCAGATAGTTGTAAATGATGGATGCTAGGTGCTGTGTGTATCAAACCGTGTAGTGTTGTAGCTATTACGTGTTGAGTAGCCTGCTTGGGGAGTACATTTGCAAGAATGAAATTCAAAGGCGATGAGGGTCCGCACAAGTGATGGAGCATGTGACTTAATTTGATGCAAAGCGAAGAACCTTATTAGGACGTGACATGCCGCAAATCTTCTTGATTGTTAGTCATCTTATTTGGATCGACTCGATTTCGATCTAATCCAATTGACTTTCGATTGATTTTCGTGCTATATTAACAACTCTAGTGTAGAAAAAGATCAACCATTTGGGTTTGCATTCAATGTATATCTAACTTTTGATATTAAATTGCAATATTGCCCTTATCTCAGGATGCTTATTAGACTGTACCAGATCGGTTTTGATTGGGTCCTACTGGACCTTAGTCTAGTTGGGTTGGAAATTGTCCAATCCAGTCCCACTGGATTTGGTTTTGGTTGGGTTGGAGCTTGTTCGGTCTGGTCCACAATCGGTTTTTGGACTGGGTCCAGAGCTGATTGTGGGTGCCCTAAAGTTGACTAAGTTAGGTACGGTTCAAGGTTTCGGACTAGATAACCTTTTGGCTAGAATTTTTAGGGTTTAAGGTCAAACACACTTTTGTTAATGGTTCTGGACTAGAACTTGTTTTATTTATTAATTTTAAAAATGTATGTCTTAATTTATATATATGTGTGTTGGTCTGAATCAAGTAATTGATCTTTAAGAAATTTTTTTTATTAATAGATAAACATTTACAATAAAAGAACAAAAACAAGTAACAACCTAATAAATTGAAATAATGTATAAAAAATTTGTTTTTGTAATTACAAAGGATTCTTCTCAAGTACTCATCTTCTTCTTTTGAATTATTGTCCTTAAATTCTTTCATTAGAGTATGTTTTTGGTTTCGTGAGTCTGTAACAGTCTCAAGTCAAATAAACATGTATAGGGCAAGAGCAGATAAGTTGCTTCTGTAATTTTCAATTTTTCTGTGTGTTGTGGAGAAAGCTGATTCAGATGCCATAGTCGATGTTTGTGTTGCTAGGACGTTGTTAGCCAAGGCAGATGAAATAAGGTATTGTTTTGATGACCGCTTTTGTTATTCTAAGAGGCTCACATCATTGTCTAATTTTCTTCCAAGTGTAAGTAGAATTATAGCTTATTTAAATTTGATGGGACTTGACTTTGGGTAGTGGAATGTTCGTCAACTTTTGCGTTTCTTTTTTGTGAATTTTGTGACTTTTTTGCTGCTGCCGACCTAAGAGTATTGAAAATGTTAAGTCTTCTTCTGTGTTCCTACTTGTGCTTTGATACGTCTCATGGAAGTTAAGAGAATAAATCTTGGAGAATTGAAAAAAATGATATTTTTTTTAGCATAAGTATCACTTTCCAAGAAATCAGAATATTCTGTGTAAAAAGTCTCTCGCTTTTATGACGGGAATTAAGCATGGTAGCTATGCAATACAAGAGAGAATTTTTCTCATTATTTTTTTTTTCAATTTTTCCTCCATATCTGCAAGAAAAGATTGAAGAATTGGATCTGATCTAAATTTCAAAAAGTTTTGAAACATTTGAACATTGTAAAATAGAAAAATGTAGTAGCAATTTGAAAAGTTTTAGTAGCATTTTTCAAAATAGATAATAATTCATTTATAAAAATAGATCAATTATATGAATGTAACTGAAGATTTTCGTTAATTATATATGAATTGTAAAAAGCAGTTAGTAAATTTTCATATGGTGTAACTGATTCAATCAAACGATGAAGGGAATTCCATCAGGTTAAAATGAACATAGGAAATTTGATGTAACTCTTGTTTGCACTTCACAGGAACTCATTTTCATTCACGATTAACATTCGAATTCAAATGAATCTTTAGGGCTACACGTTTAATTTTATGAAAAGTTAAGTGTTCGGTAGTAAAAGCAATAGAAATACAATTTATAGTATGATAAGTACACCAAACATGAGAAAGATTGAAACAGAGGTTTCAAAAATTGTAAAATAACTAACAACAACATAATTATTGGAAGGATTATTTAAAGTAATAGAAAAAATTTTATTTTTGTTATAATTTTTACAAACATTGTAAATGTATGAAAATATAGTAGTTTTTGTGTGAGGTTTGTCTAAAAGGTTTAAAGATAAAAATGTATTTTTGGATTTCCTACTGCCATTAATCTAATGATAAGTAACAATTAGATAATTTTTACCATCAATACTAGTTTAAATATCAGAAGTCAAACTAATCCTATAAAGAATGTTAGTAAGGTAGCATGAGAGATTTTTTGTATTTCTAATTTCTCGTACATGGCTTTACAATCCTTTTTCATCGTATGTCTAGAAATATATTGGTATAGTGGTTGTAAATATTGAGTGATATACTTTAAATAACTCTTTTCACACAATGTAATGTTTGGTTTTAACAACGAAGTGAATTAATCTTCTACGTGCCTTATTATTCCTAAATGACTAAGCCATTGACCTACTTTGTAGATTTACTTGTCTGATTATTTTCTGCGTTGGGTTGGTAGGTTTTCATATCAAGTTTGTGAATTTATAGGTGCTTTTTAAAAAGTACTTGTCCCATTTCCTTTGGTTCTATACGAATATTGATTCTTGCACAATTTGCAAATAACAACATACTTAGGTCGCTTCGGATTGCTATTAGATTTTACTTGTAAATTAAAGTGTTCTCATATTTTGTTTTGTTTGGACCTAACCTTGCTAAAGATGCCAGACGATTAAGTTAACGGGCTTGTGCCTGTGCCAACGCCTCCATTAGCCTCAACTTGAATGTTGGGATGATGGTTTGTAGAAAGATTGAGATCTGGCTTAGAAGTCTCGTCAAAATGTGCACCAGGGGGGTGGGGGGGAGGTGTTCGAGTCTCGGAACATAATCTGGATTCACAATTCGTCGGTGTCTAGTGGAAGCATTGATGGTGGACTATGAAGCATGGACACTTCAAGAACCACGCGGTGTCCGTGTCGGACACACAGACACTTGGGGACATGTGGGGGCACCGTGTCGGACACGCCACATGGCATGTTCTAATAAAATAATATTAAAAAAATTAAAGGACATTTCTTGGATACTTTGGGACATCTTATGACACTTCTGAGATACTTCTAGGACACTTTTGAGATGCAGGACATTTTTAGAATGCATGAGATAGAATTGGATATATTTAATATTAATGTTAAATTTATTTATTAATATTATATATTATTAATAAAATTTATGGATACATCTACTTCATTTTTTTATTATCATTAAAATTTTATTTAATAAAATTAAAAATTTATTTCTTATTATTGTTAAAATTTTACCAAATATAAGTTCAAATTCTAAGTTAACCAAGTTAAATTAAATTTCTTTCTCTTTTGTTGCCCTTAAGCCTTACGAAAATGAACCAATCGCAAAAAGCTTAGAACTCTAACTTCACATTTATCCTTCTTTCATCTTCAACATCGTGAGCTCTTACTTCCTCTTATTGTTGTGTTCATTGTGATTGTCCTAATAAGTTAAATTGTATTTTCTCTTATTTAAAGTGAACCCTAAATTTATATCTCAAATCTTTTTAATTCCGACGACGTTTGTTCTTAAGTTTTCATATTGATTTTATGAGTCTTTAGTGCTACTTACAAGTTCATACTTCAAAAGTTAAGTTTGCATTATGTTTTATATATTTTTTAAGTATGAATTATTTATTTTATTATTGTATTTGACGTACCATGCCGTGTCCGTATCCTACATTTTGAAAAATTGCCGTGTCGCCGTGTCGTGTCGTGTCTGGTGTCCCCGTGTCGTGTCCGTGCTTCATAGATGGTGGATCGGTGTTGCCTAGCCATTGAAGTGCTAAATTGATTTCAGAGAATGCATATCAAAGTAAAAAGAGTGAGAAGGATGTTCAAAAATTTGAGGTTTTGTACTTCAGTTAAGTCCTATTTGTAGAGGACTTACATAGGATAAAATGACTTTAAAACGATTATTTGTCAAATGACCTTTTGATATTTAAACAAAATAATTAAAGGGTGAGGTGCAGGTTGACTAGCCCGCACCACGGTTGATAAGCATCTCTACCCCTATCCATGTCCTAAATGGCTTTTGAATTTGTGGCTCAAAACTCTCTTAATTGTTTATATTTTGTTGAATGTTTGTCATCAAGTGCAATGTTTAGCACATCTCGACGTATGCAAAATTGTAAGGTTTGGTCCAACTAACTCTGCACAACTCCAATTTGATCCCAGATCATTTAATAAGTAGGTTGAGTATTGTGAGCAAAACTCGATTGTTAACACTTTTCAACAAAAAGTGGGTAACTTAGCCTAAGTCTAATTTTTTTTTGGTAAGATTTGGTTCTAGTCAATCACATCAATAGAAACGAGCCGAATTCGTCAAAGGTGATCAAGAGATTGCCTCATGACAACCCAGCCATTGAGCACCTGGGGCATATCTCAACCACTGATAGGGATGGGTGTTTGGCTTGGTGATCAATAATTGCCTAATGTTTGGACTGATATCTAGCTTGAATCAAGTTTGTTTCAACCATAAGCTAATGGTCGGATTAGATCAACTTAGTTCGATCTCTCTTTTTTTTTTAAATATAAATAACATATTCAGTTATTTATTGTAATTATTAGTTAGGATATCATTAAGTGATCTTGTGGGTATGGTTAACCTAATCTCAAGTTTTATTAGAGACAATTTTTTTTTTTACAAAAACAATTCAATTCTTAGAAGGTTTGAGTTGGCTCAATTAAGCTTCGAGCCAACGAGCCAACTTGAAGTTAAAACGAGCTAGATTGAACTCAAATCGAATTAAGATGAGTCGAGCTTGAGCCGTGCCTAGTTTGGTTCTAACTCGGATTGTTCTCATCCTTAACCACCGATGGCATATCTCGACCATCGTCCACCAACATTAACCTTTTTTACTTGACATACTAGAGGAGTTGCAGAATATCCAATACCCTCGGTTGTCACATTCCGAACAATGCATGCTTGAGGGATTAGCCAAATAGAGAGATCACGCATGTAAAACAACTTTGCTTGAGAGAATTAGTTGGGCACGACGGGATGGTGTGTCACCTAAGCGCTCAGGATATGACCTACTAAGTGCTAATTGGGAAAAGACTTGCCGAATGACAAGGGGCGATAAATCCCTCCAAGTGTGCAAGAGAATAGAGTTAGCGAGTTGGGTTCGGGTAGTCCTGAATTTGAACTGACCTAGTTTGGGTCAACCCAAACCCAAACAGGGTTCCAGGTTTGGTACTTAACCCGAGTTTAATCTGATTCAGTTTGGGTCAACCCATCCCGACCTATCTCTACCTTCACATTCTCAAGGATCTATCCTAGCTCCAATCAGCACCCTATCGTTTATCTTAGGGTGCTGGTTGTTGGAATCCATGCTAGTCTCTTAGTGTCACATTGTGGAGGATCGAGACGTCTTCACCGACGATCGCCCTCTTCTGATCGCCATGCCCCTGGCAAGTTTGAGCAGAAATCCGATAGCGATCTGCATGCCCCGATGGATTTTTACAATGAAAATCTATCAATTAGTCTGGAAGATCCGTCGGTGTGATAGAGAACACAAATGAGTTCCTCTGAATATTTTTCGGCAATCCTCCTTCCACGTCATAGCTTTCTCCTCAAATGCTCCTTACCTCCTTGACCTTAACCATTAATTAGTCCCTTCGTCTATTGAGGAAGACGGCAAGAAGCTGCAAGGACAGAGGACCCAACGCTCTCATTCGCCAGCACTGTTCGGTCTCTAATCTTGTTGGAGTCTCCGTTGGGGAAGGGGATGGAGGCGGGATTTGGGAGTTCAGTCGACTGACAAAGGGTTTTGTCGATTTTTGGTGTCGCCTCCCGAGCTGCTGTAGGAGGGGGAGGGCGGATATCTCCGGTCGGTTTCGGGTTTTGCAAGTTACCAATTTAATATTATTTGGGTTAGTATTATTAACCTAAATTTGATTTGATTTCTTTTTGGATCAACCTTTACCTGATATTTTCGAGTCGGGTTTAGGTCGGATTATCGGGTCTCGTCTATTCTTGACACCCCTACAAGAGAACCTCAAAGGAGTAATCTGATTGCTTAAGAGAACCTAAGGGTCTTTAGAATCTGACAGACCCACAACTATCATATACACATGATGCATGGAGAATGGTGGAAAGTGGTAGTAAAGGAGTTTAGCGGTCATTTTTGAGAAGGGGGGAGGCATGCAGAGCAGCGACGCTTGCCACTGTACATTGTACAAGGTGTAGTGGGACAAAGTAAGGGTAATCTAGGAATTGATATTGTTTATTTTTAGATATATTTGTTTGCATAACTGTCTTATTTGGTTAGAGCTTCAAAAACCAATCCATCAATGACCTTGTTTGGTTCTTCTTTGGTTCGTGGCTCAAATGAGTCAAATTAATATTTTTATATTTTAAATTCATCACAAATTTCAGTAACTGTATTTCATATCTAATACAATTTTAACATAAAATTAACTTTATTTAATATCCATCATAAATTTCAACATTAAAATCAACTTTATTTCACATCGGACATTCCTCCTAATATTAAAATAATTTTATTTTTTCTCAAATTTATAAATTAATATATTTTCACTTTTATCCAAAACAACTCCAACTAAATAAGCCAATTAGGGATGACAATGAGGCGGGTTTGGGTCGGGTTTAATAAAACTCATACTTGCTTGTTCCCTGCCACACCCTACTTCATTTCTACAATCTATGCCCACCCTATTACGCCCAATCCCATCCCATTCCGACCCACTCCATATTCATTATTAATAATTTATTTTAAATAAAAATAAAGAGATTATACCTTGTTAATTTTTTTAAATTTTAATATTATATAATAATATTAATTATTAGCGAAATAAAAAATATTTAATTATTAGCAGATTACAGGTTGGGGCAGGTATGATTTCATAACAAGGCGAGGCGGGTAGCGAGTTGCGGGTATAGTTGTAAGACCCCTACCTCCCATTAGAGGCGGGGCGGGTTAAACGAGTATGAGTATAAATTGCCACCCCTAAGTCCAATGTATTTCACATTCAACAAATATTCCAATATATAAAATCATCTTTATTTTATATCCTACATAAAATTGTAAACCAACTTTATTTACATTTTACATATTTTTTAATAAAAAATCAATTTTATTTAACATCATACACAAATTCTTATAATAAAATGATTTTATTTGACAACATACATTAATTGCAGTATAATATCTCTTTCCATCTTAAAAAAACAATCTCAAACCAAACAAGACCAAAAAGGGTTGGGTTTGGAAACTGTGAACAAGTTCTCAATTTCTAAAGTTCAAGACTGGAATATGAAATTCATTCTCCATCTCTTCATTGCTTCATTTGCTCTTCTTGCTTCCCTTTGACTAATGATAGAGAGAGCGAGACCTCCATGTTAATTCCTTTAGCAAGTAGCGTTGTCTTTGTGTGACGGCAGAAGAGAGCACGAAATACCTCAATAGATAAGAGGAATAAATGGATCAAAAGAAGAAAAATTCCCTTTTTTCATGGAAATCAGACATTCTCTATGGAAAAAGTTTAGTTCAAATCTTTTTTTTTTATAGCAAGTTTAGTTCAAATCTTGACACTATACATCTAGTCGAGATAGATGGACATACTAGCAATTTTGAGGGATCCTTTTCCTGCTGCCCACAGCAAACATTTCTTTTCATCGCTGAAGGTATGACTTATTGTCTTAGAAAATGCAGAGTTCCAGTGTAGGAATGAACACGCATGTCTAGGGACTTTGTAGAAGATGAAGTTTGTTCTTTCTTGGTTTGACCCATATCTGATTTTCTGTACCTTGCAAAGCTTAAACCTCCTCTATTTGGCTTCATCTTGATTTTTATCCTATTTTGAGTCAATCTGATTAAACATGAAAATATTCTAAATGGCTTAAGGTCTACTCCACATAAGTCTTGCTCTACCCAATCATTATAACACGAAACTGTTAACCAAGCGGGTCAATAACTGTGAGACAAAATTCACTACAATAGCTAATTTGATTGTTGATGATTCTCGACTTAAAATGGTAACGTTGTTGATCTAAATCAGGAATTTCCTGTTTTGTCAAGTTTTAGTTAAAATCCGGATCTACTAGTCCCAATTACCGTTGACTTAAGCACAACAATGTAAACCAATTGATTAGTATTAAAGTACTGTGAGCTAAATTGATCCAAACGGTAACTTTGTGTCAGTGAAATATGAAATTCTCTATAGGCTAGATTGTTTCAAACGGTGAGCACAAACTTTAGATTCATTCATGTAACCAGGATGAATGGACATGCAAGCAAATATGCTGTCCACAGCAAGTAGTATATAATTTTTTAAACTAGAAATCTTAGGCTAATGTTTTACAAAAAAAAAAGAAATTATTTGCAATTAAACAGTAGTAGAAAACTTATACTTTTGATCTATTATGACACATGATTAATTTCTTGAATATTGGATAATAAAGAATCACTAGCAACAAAAGTAAGTGTTGTCAAAATAAGAGTTTTAAAATGAATGAGTGACTTAATGTGAAAAAATCAAGTAAAATTGATTATATTAGGTAGAATGTTGGTGTAATATTTATCAAAGATAAAATTTAGAAAAAAACTTGGGCGATATAGTGTTCATTGCAGAGAAGGGTGCCAGAGAAGGGGCACCATTAAACTGTATAGTAAACATTTTGATTAAATAAAAGGAAAAAGAAGGCTTAAGTCAAAATTGAGCTAACCATAAAAAATGGTAAATTGCAATATCAAAAAAATAAAAAAAGGTTAATTGCACCTAGGCCCTGGAGGTTGGATGGTTATTACAAATTGGTCTCAACTTCTAAAAGTCCTTGATTTAGGTGTCTCAGGTTTGATTTTGTGTAATGTTAAGGTCCCTAAAGCGGACGACGTTGTTAAAGGGTGGTGTATATTACCCTTTTTTCCTTTAGTATCTTAAGATATTCCAAGAAGGTTGGTTGGCGAAAGATTCAAAGAATGAAATCACGGGGCATTTTGGTCATTAAAAATCGCTTTTAAAAAAAACTCTGTTAAAATTGAAGTTATTTAGTGCAAAGGACAAAATAAAATGATGGGAACCAACCTCAGGGATCTAAATTGAGGATTTTTAAAAGTTTGTATCAGTTTGCAATAATCGTGCCTATACAAATAAATGATTACTGCATTCGTTTGACGCATGTGCGCACGTCCAAAGAAACGCAGCTAAGAAAACAATGATATATATATATATATATAGGTACGGTGAGAAATAGATTATAGTGTGTAATACATGTGTCTTATTCGAAATGAATTCAACTTACTATTGCAGTGCTGGGCATGTGCCACACAATATTTGCCTAAAGAAGTACATGATATTGGCATTGAACACGATTAACCGGCTAAATAATAAATCATAAGGCTTATCTCAAATAGTTGAGATTATGCTATTGATTTTGATTGAATCCCCTTGAACTTGTGCTAAAATGGTGAGCCCAATTGCCTCGTTCAAATTGTTTTGTTCGACTTCCTGCTAACTCGCTCTGCCTTTGCAGAATTTCATGGCAGAAGCTCTAGCTCCAGCAGCTACTGCGGCGGCTAGTGCGATGGGCCCACAGGACCAGGGGGCTTATGCTGCTTACCAGGCACACGGCGGCCACGTGTATTCATCTCCTCCTGCCAACAGTGCAGCTGGTGCGTACGGCTCTGCTTATGGTTCCAGTTATGGTTATTAATTTGGTGTGATAGTTATTAGTTTATTGTTGACTTGAGAATCCTCTGATGACATGAAGTTGTTTTTCCAGTGAATGTTGTTTTTTTTTTCACTTTCTTGAGAGGACTGTTTGTTTACTTACATGCTGTGTACTCACTGTGCTCAAGATTTCAGAATTTCAAATTAATTACTCCTGTTGTGCTTCTTTTATGTAGCTAATGGCAACTTTTGCCCCAGTATTTTTATCATAAACATGGCTACATGCCTTCTCTTATGAACTTTGATGAAGGAAACTCTCTTCTTTCTGGCTGAACACATTTCTCATTAGTCCAACTCCTAGTATGTTTTTTCGCAGAAGAGACCAAGGTTACTTAAAAATATTTATGCCTTGTTTTTGGCTTCATACGACCGAGTCGAACATGCCAAATGTTCGTGCTGTCTTCGGCAGCTCACATCATCCAATGTCACTCTTTTCTCCCTTCTCTTCGCTCAGTCCTCTACTTCTTCTTTTTCTCTGGGTAGTGAATTGTAGAAGGATTTCAGATTAAATTAACTAGAAATATTAAAGATTTGGGCCATCTATTATTAATATTAATGTTTTATGTGATCTATGTGATGTTATATAGTTTTGGAAGTAGTGCAGTAGTGTAACTCTTGCAAAATAATATGGTATATGTTGCATATAATTTTTTGGTTAAATTTATATATATAATGCTTGTTGTTATGCCTTAATTTTTTTTTTTTACTACATGCCTTCTAAAATATATGTATATACATAAATATCAACAAGTTTATTTTGTTTCGAATGAGTGAACTTTTGAGTCGTGTGAAAAGTAGATTTAAATTGAATAAAATGTAAGTGGGTTTCAAGTTTTGTTACATGGAACTGAAGGAGGCAGTATTGTTCTAAAAAATAAAATTATTTTCACATGTCAAACCATAGAGAGTCATGACACAAAGGCCAAAAGAAAGTGAAGAACTGTTACTGTTCATTTAGAGCTGGAAGATTACTAGGCATAGAAACAGATTTGATTGTATTCAGTCTGATGTAAATGGAATAACGAAATAGATTTTTTTTTAGATTCGATATTATGGTCTGGCCCGATTCGATGTGAAACCTAATCGATTGTTTGATTTGATTATTAGCTTGATCAAATTTTAAGAAAAATTTATATTATTTAATCGGGTTATTTACCTACGTACTGTTTGAAATTTTAAATATTATTTGTATATTATTTTATTTTTTGTGAAATTTAAAATATAGAATATCATGTATTTAAAAGATGACATAATATTTAGAGTTTTTGAGCGTATGCATGTAAACGCAAGTGCTCTTCAATTTATTTTTTTTATGTTAATTTATGTTTTCTTAAATTGTTTTCATAGTTGACTGATATGGATAATTTAAATTATTTTTTAAAAAAATTATTAATTTTGATACATTACTTACGTAATTTTGTTAATTATTTTTTGTTTGATTTTATTGAGTTTTAAGAAGAAAGTTTGAGTCAAGCCATAAACTGGGATGGCTTTTGTGTAGAATCAAAACAGGATCAAAATAGTATTAATTAAAAAAAAAAAAAAATAATAAATAAATATTTTAAATTATTTTATATAAATTTAAATATAAAAAATATTATTTTACCTTATATACTTAATAATTTAAAATAAAAATATTAATTTTATTTTATATTCTAGATCAAAATATTTAAATAAAGTATTTTAATCTAAGAGGTAAAATAAAGTTTATATTTTTAATAAAAATTATTGAGTATTTGAAGTAAAATATTATTTTTTATATTAAAATTTGTGTAGAATAATTAAAATAATTTATTTATTATTATTATTGTTATTCTTTAAACTAGAATTATTTTGATCCTGTTTTGGTACTCGCGCCAAACAAGGCCTTAGTTTACAACACTGTTTTGTGATTGTATGTTTTTGTGTTTTCTTTGAATATTTTTTCGTTATTTTTTTTATTTAAACAAACTTTCACGATTAAAATTAAGTTTTTTATATTTAAATAAATATATTATATGTTACACATGCATAAAAATATAATAAAACGTTTTTTGCAAAAACAATTGGTTAATAAAAAAGTGCTAGGTAAGATTTCTTGGTTGATTCAAAATTCAATATGAAAATCTAATTCGATATTTGAATCTAACTACTTGATAGGCCTAATTACTATCACATGTTGTAGTCCTAGTCCGATAAAATTGTATCATTGCAATACCCTGTAAGCTCTCGTCACCAATCGATTTAAAAGTTTAAGCTTGTAGGTTATGGTTTATGAATGCATTTATGTATATATTATAAAAAATATTAAATATTACACTTTAGTTCAAATACATATCCACTTTATATATTTGGTGTGATGACTAAAATCACGATCCAAATAATACCGATTTAAAAAATAACAATAATAATAATAATAATAAATAATATTTTTTAATCATTCTACACAAATTTTAATATAAAAAAATTATTTTACTTCACATATTCAATAATTTTTAATAAAAATATCAACTTTATTCTACATCTTATACCCAAATATTCGAATCAAGTATTTTTTATCTAGGATGTGAAATAAAATTAATATTTTTATTAAAAATTATTGAGTATGTGAAGTAAAATAATATTATTTTATATTAAAATTTATGTAAAATAATTAAAAAATTTATTATTATTATTATTTTTTAAATTAGTATAATTTTAATTTTGATTTTAATCTTTACGCTAAACAAGGCCTATAATTCAAATTTTATGAAGAAAAAAACATGTAAGTAATATTTAAAATCTTTTATGATATTTATGTAAATATCTCAATTTTATATTTTAATGCGCTTTTTCATGTACAACTTTATTTACTTTACAATGTGAAATTTGATGCAGATATTTTTTTTTATAATGATCTTATATTATAGATAAATGCTTATCATGGTGGTTCAAACTTAAGAGCTTTGACTAGGATATCATATAGGTCTTTGATTTTTAACTGACCTAAAAGCTAATATGCCATGAACCTTGGGCGAGAATCTCGTTCATGTGGCAGATTGATTGAATTGTTGATGGTGAGGCTCACATTAGTCGAATTTATTTTGTATTTTATGAATATAATAAAATAAAAACTAACTATTTTTATATCCCTCACAAGTCATAGATTTTAATGTATTAATTAATTTTATTTTATATCATACATAATATTTATTAAAAAATATTCTCATTTGATATATCATAATATATATATATATATATATCTTCTTCCATTTTGTTCATGTGTTGTTCGAAAAAGATATTCTCGCACATCTCAACATAATAATTTAGTTATATTTCCGTTAAAAATTAATTTTAATCTTATTTTTATTAATATTTATCGACAAATACAAAGATTTATTAAAAGAATTTAATCCTGCACACACACGCACAAGCGTGCCCGTGCACACACATATAAAATATAATATAATATAATATAAAGAGTTAATTATTGAAGAGTTCTTATAGTTAATATTTAATTACATTTTAGTCTATAATTTTTTATATTTTTTTAATAAATTTCTATTTTAAAAATTTTATAATCATAAAATATTTCTATAAATTATGATTATTAAATTAAAAATTCAAGCTGATGATTTTTATCAGTATTTAAAAAAAAATTCTCTCCTCTTACCCCCACACTCAGTCTCTCTCCTACAGGAGAGCAGGTGAAGGGGGCGCGCCACATGCCAGCTCCCATCATCTCTTTTTCTCTCTCCCTTTCAAAGGAGGATGACAGCAGCGAAGGACAAGACTAAAGAGTGGGACAGAGGTTACGAGGTGGTGACAACAATGAGTGGAGAGAGATGAGAGAGATTATATGAGAATGATATACTTTTAAAGTTTTTAAAACTTATAAAGAATAAAATTAGAAATTTATTAGTAATAATTGTAATAAAATTTTATTTATTATTTTAGGTAAATTATAGAGGTCTGTTAATTTTTTTTTAAAAATTATAAATTAAAATATAATTGTAAGTTAATTACGGTAACATTTCAGTAATTAAGTCAAATCAAATTATTTTGCCTTCAACAGATTCAAAACAAAATTCTGACAGTTGGAACCCGCGGTATCAGAGCGGACCGGTCCGGTCCGGGTCCGAACCCGGCCCACTGGTAACTTATAATATGCACGCATTTCCCGCGCCGGATCCACCGGAACCGTCGCCCTTTGCCCCCGGACGCTTCCCCGCTGATCCCGTTCGCGAGCGCGGATCTGTGATGCCGATCGCCAGACCTCTTCCGATCCTTCAAATCCGCAGGTCGAAGGAAACCCTAGTTCCTTTCTCCCCTTTCCCTCGTTCCATTTTCCCGCACTCTCCACTTTCTCTGGAGAATCTCTTGAGAATGAGGATAGGGTTGCCGTCTTTCTGTCTGAATTGGGGATACATAGGGGATTCATCTTGAGTTCTGGAAGGTCTTGCGGGCCGAGACATGGGTCTGCTGAGGCTGCTGTCCTACGTCCTCGTCTTTTGCTTCATCGGATGGGTCGTTTCAATGTAAATTTCGATTTCCATTTCCCGTTTTCTTAACTTTCTGTTATCTGGATTCTTGTGCTGCACGACCTTCTTGAGCTGGTGTTAAGAAATCTTTATGATTCAGTACGTGCTGATCTCAAATGAAATCGTAGGACTACAATAGGTTTTGATGTTAATTTCTGCGAAGTAGTAGAGGAAAATGATTTGCGTCATGCGTTGGATCTCCTTTACCAAATGCATTTTTGTTTTCCATAATTGTGACAATAGCTGCTCCAGGTATATTTATATGTTCACATGTTGGATATGAACTAGCTAGCTACAGCTACATGCTTGTGCTAAAACCTATGAACATAAATATCAGCTAATTAAGATGATTGGCTAAAAAAGTAGTAATTACATCCGGGCCTTGAGGAAGACCCCTGTTCCACGTATATCCATAAAATTGAAAATGTTCTATATATCTGGGTCCCTTCTGAATAGAAATTATTCAATGTGAGTCTTTTTGATGGAATCTGTTAATTTTAGATGTTAAACATATTTAAGTATTTGTAATTACTATTATAGATTAGCATATTGTAAAAAAGAAAATGTTAAGATTATAATAGTGATTTTAAATGCTTAATCATGTTTTTTTAGAATGTATAGTAGCTTAATGATCACATTTGATAATCCGTGAAACTGGACCCATGCGGAAAAATGTTTTAGTGAATGTGACCCAAATGGAATAATTCTAGAGGCATTGTGATGGCCAACTGAAAAGGAACCTTTTTTTTTCCCATTTAGCACAGTGGATTTGTGTATATCATGATTTATTAGCCAAGATGAGTTAATAAAGCTAACCTCGGACCGTCATTTTTATTACAATAATTGTAAACTGTTCCAATAAGTTGTAGAAGATTTTCAAAACACCATTGTGGAAATGCCTGGAAGGGCAAGATACTATGAAGCACGAGTACGATACAGCGATACGGATACGATACGATACGGATACGATGATAGGTCAAACTTAAAAAAAGTAGGATACAACTGTTATATTTATGTATAATATGTTATATTCTCATATTTAAGATATAAATGTATGGTAGATTATAATAACTTTTATATTTTGTTATAATTTTCAAAAATATCATTTAATTTTTTTTTCAAATTAATTATATTTTTTTAAATATTATTAATATCACTAAAAAAATATTATAGATAATTGAAATACAAAAAATAAAAATATCCTTCAACAACTATTGAGTTTAAAAGATTTTAAATTAAAATAATATTTTAAAATTTATTTAATTGCTTTCAACCTATCACAAATCATCTAAATGAGATGAGAGTTTAAATATACATCAGTAAATTAGTTTCAATTTTAATTTAAATCCAACCTAAATTAAGTAGCTCGATGCAGTTATAATAACTTATACATTTTATTGTTATAATTTTCAAAAATATCTTTTATTTTTTTTTTCAAATTAATTATATTTTTTTTAACATTATTAAAATCACTAAAAAAATATTATAGACAATTGAAATACAAAAAATAAAAATATCCTTCAACAACTATTGAGTTTAAAAAATTTTAAATTAAAATAATATTTTAAAATTTATTTAATTACTTTCAACCTATCACAGATCATCTAAATGAGATGAGAGTTTAAATATACATCAGTAAATTAGTTTTAGTTTTAACTTAAATCTAACCTAAATTAATTAGTTTGATGCAAAGGACATATAATTGAAAATGACATAGATAATGTGACATAAACTCATATATACTAATCTAGTTAAAATAGATATATATTCTACTCTCTGAGTCTTAACTAAATAAATAAATAAAATAAAAAAGATCAAAGTTCCATTATTTTTATAATATGAGTTTGATTAAAGTAAAAAAAAAGTGATCGGTGTCTAATAGAAGGAAAGATAGTATGATTGATATAGAAAAACTAGATAATACAGTTGCTTGCGAATACCAAATTCTTTTTCTATTGCCAAAACACTAGCGTGCATTAAGCATTTTGCAATCTCAATTGTATGAGTTCAGTATATCTCTCAATTTTAATATTTGAGTCTGTGTGTGAGTTGTGTTTTATGTATAATATATATTTTTATTTTTTATCGTGTAGGCCAGACCAACTGTTTCAATATTTTATTTTTTAATTAGAAGTATCGGATAAGTATCGGGCAAGTATCGGGCGAGTATCTGTTTTTTAAAAATTAAAAATAAAAATTAATACGCCACGTGGCGTATCGGATATGTATCGGTGGAGTATCGGGGAGTATCAATATCCGATAAGGATACGATACGGATACGTTAGGCTCCACGAAATATCGGTGCTTCATAGGCAAGATGTCATTATTCTAAAGTGTGAAGTGAACCCCGAAAGTATCTATAGATTTACTGATTCTCAGTAGCAATAGACAACACATTTATTGGAATAGGAGTAGATAACTTTATATAGGTCTTAGTGGTGCTATATTTGTGGATGCCAGTGACTTCTATAAAGGCCATTGGATGCTTTTAGTTGTTTAAAATGAAAATATCATACATTTCAAGTTCTAGAGGGACTAAACTGGATGTATCACTGTATTCAATCATGATTTTGACATTATAGGCATTCTCATTATTAGTTGAGTAACATAGGAATTTAAGAAACTCGAAGCTGAAATAGGCATATGCTCATTTCATGCCATATTTTGTGCTCTGCAGGCTATGTGAAGGCTATGTTTATGAATTTGATCAGTTTCTCATGCCATACAATGTTAATCGTTTGCTTTGTTTTATTCAGATTTGCTGTGAAGGTACTGGCTTGGGTTTTAAGTCGATTAATGCCAGCTTCAATTGAATTTGAGGTTGCAGGCTACAATTCATTAAGAGATATTACTCTAAAGTTCAAAAAGGTTCTTCGTTCTTCTTTCTTTTATGATGTGTTTTTAAGAGCACTTCTCAAAATTCGCTATTGTTGAGGGTTGTATTATTTATTCTTTGAGTACTAGCTTTTATCAATTGCATAAGAAAAGTAAATGGCCTCCAATATATAGTGCTTAGTATATTCAATAATTTATTTGGTGCTTAGTATGATGCTCAGTATAGTGCTTAGTATGATTATTTTTTTATTACACCAATTACAAACATATCCATGCTAGGTACCAAAACATTCATACTGAGTTATACTAACAAAAAAATAGTCATACTAAATATAAAAATATTCATAATAAGCATCATATTAAGTGCAAAAAAATTATTGAGTAGACTGCACATGGTAGACCCTGTATACTTGTGTGGTACTGGTTGATTGCCAAGTGAATTACTGAAGTGTTACTCTATGGGTACACAATAATTTTTTGTATTTATGTATGTCTATATGTCTTTCTATGTGTGTCTAATTAAATACTAATTTTTATTATTTTATTTATATGAATGTGAATATATTTTTCGAACTAGCCGTTCATATTTTTCATATTTATGCATGCACTTGCATTCAAGTGAGCTGAAAAATGGGCCTTCTAAAATTATCTCTTATTATAGTGTATCTAAAAAAAACAATTATTTCTTATAAGATCCATACATACATATAAATGATTATCTAGATATAGATAAATCCATGCTTAAGTGAAAACGCCAACAAAAAATAAATAATGTTTGTTGGACCTTTTTTGTACTATTTCTTACAAAATTGTGCTTGCCCTCATATGATCCAAAATATGAAGCCGGAGCATCTAATCGATATCTTGAATCACAAAACCAACTTGCTAGAAGACAACCATATTGATTGCCGAGGTCTCAATATAGCAGGGAGTAAAAAGGTGCACGACAACTCGAACACTCAGGTTAGAGCCTGCTATGTTCTGATGACTAATCAGGCACAAGAAGCCTTAGAACCAAGACACCTCAGGCAGAGAACAAAGCATCGTCATTGGAACTCATTGTACCATGTGAGGTAGTTTAAAAGGAAGTTTGAAGAAAAGCATGCTGCTATAGTCATAATTTTGGACTCTGTTGAGCTTAAGATCCACTAGAGGTGGACCCATCATTCTTTGATGGTAATCGCGTTGGAGATGGAGAAGAGGTCGCCTGCAAGGACTGGCATCCAGAAAAGACTTATCTTGGTCTTCCTCATCCAATGGCTGGCATTAGAGAAGTTGACCCATTTAAGGCCTTACTCCCTTGGGTGTATCAAGGTCATAGAAATAATCATCCATCGCCATTGCGACTTTGTCCGACATCATTATAAAATATGTTGATGGTGTGGTATGCGAGTTGATGGCACTTGGCACCTGCTGGATGATATTTGAGAGGCCCTACGATGGTTCTATGATAAGAGAGTCCAACAATGTAGTTTCATCAAGGAAGCAATGACCTATTTGGTAAACCTAGTCGGCAAAAACTCAATCGACCACTGGCTCACAAAATATAAGCTGGACCTCGATCAACACTTGTCAAAATAAACACTCTTTTCCATGCAGGGGCATCTTGAGTAGACCTGCAAATGAGTCAAGTCAAGCTTGGAACAACCAATTCTAGATCCATTTTAACACATCTTTAGGTTGGTTTGAATTTGGATCAAGGAGGGCGGCTCTAAACCTGCCTCAGATTTGGGAATTGGTTCGAGTTGGGTTGAGTTAGATCTAGACCCTCTATATACAAATGGCATATGTGAAGCTAGTAAAAATAACCATATAATAAGTTTTAAAAACAACCATATAATGATTCAACAAATCAAAATAGTCTTGATAGAATGGGTGCAACAAAGAGAGGAACCGACATAGACACTAGCTAGAGTGAAGCGGTGATTTTAGTGGAGTTATTATAGGTTCAATCAAAGGCTATGAAGGCATTATCACTTAAGCATAAAGGAGGCAAGCGTGCTACAATAGAAGGTGATTGGGTTGATTCCATTTTCAAATCAAGTATTCAGTTCATATTTTAATTCTATTTGATACCTAATCAAGTTGGAATTTGGGTTGGGCTTTGCGTCCGCTCACACTTTTTGTATGTCTAATCCCTGAGGGGGAGGTGCTATAAAAGAAAACTAAATAAGGCACTTTCCAAGAAGAAATTGGAGCATTGGGTCTATATCTCGGATTACAAAGTTAAACTTACTAGAAGACCAACCCTTCGATTGTTGAGGTCTCAAGGTAGCAGAGAATACATGACAACTCAAACCATCGAGTTGGAGCTTGCAAGTTCCGCAAACAACTCGGTAGAAGAATTCTTGGAAGTCGGACATTTTGGGCTAAAAGAACAAAGCCTTGAGTAAGGGTGCACTCAAGTCAAAAGAACACAAACCTTAGGTCTAAAAGATAGTTTGAGATAACAAACTATAATTCTTAGCATTAAGATATCACTTGGTCAATAGATGAAGCCAATAGGCAAGGAGTTTCGAGCTATGACATTTCAAAATGCTCAGGAGAAGAACTCAGCATTGGCAGTGAGATAACACTTGGATCAAGAGAAGAAGTCTAGACATACCACTCTAGAAGAGGGTTCCTATGGAATCTCTTGAGGAAAAGGCAAGGGCTTGCTATTCTGAGTCTGGACATCTCATGATGAAGATGAGAGATTTATTTTATAGAACTTCAAACACAACAAATAAGAGAAAATAAAAGCTGAGTAGTTTAACAAGTTGGGGAAAGAAAGACATTGATAAAGAATCCAAGTAGAAAAATAAAAGGAAATTTTGTAAGAACAATATAGATAATAGTTATTCTTGTTCTCGAAAATTAAATACTTTGTTTCCCTTTACACCTAAAATAGGTCCATCAAAAATCAAGCGCATCACTGCCATCATTCACCTGGATGAAGAAAACTCCACTCCTTTGAGGTAGGCTGTAGTTAGGAATGTAAGATTACTAGATTTGATCTCCTACGCTCATCCTTAGATAGTGAAGAAGAAAAACTCTGTCATTAGTCGTTCTTACAATCGCATTAGTAAGAATATGATCAACCTGATCTTCATACTAAAGGATTGGAGGAGCCTACTCTTCACGTTTAACTACTTGCAAGAAAAAGACTAGAAAAAAGGAGCATTAAAAAGTAATTAGATACAATATTAGATCATTTGAATTGAAAAAATGACTTATGACTAGGTGTTTCTAGTGAATAAGCATGCGATATAAATATTTTCAAGAATGGGATGTAGGACAATAGCTTTTGTGTGGAGTTTTTTGAAAGAGATTTTAGGTAGGTGTTTAGTGTGAATATGAACCATTACAAAATCATTAATAAAGAAAATTTCACATTCTTCCTTTTGAGAAGGGAGGAATATTCTAGTTCTTCCTTTCACGTTCTTCTTTTCTTTTAACAAATTCGTTGGAATATTCTATTTTTGAGGCTTTATTCGTCCTGTTTTCCATTTCATCTTCTTATAAAATTCTTGGCTCATTGTGAATATCGACAATAAGTCTATAATTGGAAGTACTTGTCAAAATTTTGCATTTGATGTAAGCATGAAGCTTGTGTATGTGGTGCACAAAAGAACAAGCAGAGTGAGAAATATGCATTTTAGTAGGTAGAGGAACAAGAAATTACCTTTGTTGCCACTTTTTGAGTTACGTTTTGCTCAATCTCATGTTTTGATAGAAGCTACTTGAGTCAATGCGGTGACAGGTGAGCTCAAATTTGAATCAAGTAACCCAAATCTCTAAATCCTAGCTCACAGTTGGTTGGAGTATTATTTTTTGGGTTAGAGAGAGTAAATAAATTATTATTTGTGTATAATATGAAATAAAGTTATTTCAATATTGAAATTTATATGAAATGTATAGTAAAATTATTTTATCATATTAAAATTTATGTACGATATGAAATAATATACTGAATTTTGTATAAGATATGAAATAAAAATTTTAAAAATTATCGATCTTTTTTAGGCTTGAACCAAACAAGGCCTAATGTGATTCTCAAATCATCTTTAATAAAGTAGACCTGGCTCGCCATTTGTGTGACTTAGATCTAGGATTAGACCTTGGTGTACTGCCAAAGAAACTTGAGGGCACAAGTTAGCATTGGTTTGATCCCATTTGAAGCAAATGTCACATGCACAAATGCGAATGATGCAGATTTAGTTGCAATGAAACGGGCTTGGATGAATTACTGTAGGCAAGGAGGGCTTATGTAAGCTTTGTATGGAGCAGTGCATACGAGATAGGTGAGTAAGACTGTTCGATTAAGTAGACAGTTATGTGAAATATAAGTGATACTGGTAGTCTCGACACACTAGGAGAAGAATGCAGGGTTGATGGACTCGTGAAGAGGAGAGTGATTGGATTTGTAGCTAGGCGTGGCCACGTATCTGGGTTACTGGGTGTGCACGGGGAGGTGGTCGCAGTTTGTGTGTCCTCATTGGGTGTTCGGTCATCCGGTCAGTTTGATCTCTCACACTTCAAGTGTAGGTGGATAGGCTACCAAACATTGATTTGCAAGGTTAAGGTGTTTGAGCCCATCTACGGCAATTAAATAGATCTACTATGTGAACACTGAAGCGAGTCATTGGAGCCACAGCGATCAAATGCATGGTTCATGTTCATGGATCTGACCATGTGGATGTGATCAAAGATGATCACACAGGTGATGCGGTTAGTGTCGAGCAGACTTGCGTGGAGAAGTTTGTGTTGACTCAACTAAAACATTGATACCAACTAGCGTAAAACCTAGAAAAAAGGAAGAGAAGAAGATAATAATAAAGGGAGAAGTAGAGAACAATTAAATTATCAAAACCTTTCCATATCAATGTTTTGGTGCTTAACTTATAGAATTTCAAGTTTAAAAAACTAGAGAAATAAATGCCAAGTAGTCTAACGTATAAAAAGTATGAATAAATAATAAAACTTGTTGCTAATACTAATAAAATAATAACTAGTTCTACTTGATCTTTGATAGTTAAGTATCTCATCTTCTTTTACACCTAAAATAAGTGTGCCAAAAATTGCTTGTATCATAGTCATCAAGGTGAAGTACGTGAATCGTTATCTTAAACAACTTCATTGTCAGCTTATACTCAGTACTTCCATGTCGTTATGAGGAAGCACATGTATCATTATCTTAAACAACTTCATTGTTAGCTTATAGTTAGTACTTCCAATTGTTAATGCGTTTAAGAGTATTTGGTGCCTCTTTAGTGTATGGGCACTTGATCTATCCAAAGACTTCATGATCACAGGTAGTGTTGTGATGGAGAAACTGTCACCTAAGGGAAGTCACATGAGAGTATTGGGTTTAGTTACACATTATATACTGAATTTAGTATTTGGTGTTGATACATCTTTAAGCTTGGGATTAACGTCTAATGTGAACATTTATCTAGCTATTTGCATCTCAAACTCAGTTATGACCCACTTCCCTTGTGATCACTACTCTCTGGCTCTTACATATGCACGTTATCTAATGAAGATTAGGCTAAACTTTACTGGTTTAAGTTTATGCACTTTGGTTTATTGCCTTCTTTATAATGATTGAGCTGGTTCGTTTAGATCTAACACTGCATGTTGATGAAGAGCAAGTTCTTTCGAGTAGTTTAGGTCTATGCTTCTATTTCGTTGTAATGTTTCAGAGTCAGGGGTAATGGCCTATGTTGATAACTCTTATGTAGGGAAGCTTCACTTCAAATTGTAGGAGTATTAGGTTAGGACCACATCAAGTGCTGTAGTTGGTATTGTGTATTGATGGCTTGTTTTTACCGTTTACCAGCCTCAACTGAGGCTGAGAGGTGCTTGAGGCTCAAATCTGAGATTTATGTAACATGGCATTTGGATCATTGTTGTAATGTTTTGTTATATTATTTTGAGAAATTGATTTTTTTGTTTGATGACATGCTCAGATAATATTGTAAATAATTACAATATTACCACTTTAAATTGATGTCACCCTATTTATAATGGGGAAATGATGTAGGCGAAAGTGAAGTGACCTATATGATTTGACACAATCAGCTCTAATACTAAGTTGATGTAGTGTTAGAGACTCTAGAACAAATATCAAGCTACCAAAGAGAGGACTTGTGCCATGAGATAGAAAGTTTTCTAACATTCTAACAAGACCTAAACTTGCACTACTTTATGCAACTGAAACATCATAATTTAAATGATCATGAAATGATATGACGAGAAGATTAAACTAAGTTTAATTACATGGGTTTTTAAATTCACATTGAGTTTCGTGGGAAATTCTAAGGAAATTAATGAAGCTCTACTTAAATCCATTGATCTGATGTATTTAAGATGAGAATTGTATTGGGTTCTAAAAAGCACCACACATATAAGCAATGAACTATCAAATCATAGAAAAATTACATGGATTATCATATAGTGAATGTCTTAGTAGTTCAAAAAATAAAGTCTCAGTAACCATAGAAATAATTCATCAACATTAAAAGTTCAGGTTTATTGGAATTTCATTACATTGAGATGAATGTCAAGTTTAATTCTGATCAACCAAGAGTTGAAATCCAGACCAAGTAAAGCTAAATAACAATTTATTAATGTCTGATCTAAAGATCAATTTAACAGTAAATCCATCCAAAATTGGTAATTCAGCATATGATCAACAAATATAATTTCAGTGGCAAGGAAAAACCAGAGTACTGGAAAAGAGGAAAAATAGAGACGTCTGTGGAACTAGAAACAATAACAAGCACTAGACCAAGGATAACACATAAATGAGAAAATAACAAGGATAAATAAGGAAAATAGAAGCCCTAACACCTATAAGAACCCTAGCCTCCAAATCTCGCAGCCACAACCCTCTACTCCAGCTTCCAATGCCACACCGACACCACTTGCGTGGAATCAGCTTAATTGCCGCTCTCAACTTTTTTTTTTTTTTTTTTAAAGAACTGCTGCTTCCAACTTGACTGAACACCGTTTGTGCTAGAATCGCTCAAACTAGTGGAAAATCTCATCAATCATCATCTTCTATTGTCATTCTTGGAAGCAGCCTTTATAGGAAGAGGGGACGTAGGAATGGCTTGAAGGATTTTGTCCATGCGGATGAAGTGGCGTCGACCAAATGGGTTTTACAGTCGAGGTTGGCGACATGGGTCAACGTGGTGGATGAGTTGGCATCGTAGGCGAAGTCCACAGAAGCATATGAGCGGAGCCTCAATGAAATAAGCAAACAACGATCAGGAAACTAGGCTCGATCTCCTATTAGGGATTTAGACCGATTTGGTAGGTTAGGTGCAATCCGGTTCCTCAATTTGTATAAGCTTTATAAATTAGATTAGCTTAAATATTTTGTTTTAATTCAACCTTAAATTGAATCCAAATGTAATCTAAACAATCCCAAATAAAAACCAACATATTTACAAGACACAAGTGAACATTTCCACTGATAAAATAAAATCTAACTGACTCAATAACATATGAAAAAAATACATAATTCAAGAAAATACAACAAATAATTATAGAATAAGTTGATTTATGCTCGAACGTGAGGATCTAATTGATGTAACTGTCTATGATCAAAATACCCCTGCTTCAAGAAAGGTGGGGTTGGATTGACTTCTGTTATCATCTTTTAATATAATAATATTAAATCAAAAAAATAACATTTTAGAGATAATATAGATTTGACATCTTGATAATATGAACATCTTGATAGCAAAGAACCAAACACGTTGTAAAATTTAATTTAGATGATTTCAATCCTTTTCTCTCTTTAAATTTCTTTATTTCACCTTTGTTGTTTGACTTACCATAATAAATTACAAAAACTTAAATTAATCATAAATGTGAAGTTCAAATTTAAAGCCAAGCATTGACTGAGATGGGTTTGGTACTAAACACGTTGGGATGAATATGTAATTTTTGGATGATTATGTAGTTAGCCACTTGTATGCTTCAGCCAACTTCGATGACTATGATGCACCAAATATATATGCACATGGCTTAATGCACTCTTATGTATTTGAAAACCACTTAAAACTTTTCTTAGTGTGCTTTTGTAAACTTTTTTATTTTTTTTGAAAGCCTTGATCTGATTGATTATATTATTAAACCAGTTTCATCTTGTTCTATGGATAGCTTCCCTGGGCACTGTAAGTTAGTTAATATAAAAGATTTAAAGGCTCCTTCCTACTTCAGTCTTTCTGGTTATATCTTGATTTTTTCCGCCATTGTGATGAATAATTATACTTCTTCAATTGTAGTCTTTATATCATAGAGTAGTAAATGAGTTTTCAGTTTTCATATCTTCACAAAACATGAGACATTAGAATTTAATTTACCTTATTTGAACGTTATGATAAGATGATATTCTATATTTTTCAGGGTTCCATCAAGTATGTTTCTGTTGGTGAAGTTAAGCTCACGTTTGGCCGATCACTAATTAAAAAGAGATCTTGTTCTATTTATAGTCATATGAAGTTGCAGTTATTGATATGTGACATTTATATTGTTACAACGACATCAGGGCAGAGTGACAGGAAACAAAAATCTCGGGGATCGAAATCAAAAGGAAAGGGGAAGTTGTTGCGCATTATGGCAAACATAGCAAGATTTTTCTCAGTTTCTATTACAGATATAGTGGTGAAGGTACCTATTTGGCTATCGACATATCCAAATCCATTCTTGTTTCATCATAACTAAATTCAAAGGAACATTTACTAGCATACCTTATAGTAGGTGAAGATCTACAAGCCAAGTGTTGTCCATAATCTATGTCGCAAGCACTAGAATTGACATCATTAGCAGAACAACTTCAAACCTTCGTTTTTATTTTAATGTTTTGTCTAAAAAGCTGATGACTGTAGTTGCAATCATCTTGAATATTGTTGATCAATTATATGCAGTCCAGAGAATGTGAAATTGTTGTTTTCTCAAAGTAATGTACACATATCTTTAAATTTTTTTCCCTTTTTAGCCTGTGAAGATATGTTGGCTAGCGTACATATTTCTCCAAACGTTGTTTCATATGGTAATTGTTATAATCTCACATGTTAGTTAAGGGTCTACGGCTTTGGTGTTCTTGCGGGTGGTGGTAGGCTGTCTATTAGGAGAATTCTTCCAGAAAATGTGTTCAGATTGTGTTATGTAAATTGAGAAAGATGCTATGTAAATTCTAAATTCTGGCAATATTTTAATTATGCTACCATGATCTGGAGCTTACTTATGAATGATGGAAAACAAATGCTTTATAACCACTCTCAGGAATTGAAGTTAAAAATTGCTTTTACTGCGGCTTTAATGGTTTAAATTACACTTGTTCCTTGGGCAGAAGAGTACAATTGTTTGCCAGGAGTTCATAATTTGCTTGATAGTCATATTGTGCTGCAAACTCAGCAGGTTCCCAAAGCCGACATCGATGTTAAAGAACTAAAGTTTGACATAAATAAGGATGTTGCAGCCAATTCTTTTATTGATGTTTACCTGTATCTCGCGCCTTTGACTATTCAGATGTACACTCCGGAGTCAAATTTTGATCAGTCGTCTCTTTACCACCAAACTGATTGCTTGTTTGTCAGTAAAGAATGCTCACCTACTGCAGGAAAAAGCTCCGCTCCTATTATTTGTGAGGACGTATCAATTTTTTGTGAGTTTGGTCATCAAAGGTAAGGTCAGTTCCTTTTGTGCGAAACTTCACTAAAAATTTATACAAATTATAAAACTTTGGCCGTTGACTATCTCTATGGAAAGTTATATCGTATTGCAAAATGAAATAATGCTGTTTCTCAGCATAGGCTTCTTGTCTACTATTACTAATTTATCTGAATGGTAGCATTAATTTGGATTGAAAACATGTGAGATATGTCACGTTTCTTCTTCTTTTTCATATGATGCTTGACATTTCCTTCCACGAAATTTGATGTCCAAGATTATATGTGTTTAAAGAAGCAGCTATTTCTGTACATTGGCTCAGGGAAAGGCTCAAAGTGATGGCCCTGGATTTCTCTACTGGAGACATCAAGGCTGACTTGAACGAGGGATTATTTTTCAAAACCAAGCCCAAGTCAGAGTCTTCTTCTGGTGCAGATGTAAGTGAAGGGGCAGCACTGGATGACTCTGCAACAAAAAAACCTAAGAAATTTCCACTGGAATCTATTAAAAGAAACCTTCTTATAATTCCTGAAAAGGTTTGTTGTTTTCCTTCTGAAAATCCTGTTCGTCCATTCAGAATTTTAACTCAAGTACTTGATATAATATACTATTATGCATTCTTTATCATCTCTACATAATCTCTATAGCGGTTTTTCTGTTGCACTAAGCATTTTTTAGAATGTTTATCCAAAGGAGTAAATATGATAATTTTTCTCATGTGCAACTAAGTCCTTATTGTTTTTAAATTAAGCAAAGTGATCATAAAGATTGTGTAAATGTGCATCTGGGTCCCGAAGCCATAGTAGAAAATAGTGCATATGAGGGCAAACTAAAGGGACATAATTTCTATTTTTAAACAGTAGAAACTCAGTTGCACATGAGGGTCAACTAGAAGGTCTCCCTAATTTATTGGAATACTTATTGTCAGATTTAATTTGTTACTGATTCATGTCATGGATTATGAATATCTGCTGATAGACCTCCAATTGATTAAATAATTTTGAATCTTTGGAAGGTTAGTCTCACCATGCCAAAATTGGACGTGACGTTCACTCACAGGCAACACGATTTTGCCATTCACAATAGTATTCTTGGGGTCAATCTAAGCAGTACTGGTTTCTCACAAGCTGACGATAAAGAGGAAGATGCTTCACACTTTGATGTCCGGTTGGATTTTAATGAAATCCATGTAATTTAAATCTTTACTAAGATATTTCTCCAGTGCCTTTTAAATGGTGATTGTTTCTACTTATCGCTGTTTCTTTTATTAAATCAGCTTCTGAAAGGAGGTGAAGCTTCGATCCTCGGCATTCTCAAACTTTCTTTTAACACATCTATTGATGCAAAACAGCAGGTATGATTCTTTCCATCCTATTTTTTGTATAGGGAATTCACTCCATATATTCAAACATTTCTCAATTTCAATAACAATGCCATTATAGAATTTACTAATTTGTATTTATTGCTTGTCCTTGTCATTATTCTCAGCCAAATAATCCAATTAAAGTTGGGACCAACATCAAGATTGGAGGTATGCATTGCAACCTTATTGTGAATAGACTAATTCCATTGCTTAAATTACATTCATCTGGTAAGAAAAAAATGATTCTTGGAGACAAGAATGCCTCGCAAGAAAGGTCTCAACTTAGTGAATCAAAAGATATCCTTTGGACAAGTGCTGTCTCTGTGCCAGAGTTCACCATTGTAACTTATAGTCTCAATGAGGTGCCGATATGTCGTGTAAGTAATATTTTTGCTAATGCTAACACTGACTGTCGTCTTAAACATATGATTGTAAACAAGGCTTTATATATTTTTTACAGTTCATGCAAAATATTTGAGTTATTCCAATGTCCCAACTTTCATTTGTAAAGTTTTTTTTTGAATTGTCAATTCCTAAAGTATCCTGTTCGTTAATCAATGTACGACATTAATGCACATTGGTAATTTACATTGCATTTTATTTTATTTTTTGAAAGAAGTACATTGCATTTTATTTGACATACTGTGGTTTTGACCTATATCTTCTTTTAGCAAAGTGATCATGTTAGTTGATGATGATCAAAATTATCATATGGATGTTGTCGTGTTTTGTAATACTCCACATAAGTTCTTTACTTCCTTGTTGACCTATCGTTTACATAGCATACTCATTTTGTAGATCATGTCAAAATAACTGAAGATATTTTACTGTTAGATTCTAGTGTCTTTTCTCCAAATGTTATTTCAACCAAGATGATAAACATGCTTTGTAAATTTTTAAAACGATTAAACTCATGAACTACACAGATGTGGCAAACTCTCATCACTTTGTCACTTAACAAGCTTATGCATGGCAAAGATTACTTTCTAAAAAGACAAATACTTGTGATGAAATACCAACTTCTACTATGTTGGAAGGTTTATCTTTATAAAAAGTGGAGAGCTTCGAAATCTTGATGAACAAAAAGCCTTCTATGTTATACAAAGGCATGCAGGTTCATAGTCGTCAAGCAAGTCACATTCTTTTCCTCCCAGTCTTCTGGAAATGTTTTTCCTTCTAGTCTTCATTTGCAAAGATTTTCTCCTTCAGTGCTGCTTTTTATTCTTTCACCAAGTTTTTCTTGAAAGTACTGTCTACTTATTTTTTGGGAAAATCTTTGATCATACTCTTCTATAATTTTTTTATCAAAATTTTGCAAAATTGAGGAAAAGATATCTTTGTCAAACAGTATATATATGTGTATACATACTTACATATGCATGTATAATACATATAAAACAAGCGTATAAATAGAATTTTGTTTTAGCAAATCTCATCAGTGGAGGAATTTATGCAATTTTTATATGCATTTGTATTGAATCCTGAGTTTATATTCAATATCCATTCCTATTGCAGGCTAGCTCCCAATCTACTAATATCTCTGCTAGCAATTTATCAACAATGGGCATTCAAGTACATGCAGAACTTAGTGAGTTATTGGTGGTCATGGAAAATGGATATGAAGTGAAGGTGAGCCAAAACTTACCTGGGGATGAAATACGTTCTGGATCTGTAATGAATATAAGACGGTTAAACATTAGCTGGGGCCATAAAGAAATGCGATCTCATGAAAGAGATGACCTCCGTAACAGTAAGCTTGTACTTTCTGTTGATGTAACAGGCATGGGTGTATTCCTTAGCTTCCAACAGATTGAATCGCTTGTATCTGCCATGATATCCTACAAATCACTGCTGAATGGTCTATGGCCATCAAAAAAAATTGCTACACAGAATAAAATGGCACGTTCAAGCAAAGCTCCAGCCAAAGGGACTCAAATCATGAAAGTTAATTTTGATAGCTGCATAATTGATTTACTTGGAGATATGACTGTTGAAAATACAGTTGTGCCAGATCCTAAGTGTGTTAATTATGGGTCACAAGGTGGTCAAGCAATTATCAGTGTATCCTCAGATGGCACACCACGCACTGCAACAGTTCTTTCTAATCTTCCAAGTGGCTTCAATCATGTCAAGTTCAAAATTTCTGTTGAGATTTTTCGTCTTGGCTTATGCAAGAACAAAGAAAATGAGTCAACACAGATTGGATTGGAACGAGCAAGATCAATATACCAGGATTTTTTTAAAGAAGAGAAGCTGGGTGCTAAATTTACTCTATTTGACATTCATAAAACTAAGTTTGTGCAACGTTCTGGTGGGATGCATGATTCTGTTCGCTCACTTTTCAGTGCTGCAGACATAGCCGTTAGGTGGGAGCCAGATGTACATATAGCACTGTTTGAACTTGCTACTAGGCTGAAATTTTTGATTCAAAGCAAGAAGTTTCAAGATTCTAATAGCGAAATAAAGGAATCTTCACCTGTGAAAGATACTGTACCAAATAAGGCCAATGTGGACCGAGTGCTATCTGAGAAGCAACTTTGTAAGGAGACAACGTTTGCTATTGATGTGGAAAATTTAAGAGTTTCTGCTGAACTTGCAGATGGGGTCCAATCTGTAATTCATGGGCGTTCTATATTTTCTGAGAATGCAAAGATAGGCGTTTTACTTGAAGAATTCATTCTTAGTTTTAATGAAGCAAGAGTTATGAAAAGTGGTCGTATGCAGATATCATCAGTTCCAATACCAACGAATAATACCACTAGGGATTGGGTAGTTCAAGGTCTAGATATTCATGTTTGTTTACCTTATAGGTTGCAGTTGCGTGCCATTGATGATGCAGTTGAAGAGATGTTCCGGGGATTGAAGCTTGTAACTACTGCTTTGGGCACCGCTATATTTTCTATGAAAAAGGACAGTACCAAAACAGAGAGGTCTGGCTCATCAAAAGTTGGATCTCTTAGGGTGATCATACGTAGACTTGTCGCAGATATTGAGGAAGAGCCAATGCAAGGATGGCTAGATGAACATTATTATTTGATTAAGAATGAAGTCTGTGAACTCAATGCACGGTTGAAGTTTCTTGAAACGGTTGAGCTCCTCTCTACCGAGAGTAGCTTTTCAGAAACCACTGAAACAACTGAGCCAAGTGATCATCAGACTGAGGGAGAGTTGCATTACAATGGAGTGGAAGTAAATGTAAATGACACTTTATCTGTTCAGTTATTAAGGGAAGAAATCCACAAGAAAGCATTTAAGTCATATTATCAGGCATGTCAGAAAATAGTTAGGTCAGAGGGATCGGGAGCTTGTTATACAGGTTTCCAGTCGGGCTTTAAACCAAGCATAAGCAGAGATTCTCTTCTATTAATTTCTGCCACTGATCTGGACATAATTTTCACTAAAATAGAAGGAAGCAACGATGGAAAGTTTGAATTCATAAAGAAGATGGACACTTTCTGCTTAGGAAATGATGTACCTTTCTCTAGGTTTTACGGGACAGATCTTCTTCTGGATGCTGGATCTTTAGCTGTTCAGTTAAGAGATTATACGTTACCAATTTTCTCTGGGAACTCTGGCAAATGTAAAGGTCGCATTGTGCTAGCTCAACAGGTATGACTTTAGGCTAGTTAAATATCATACTCATTCAGACAATTTGCACTATATATCTGACTTAACATAGGTATTTCAATAAGAATTACATGGTGATTCTTCTGAACAAGATTTAACATTCGCACATGTTGAGTCTATTCCTTAATGACTTGTTATCACGTTCTTCCCTCCTAATCTTTCACTAAGAATGACCTAAGATTATATCCATGTGTTGTGAACATTGAAAATTTGTATAGGTGAAATGACCTCATGAGTAGATCCGTCACACCCCTATGTTGAAGAGGGAGATAACGAAATAAAAACCTTGTTGAACAAAGTAACATAAGTTGGAGTTACTATAAGAACAATGATTTAATAGCATAAATTTTAGTACTGTATGTATTCATGCTTTAAATTAAAGGCTTTAACTTTTTGTTTCCTTCAGTAAAGCTAGATGGCTGGTTAAACTCCTAATAGTGAACAATGGAAGTTTAAATTATCATATTATTATTCTGAATGTAAATACTATGATGCAAATCTCTCTTATTCATTTTGTTGCACTTAGAAATGACTACTAGATTGCACCAATAAAACTCTACATGTCAATTATTTAAGCTGCAAAATATCATTGTTGCATCTGATCCACGCGCCATCATCTGGACCACCCACGTGGAAGCTTACGTGGCATCGACGGCACGAGTGTCCGGCGCCGAACATGAGGAACACCGCCCCGAACAGCAGACGTCGAAGAGATACTACCGAATAACAGGGACCAGAACTGACCGGTGCCTGACAGCATTGGGGACCATCCTGCTTTCAAGAGGTATGAGCTCTCCCGCCGTCAGACCGTATCATCCGTACATCGTACAATGAAGGCTAGGGAGTGGCCCCTTCTCTGCGGGCATTGATGGGTCGTCACTAAAGCTGAAGTCCATTCTGCTGAAATGACTCTGCAGAGCAGGCCAGGGTATATATACCTCATTGTAACAACCTTCAAGAGGGCTGAACCTAAGAAATCCACTGAGCTTACTGTAATCTAAAAGAAAAGAGTGATTCTAGTGATTTTTGAAGCCTCCTCAAAAGGAGCCATGGTTTTTCCGCCTGGCCGGTTTTCCATGTAAAAAAACTAATTGTTTTCTCGTCTTAACAATTTGGTGCCTTCACGCAGGATCAGACTCGATCCCTCCAAACACCCATGGAAGACACTCATGGCGAAAATATTCCGCCACCAAGCGAACAACAGGCAGCACGCCTACCCCTGGACGATCCTGCCACAAACGACCGACAGCTTCAGACACTTACAAACACGGTCGCCACCCGTACCCAAACGATGAACACCTTCCTCGCCAACCTACCAACCCTCCTCCAGCAACAGAGACCCCTTCCTCTAGCTCTACCCCTCGAAGGCTCGCTTCCACAGCCGGGCGCGGAGCGCGTCGAACTACCCACTGAGGAGACAAGCACCCATGCTGCCGCCGAAAGTCGGCCCGAGGTGTATCCTCCGGCTCCCCCGGTAGATACAATATTCTCTCCTGCCATAATGGCGGCACCGACACCGCGCACCTACAAGGCTCCCCGGGTCGGAGACTACGACGGCCTCACCGACCCGGCCCAGCACGTGAAGCCCTTCGAGAACGCCCTAGCAACGAACGACCCTGTCTCGGACGCCTACAAGTGTCGTCTATTCAGGAACACACTGACGGGCCTGGCGTTGGATTGGCTCGATGAAATTCCCCAAGGCTCCATCCAAAGCTTCCTGCAGTTCTCCGAACAGTTCCGCACCAAATTCGGAACCTCAAGGACTACCTCCCAAACAATCCATGAGCTGTGGCAGATACGACAGGCTCTCGACGAATCTCTACGCAACTACGTGGACAGATTCTCGAAGATGAACGCCGAGGCGAAGGACACTACAGACGACAGATCGACCATGATCTTCGTCCACAGCATTCTGCCACGGGAGTTGTACGACTCTTTCGTCGACGACATGCCGAAGAAGCTTATGGAGGCAAGGGCCCGCGCCGAAAAACGCATCCATCTCGAAGACGCCAAGGCCCTCAAGGCGAAAGCCAAGCAGGAGGTCGCTTCGCCCCAGGACAAGAAGGGCGAGACTCCGAAGACGGACTCGAACATGCCCAGGAGAAGCTTTCGAGACCGGAACTTCTCACCCTCCCACGGGAAGCGCAAGTTCGATGGTGATTCCCCACGTCCGGCTACGCCGGTCTACATCATCGAAGAAATCTATTCGATCCTCAGCGATAAGGGCTTCTCTGAGAACGCCAGCCACCGCAACATGGCGAGGACCCCATGAAGTTTTGTAAGTTCCACCAGCGTTACGGGCATCTCCTCTTCGAGTGCCGCTCTTTTCGGGCACTCGTCAATGAATACATAGAGAACGGCTACCTCTCCGGCTACAAAAAGATAGAGGGGCCCCTGCCGAAGGCGGTACGGCTGCTTTTTCCGCGTGACGGCCCCCCGGCGGTCGGCTCTCCGACTCCCACATCGCCAAAAGCCGACGGCAAGAAGGCCGTCCTGTCTATCTTCGGTTACGACAGCGGTCTCAGAGCTCGAAAATACCGAGAGGTATGCACAGTCGAACTCCCCCCTCATTTGCCTGACATTGTCTTCACCGCAGGAGACCTTCCCAGAGGAGGGATAAACCGCGACGACCCCATAGTTGTCATCGCTGAGATCGGAGCTTGTGATGTCCACCGAACTTTGGTCGACACAGGCAGTTCGGTCGACATACTGTATCTCTGCGCCTTCAAAGAGATGGGCATCGGTCCGTGCAAGCCTCTCCCCCCATCCATGACAATCTCTAGCTTTTCCGGTGACGTCTACCGACCCGAGGATACGCCACCCTGCATGTCGCTTTCGAAGAGGGTCTCAGAAGACAGGTGAAGGAGATCGACTTCATCATCATGGATGTTCCTTCCGGCTACAACGCAATCCTAGGACGCCCTGCAATGGCGGCATTTCAGATGGTCGCATCCACCTACCACCTGTGTGTGAAGTTCCCCACGCCGTTCGGCATCGCTACTATCAGGGAGGACAAGGCCGGCGCCAGGAAATGTTTTGAAATAAATGCGCGCTTACAGACCACCTGAATCCCAGGGACCATGCCTTGCCATTAGTCGAACAAAATGACCATGTAACCATCGCCGACGGAAAAACTGTACTAATTTCTAGAGACTTTCCTGATAATGAAAAGCCCGCTCTGGCGACCCTACTTTCCGAGTATTTCGATGTATTTGCCTGGGAACCTAGCGACATGCCAGGGATATATAGGGCCGTTGCCGAACATCGGCTAAGCCTCAAACCAGGAGTAACTCCCGTCAGACAGAAAAAAGGAGCTTCGGTGGCAAAAAACAACAAGCAATACGGGAAGAGGTCGAAAAGCTCCTGGCTGCCGGATTCATCAAGGAAATCACCTACTCGTTATGGCTCGCAAATGTGGTGGTGGTAAAAAAGAACTCCGGAAAATGGCGGATGTGCGTGGACTTTACAGATCTGAACAAAGCCTGCCCGAAAGATTTCTATCCCTTGCCAAAAATTGACAGGCTCGCTCAAGAGCATCTTCGGTTCGTCATACGGCAAATTCCTGGGGCACATGGTGTCGGCTAGAGGCATTGAGGAGAACTCTGAGAAAATTCAGGCCATACAAGAGATGAAGCCACCTCAAACAGTTCAGGACATACAGAAATTGAACGGAAGGGTCACGACGCTCAGCAGATTTATATCGAAATCTGGCGAACGTTGCCTCCCTTTCTTCAAGATTCTTCAAGGCGAACACCAGACATGGAATGAGGACTGTGCGAGAGCTTTCCAGTCATTGAAAGAGTACTTGCTGTCGCCACCGCTACTCTCTGCCCCAATCCAAGACGAAGATCTCCTCCTCTATCTCAACGCTACCGACAATTCGGTATCGGCAGTACTTGTTCGAGAGGAGGCTGGCCGACAGCACCCGATCCACTATATCAGCCACATCCTTCACGGCGCGGAAGTGAGGTATCCTCCCCTCGAAAAACTCTCTTTTGCGCTGATCTCTGCCGCCTGCAGGTTACGCCATTACTTCCAAGCTAACCCCGTCAAGGTGATGACGGATCAACCCCTCCGGAGAATACTCCACTCCCCCGAAATCTCCGGAAGATTGCAGAAGTGGGCAGTGGAGCTCTCTGAGTTCGACATCGACTTCCTCCCACGGACAGCCACGAAGAGCCAGGCGCTAGCCGACTTCGTCGCCGAACTGACAACAGTCGAACAACCCGAAATTCCTGAAAAACCACAGCCTTGGATCCTCCACGTGGACGGGGCCTCCGGCGAGCGCATCCAAGGAATCGGCGTCGTCCTCACCAGCCCCTGGGGAATTCGACTTCAGAGATCAGGGAAGATACACTTCCCTGTTACAAACAATCAGGTCGAATACGAGGCCCTCATTGCTGGACTCAAATTTGCCAAGGGACTCGGAGCGCGACACCTCCATGTCTACAGCGACTCCAAGCTAATAGTGAACCAGCTAACAGGATCCTACCATACAAAGGACGAAGTGCTCAAGAGGTACTCTCAGCTTGCCAAAACTCTCCTCCAACATTTTGCCCAAGCTTCCCTGTTTCACATTCCCTGCGAGATGAATTCGCTGGCGGACGAGCTCGCCAAAGAAGAAAAGGCCGGCGCAATGAACATCCTCTTCCCAGCATTCGAAGACCCTGAGGTCTTCAACATCGATTCCAGCCCCGAAAGCTGGATGGATAATATACAACATTACCTCCAAACGGGCGAGCTCCCAAACGACAGACATAAGGCTCGCAGGCTCCGAGTAAGAGCCGCCAGGTACACCATATCCCAAGGTCAATTGTTTAGGAGATGCTATTCTTCGCCCCTGGCCAAATGCATCCGCGAAGAGGACTCGAGAACCATACTCGAATAGATCCATGCCGGAGATTGCGGAACCCACGCAGCGGGGTGCAACCTCGCCCTACAAGTCCTATGCCAAGGATATTACTGGCCGAACCTCCAGATGGACGCCAGGGAATTCAGCCAGAAGTGCCCCCAATGCCAGATCTACTCGAACATTCCTTGGCAACTGACGGCCCCGCTGCACCCCATAACCATCTCTTGGCCCTTTTCGATGTGGGGCCTCGACTTCTTGGGACCATTCCCGAAGTCCGAAAAGAACCTGCGCCACGTATTACTGGCTACGGACTACTTTTCGAAATGGGTCGAAGCAAAGGCAATGGCACAGCCAACAGGCACGGGTGTCAGAAACTTCATATGGACACGGCTCGTATGCAGGTTCGGCGTCCCCCTCTCCCTAATCTGTGACAACGGAATAGCCTTCACCAGCCGAGCAGTCCGAAATCTATGCTCCGAAAACGGTATCAACCTGAGCTTCGCATCAGTTCGACACCCGCAATCGAATGGCCAGGCAGAGGCGTCGAACAAAAATTTTCTCAACACCCTAAGAAAACGGATTGACAAGATTGGCTCATCTTGGGCAGCCGAGCTCCCGGCGACCATCTGGGGACTCAACTGTACGCCAACAGCAGCAACGAGCCAAACGCCTTTCTCGCTTATTTTTGGGGGAGAAGCTCTCATCCCAGTCGAGCTAGACATCTACTCCCCCCGAGTCGAACACGCCAGCAGCTTCGACCCACCCGCTCTTCCTGAATGGCAAAAACAAAATGAGAATGCCAGGAGACTTGAGCTTGACCTCCTCGAACAAGACAGGGAACTGGCAGCTTTGCGACAAGTAGAACACAAACGAAGGATCGAAAAGTACTACAATAAGCACGTACACAGGAGGCCATTCCGACAAGGCGACCTGGTCTTGAAATTAAAAAATACTGCTGGCCAAGATATGACATCAGGCAAGCTCAGCTCTAACTGGGAAGGCCCTTTCATCATCCGCAATGTGCTCGGCCCCAACACCTATAAACTATCAAGGCATGACGGGACTCTCCTGCCAAGGACTTAGAGCGGCAACGACATCAGGAGATTTTATTCATAAAGCACTTGTAATTCACATTGTTTTATGAAAACAAGTCTTTCGGCGACTGGCAGTCAAGGGCACTCCCCTTCTCGAAGTCACAGGCCTAAAATCCTAACTTAGCGCCAAGCGACTGGCAGTCAAGGGCACTCCTCTTCTCGAAGTCCCAGGCCTAAAATCCTAACTTAGCGCCAAGGCGACTGGCAGTCAAGGGCACTCCCCTTCTCGAAGTCCCAGGCCTAAAATCCTAACTTTAGCGCCAAGGCGACTGGTAGTCAAGGGCACTCCTCTTCTCGAAGTCCCAGGCCTAAAATCTTAACTTAGCGCCAAGGCGACTGGCACTCCCCTTCTCGAAGTCCCAGGCCTAAAATCCTAACTTTAGCGCCAAGGCGACTGACAGTCAAGGGCACTCTCCTTCTCGAAGTCTCAGGCCTAAAATCCTAACTTTAGCGCCAAGGCGACTGGCAGTCAAGGGCACTCCCCTTCTCGAAGTCACAGGCCTAAAATCCTAACTTAGCGCCAAGGCGACTGGCAGTCAAGGGCACTCCCATTCTCGAAGTCCTAGGCCTAAAATCCTAACTTTAGCGCCAAGGCGACTGACAGTCAAGGGCATTCCCCTTCTCGAAGTCCCAGGCCTAAAATCCTAACTTAACGCCAAGGGGACTGGCAGTCAAGGGCACTCTCCTTCTCGAAGTCCCATGCCTAAAATCCTAACTTTGGCAGTCAAGGGCACTCCCCTTCTCAAAGTCCCAGGCAATCAAACCAAAAACCAAAAGTTCACAAACAGAATCTAAAGTGCAAAAAGAAAACAGAACCGAAAACTTTGCATTACAAACTTTTCTTACAAAAGAAAATTTACAAATCACTATCCCTCCTCGAAATCTCGGAGTCAGAATCTACAAGATCAGCACCGGGAGTTCGCGGCGTCTTGCAATGGATCCTGTGAGCGAAGAGGAGAAACAACTAAGGGCCCTTCTGAAGTCCCTTCTCCTTGAAAAGTTTGTTCTTCCTCCGAAGCTGAGACCCCCCCGGCGGCTCCCTCAGCTCCCGCCATTTCGGCCTCAGTTGGAGGGATGGCCACCTTCATATTTGAAACGAAGACGAACATCCGCCCCATCCTCTCAGCCGACATCTTGAAGAAAGGACACTGGTATGAACGGCTCTCCGAAAGAATACACTCATTCATATCCAGCCCCTCAAGATCCTTGCGACTCACCAGTCCCCGATCGAGGAGAGCGGAGCCGAGCATGTTTACCGAACTCTCCAACGCCTCCTTATTGAGCGCCTTAAACTCGAGAGACTGCCGGAATTCGACAACCCCTTCCTTACGAATCTGCTCAGCCTGATCGAATGTCTCCTCCGAAAGTTTCTGAAGTTCGGCATCCCGGCGACTGGACTCTTCCAGACCTCGCATCGCCGAACGAAGACGCTTTTCGGCTAGGCGACGCTGACGCTCCGACTCCAAATACAGAAGTCCATTCTCCTTCGGCTTTCTCTCCTGAGCCATGGCTTTCTTGGTGAGTTGCTCCACTTGACGCCTCACCACGTCCAAAGTATCGGCGGCCCGAGCACCAAGTCTGGTCACGGAGTCTGGCCTCCCTTCGGGAACAACCCTTGGAGGTCCGCCCCGAACACCGTCCCCGGACTCCTCAACACTTGGACCAGCAGAATCCGGCCCTTCGGCGCCAGAACCAGTCCCGTCTTCACGCCTCCCACACGGCTCTTCGGGTTCGTCACTAACCTGCACATCATCAATGTATGCCAGGTCGTCAGCGCCCCCCTCGAAAGCGAGAGGCGCTGCCGAAGAAGCTCCTTCCACCGACGCTCCAGATACGGCACGTCTCCTCTTCGCCGGAAGACGAGAAGGCCCCGACCGATCGTGGGGAACCCTTTTGTTCCCCATCTGTCAAAGTCGGAACCATTCCAGTTCGAGCTCTGGTTGACCTGCAAACAACGCAGACACGAAGTCAGGACCCAAAAAAAAAAAAAAAGAAAAAAAACACCCACCTGTTTAGACACGCACGTCGGCCTCGAGCTCACGCATGTAATCCTCCGCATCATGTACACATTTTCGGATTTCGTCCACTTCCCGAAAATGTGGGTCCTCAAAACCAATTCCCTCTCCCAAAAATCTCGCCTCACCGACCCTTCGTGGTACGACAAAATTTACTCCGCAGGGCTCGGCGAAGAAGAACCTCTTGTACCAATCAGCAAAACCTGTGTCCCTAACCTTGAAAACCTAGCAGTACCTCCCCTTCAAGACGAAGCACCCATGCAGGCGAGGGTTTGCCTCCCACCGAAAGACCGCCTTGAAGATATCGATATCCCAAGGGATCTGCCGGCGCTGCAGCTCCTTGATGAGACAGTAGATCATAGTAACAGCGTTCGGCGGGAGCTGCATGGGGACGATGCCGAAGTGGTTGAAGATGTTCACGAACTTCGGCTGGAAGGGGAGAAACAGCCCGCCGCGCAGGTGGTGGAGGCACACCGCTATCTTCCTCTTCGGCAAGGTCGTGAACCTCACTCCCTCTAACGGATACTTCAGTCCAACAACAGGGTCCCTCCCCCACACCTGCAGCACCTTCGTCTCGAAAGTGTGTGGAGGGAGGACACAGAGCTCACCCCGAAGACCATGATAATCGCTCCACATGTCCTTCGCTCTGCTGCGCGATTTCCTAACCATCTTGAAACCCAGGAAAATGAGTGGTAGGGACCCACGGTCGGCCCGTCACCCTTCTCATAGTCCTGAGCCCCGACGGTTCCAATCCCCGAGGGCGACCCCTATAGACTGCCTAATCCTAAGTTCAAAACAGCCTGGCGCACGAACCTCACCTCGTTTTTCCCAGCAGTCATCAAAAAATAAAATAAAACAAGGCACATATAAATGAACATCCCATTAAGATATTTCTTTTACATTCCAAAAAAAAAAAAAAGTAAAAAAAATGAAGACTTCTTCCTCAGCCCTCTAAGGAGAGAGTCCGAACTCCGATTCTGCGAGTAGACCCCGAACCGCCCGTGCAAACTCTTTTCGACGGCGGTTCTCCTCTTCCAGTTCTTCGACTCGGGACATCAGCGCAGCCCTCTCCCTCTTCAGCTCCTCAATTTCAGCGACCACCGCCTCCAAGTCGCCCTCGAAGCGAGCGCACTCCGCCTCAGATGGCTCCAGTCTCCGAAGAAGGGAAAGAGCTTCCTCCATCTTCTGCTCAAGGGCTGCCGCTTGACCCCTGCTGGCTAACCGCCTTTCGACCTTGTCAAGGTGCGAACATATGCTGCGTGCAAAGTATTGCGCGCTCGAACTGCCGGAGCCAGGCCCTCTCTGACCGCCCCCTGACGAAGTCTCCGGACCAACAGAAGGGCCCGAAGGAGAAGAAACGGGGGTCAAAGTACTCCGCTCTCGCAGCGGCGCATCCTGGACCCCCGTAGGCAGAGCGGAAGGCTGATTCTCCGCGTCCTCCTTTCTTGGCTGCGCTTCGTCGTCAGCCACAATGATGGCGTTCTCCACCAGAGGAGCCGCTCGAGTGTCGCCTTGAAAGGGTCTAGACGCCACTCGCGCGCCATCTCCTGCGCTTGAAAGGCGGATCCTCGGTTTCTTCGGCGCCTCCTCACGAACAGACGGTCGTCTTGCACCCGCCTGATCAGATTTAGCAGGACCTCCAGCCTCAGGAAGTTCTTCCTGAACGAACCCAGCAACGCCGGAGAACATAGCCATCGCCACACTAGTTCTCCTGGGGTCAACAGGAGACTCGTCCGACGCCCCACAGGTATTTATAGACTCCTTAGGCCCACGTGGCAACCAGGCACGCGCATCAATACGCTTCACGACTATCGGGGGGACATGTTGCATCTGATCCACGCGCCATCATCTGGACCACCCACGTGGAAGCTTACGTGGCATCGACGACACGAGTGTCCGGCGTCGAACATGAGGAACACCTCCCCGAACAGCAGACGTCGAAGAGATACTACCGAATAACAGGGACCAGAACTGACCGGTGCCTGACAGCATTGGGGACCATCCTGCTTTCAAGAGGTATGAACTCTCCCGCCGTCAGACTGTATCATCCGTACATCGTACAGTGAAGGCTAGGGAGTGGCCCCTTCTCTGCGGGCATTGATGGACCGTCACTAAAGCTGAAGTCCATTCTGCTGAAATGACTCTACAGAGCAGGCCAGGGTATATATACCTCATTGTAACAGCCTTCAAGAGGGCTGAATCTAAGAAATCCACTGAGCTTACTGTAATCTAAAAGAAAAGAGTGATTCTAGTGATTTTTTAAGCCTCCTCGAAAGGAGCCGTGGTTTTTCTGCCTGGCCGGTTTTCCACGTAAAAAATCTAATTGTTTTCTCGTCTTAACAATCATCAAGTAACCATCTCTTATTGGAACTTATTGGCATATTGATTTTATATGCAGTAAATTATTTTGCTTGTCTTCTTTTGGTATTCCAATCTTCAGGTCTTGGTACTTTAGTTGCTGTTGATAAGGATAAAATACATCACGTTTCACCATCTCTTTGTTGTTATTTTATTGCCAACATCTAACAAATTTGCTATGCTTCTTCTAACTTGAATTTGAACTTCAAGCTATGTTACAAACTTTTCTCTTGCAGGCAACTTGTTTTCAACCCCAAGTTCAACAGGATGTTTTTGTTGGGAAATGGAGGAGAGTGCGCATGTTTCGTTCAGTTGGTGGTACAACACCGGCAATGAAAACATACATTGATTTGCCTATTTCTTTTGATAGAGGGAGGATTTCTTTTGGTGTGGGATATGAACCAGTTTTTGCTGATATTAGCTATGCATTTACGGTTGCCCTCCGTAGGGCTAACCTTGGCCTTAGGGGCTCTAATACAAAACTGGATGTTCTTACAGTAACCCCACCGCCAAAGAAAGAGCGAAGTTTACCATGGTGGGACGATATGAGGTATTACATTCATGGGAAAATTGGTTTATTTTTTAATACTTTTGAGGCAAACGTGTTTGCGACAACTGATCCTTATGAGAAGCATGACAAACTACAGTTTTTATCACGAGACATGAATATCCAGCACACAGATGGCCTGGTCAAGGTTTGTACAAAGGAATTTAGGATACATATGAGCAGCATGCATGGTCTATTTGCAAAATCCAGTTTAAAAGTTCCAGAAAGCACATCTGTGCCCTTTCTCAGTTGTCCTGAATTTTCTTTTGATGTTGTCATGGACTGGGAATGTGAATCTGGAGATCCCCTTAATCATTATTTGCATGCATTTCCTACTGAAGGCATGCCTCGTGAAAAAGTTTACGATCCATTTCGGTCACTCTCTCTCTCCCTTAGGTGGAACTTTTCTCTTGGTGTTTGTCATCCTCTGTGTGATCAGAATGCTCCATTGAACACAGGAGATGATTCCCCTTTGGGAAAGGTTAGTAATACATTTTTAGAAAAGCTGGAAAATAAAGAAGTTGATCTCCCCACCGTTCATTTTGGATTCCATGACTTAGTATGGTTATTCAAATGGTGGAACATGGTGTATTTTCCTCCCCAAAAACTTCGATCCTTTTCACGATGGCCCCGCTTTGGAATTCCTCGAGTTCCTAGATCTGGTAACTTATCCCTAGACAAAGTTATGACAGAATTTTGTCTTCGTATTGATTCTACTCCTGCTTGCGTCAAACACTTGCCTTTAAGGGATGATGATCCTGCTAAAGGGCTGACTTTCAGAATGTCAAAGTTGAAATGTGAGCTGTGCTGGAGTCGAGGAAAACAAAATTTTACTTTTGATTGCAAGCGTGAAATGCTTGATCTTGTTTACCATGGTATTGATCTTCACTTGCTTAAGGTTTATGTGGATAGAGAAATGCTCCAAAGCATTCAAAAAATAAATAGTATCCCCAGTTCAGCAGATACAGAAGAGAGCAATGGTAAAAAATGCAATATGACTGGTGGCATAGCTAGAAATCCTAATTTAGGATTCCTTTTATATTCTGACTATTTCATCGTAAGAAGGCAAACTCCGAAGGCTGATGGTGCAAGGTTACTGGCATGGCAAGAGGCTGGAAGAAAGAAGGTGAACCAATTCAAATATCAGTATGGAAATGATAGTGACAGTGATCATGCAGAGTCCGATCTAAGTGATGATGATGGATTTAATGTTGTGATAGCAGATAATTGTCAACGTTTGTTTGTGTATGGAATGAAGCTTTTATGGACCCTAGAAAATAGAGATGTTGTTTGGTCATGGGCTAGTGGATTATCCAAAGCTTTTGAAGGTCCAAAACCTTCAGCTTCTCGTCAACATGCGCAGATGAAGCGAATCGAACGGCAGAAGGAATTTGACGTGGTAGGAAATACCCAAAATGATACCTCTGGTACTTCCTTGCCAAGCTCAACTTCTCCTACTCCACAAGATGCTGAGAATGCAGGGCCACATTCATCCCCATCTCGTTCAACTCATGCAGATAATGCTTCATCCAACTTACTTGGTAAGATGTTCTTTGATGTCTATCTTTTGGATTTATACATATTTTCTGTTTTTCTTTGGCCCATTGTTGAAGTTACATTGTAGCATGGTTTTGGCTAACAGTTGACTACTGTATCTTTAACACTACCTCTACGGCTCTACCATTCCTTTATCAGCATTATCTTCAGAATTTTATTCCATTACAAATTATTTCGTCCTGCAGCCAGGTCTCAATAGGTTCAAATTTTACATTTATCTGTCAAGGCTCATCTATGCAGAGAACGTACTTTTAAAGATTCAACTGTTTATGATAAACATTTTTAAACGTTCATCCCTCTATCCTTAATTCCAGAGAAGTATGAACATAGTGATGACATGGAAGATGAGGGAACCGGACACTTCATGGTGAATGTGGTTCAGCCTCAGTTTAATTTACATTCTGAAGATGCTAATGTAAGTAGTAATATCTGCTATTCCATTTCCCTTTTCTTTCTTATTTCGTTCTTGTCATTCATTCCTATGTATTTCCTACTTTGAAAGTGAGTTTAGAGATACTTTTTGTTTTGTATGCAAAATTATATTTTGCCGCAGTTGCTGCATCAATGTGTAGATAACATGAACCTCTTAGCCAATTTTGCAATTATTTACTTGAAAACAGGACTTTCTCATTTAGAACACTCTCATCACTTGTATGTTTTATTGAGCATTTCAATGAAAGGTAGTTCTCAAGAAAGACGGTTCTCCATCTCTTGAAAATTTGTTATGTTAGATTCCAAGTTGCAGTTCTACCTACATTACCTAGACAATTTCTCCATCCTGAACATAAAACGAATGGATTGACTTCACCTTGTCATTTTACTTTGTAAGTTGGCTTTAATTGAGATCACAGAACCATATTCGTGGATTGGTGGTTTTTGACATGTAACTTAAGAATCCAGGATTTTGGAACTTATATGTCTTCCACGCTGTTCAACAAATTCTTATAACAATTAACTGAGACTTGTCAGTCAGAATATGGCAAGTCTACATTCGATATTTAAACAACTAAGTTCAAACTATGATGAAGTCTATAGTCTTTCGCAGATATACCCTTTTTTCTTTCCATGCTCTCTTTCCTAATTCCACCAGATATTCTTCTTAACATTTTGATTCCTTCCATGCTAAACCTGTTTAACAATTTTTACTGTTTGCGATTTTACTGGGATTTGAAAATCTGACCTCTTTTCAGCATGCAATAGGCCACAGCATTTAAACTATTGCTTATTGACTATTTAAATTCTTTCTTGCCCAGCATTTTAAATCCCGTTTGAATCTGGCAATTTCTTTTACCATCCACCCCTTCTCTCCTCTTTGATACCAAAACTAAGAGGGTGGTTCGAATCTTATTATTGTCAATGCAGTTTTTATGTTTCCACCAAAACTCAAATGTCTACATACATGATAGAATTAAGCCATTATTTTAACCAGATCTTTATATTAAGGTAACATAAATCTTTAGAATTTTCCACTTCCAAGATTTTCAGTGCTTTAAATACCACATGCAACCATCCAGAGGAACTACCTTCTTAGTTACAGACCTAGGAAACAGGTAAGCTGGAGGACATTGCTTCGAAACAAACAAAAATGCATTCTACACATTTAATCAAGGCAACAAATTTTCTTGCTAACTATGCATGCCATTTATTTTTACATGATAACAGTGTAATTTGTTTAATTTGTTTGTTTCCTTCTACTTTACGTCCATGTTAGAAATTTTGACCATATGCTGCTCTATTTGGCCTTTTTTCCCCCTTTAGGGTAGGTTCCTACTTGCTGCAGCAAGTGGACGTGTCTTAGCTCGTTCATTTCATTCAGTTCTTCGACTTGGATGTGAGGTGATTGAACAGGCAATAGGTGCACAGAATGTCAAAAATCCCGAGGCTTTACCTGAACTAGCATGGAAACGGGTTGAACTATCTGTCATGCTGGAGCATGTTCAAGCTCATGTTGCCCCGACTGATGTTGACCCTGGAGCTGGAATTCAGTGGTTACCCAAGATTCACAGGAGCACCCAAAAGGTCAAGCGCACTGGTGCTTTACTTGAAAGAGTGTTTATGCCTTGCCAAATGTACTTCCGCTACACTAGGCATAAAGGTGTAACGACTGACGTTAAGGTGCACAATCCTTGACAGTTTTCTGTGCATTTATTTCAATTCAGAGAACAGAATGCATTATTAGTCATTCCACTCCTATATGTTTGATTTGGCAACACGTTTGCATTTTGCAATTTGCAACTTCATCTAAGGACTTGCTAAAATTCAGTTTTTTTCATGCAGGTGAAACCACTAAAGGAGCTTTCTTTCAACTCTCCTGATATTACTGCTTCTATGACATCACGTCAATTCCAGGTCATGCTTGATGTTCTAACCAATCTTCTATTTGCCAGGCTTCCCAAGTAAGTTTCTTGCCTATTAATTTTGCATTTTTAATCTAATTTTAAAATGCACTTGCATCTGGTGATAAGTTCAGTGTAGAGGCAGACTTGTTTGAAGAAATCAAATTTAAATGTAGGTTTTTATCTTTTTTTGCATTTTCATGCTTACAGGATGGTTTTCTCTATGGTGTTGAGAAAGCATGTTATTAAGAGAGAATACAGCTGTTCTTAGCAACATAGGTGAGGGTAACTCAACAATGGCCCTTAAGAAATAAAGTAAGAGGAGGGTTCATGCTTTTGAAGCACACGTAGTGGCATATGAATTGGTCAACTTATATAAGTTCTCATTATAGTTGATTAATTCATCTGTTTTGAAACTACAATCATAGACAAACTTATCAACTGTTATTGACTAATCTTGTTGCAAGGTTTGCCATGCGAAATTGTTCCTTATTGAAAGAGTGATTACTTGATTCCTCTGTGGTTAGCAATTTAACCTCGTATGCTAAAATGACCAAAATAATTGCACAACCAGTGTGGCAGGTAGATCAAATATTGTCATTACATTCTATCCTGCATATCATCAATTTCTTAGGTACAAAGATTTGCGAAAATGAATTTTTTGTCATTATATTATAATATTGTAGTGAGAATGCAATTAGGAAAAAATTATATGTTTATAGCATAGTAGTTGAATGAATGTCAAGGACAACAATTGCATCAATTACATAGCTAACCATAACTGCCAGTTTCTAGATCTAAGAACTTGGCTCAATCTATGTATAATTTTGAGTTCTAGTCTAAGAAGCACGGACACGACACGGGACACGGGACACGACACGACATGGATACGGGGATACGTCAATTTTTAAAAAAATAGGACACGACACTTCTAGGACAGATAAAATAAATAAAATTATTTATTTACTAGAATTTTAATAAAAATAAAAAAATATAAATTGATCAAATATATGTGATAGAAAAATTATAAAAAAGTTAAATGCATTTAACAGGACTAATCAAATATAAAAACTGTAATATTCATTCAGGAGAGTTTCAACATACCTATGCCAAAACGTAGCTATATAATCAAATATTTACGCATCGGACTACTTCACCAAATGATATGAAAGACCTAGCAATTTAGCATCAAAAGTAATAAGCATTAAATTCTAAGAAAATACATGTAAGTTGTAAGCAATAAGTATTCATGAAAGTTGATATCAACTTATTTGTACTCCTATGTACTATGAGGAGGAGAAGAAGAAGAGAAGAAGGAGAAGGAGAAGAAGGAGAAGAAGGAGAAAGAGAAGAAGGACGAGAAAAAGCAGTGAATAAGGAAAAAAAACAGAGAAGAAGAAAAAAAATAGAGAAGAAGAAAAAAAACAGAGAAGAAGAAGAGAAGAAGTAGAAGGAGAAGGAGAAGGAGAAAAAAGCAGTGAATGAAGGAAAAAAAAAACAGAGAAGAAGAAAAAAATAGAGAGGAAGAAGAGAAGAAGAGGAAAGAGAAGGAGAAAGAGGAGGAGAAAAAAGCAGTGAATGAAGGGAAAAAACAGAGAAGAAGAAAAAAATAGAGAAGAAGAAGAGAAGAGGAAGGAGAAGGAGAAGGAGGAGGAGGAAAAAGCAGTGAATGAAGGAAAGAAAACAGAACAGAAGAAGAAAAAAGAAACAGAGAAGAAGAAAAAAATAGAGAGGAAGAAGAGAAGAAGAGGAAAGAGAAGGAGAAAGAGGAGGAGAAAAAAGCAGTGAATGAAGGAAAGAAAACAGAACAGAAGAAGAAAAAAGAAACAGAGAAGAAGAAGAAGAAGAAGAAGAAAGAGAAAAATGCAGACCGCGATAGGAGAGACGATGATAACGGCAACGACGACGGAGAGAACTGGCGCTGCCGCTGTGACCGTGACGGAGAGCGACCGTGAGAGCGAAAACCGTTTGAACCGATTTTTTGGAAATATTAATTTTAATTTTTATTAAAATTTAATTAATTAATAATTGAGTCGTGTCCAAGTATCCTGCAAGTGTCCTACAAGTGTCCAGAAGTGTTCGAGAAGTGTCCAGCCGTGTCCTAATTTTTTTTTTAAATTAAAAATTGGACACGTGTCCCGCCATATCCGACATGTGTCCCGCCATATCCGACACGTGTCCCGCTGTGTCCGTGCGTGTCCCGTGTCCGACACCGCCACGGCTACTTCTTAGAAGTGTCCGTGCTTCTTAGGTTCTAGTAACATTGATCAAGAGCAAGACTTTTGTTTTGATTAGGTTTCTGCACGGTCAAAATCTAACAGATTTCTAAAATGATGATTTTCTTTTGATTGGACGAAAGTGCAATATTTGCATGTCTGTGTTTATGCAGTTGACAACTTTGAAAGCATAAGAGGATGCTATCATTTATATATTATTCTTGTGGATTAAATCTCAAATATTTAATAGCCCCACATGACTGTTCCAGTATCCTCGCCCCCCCCCCCCTCGCCCCCCCTCAAGGCATAATCTAAAAGTTTGGAAGGTAGATTTACTACTAATTCGATTGCATAGTGTTAGGACTCTTGACGCTACCAATTCTTCTAAAAGCTTAAGCTAATAAGAATGACACAGCTAATTCACTTATTATACTATGCACACAGCACTCATAGGTCGAACCCAACCTCTTTTCAACAGTGGCACACCTACTTAGAGTTATGTCAGGCAGGGTAAAGGCGAAATATGTGATTCATGTATTCCCCACTTTTCATTTCACTTCTTACTTTGGGGCATAATAATGAAATATGGGACTAGCTTTACCATGTGATTTATTTGATCTTTACCCACCTCAAGATCTTTTTCTTGTTTGGAACCATGGATATTATCCACCTTCATGCTACTAGCCTACTAGTTTTATTGTCATATTTTGAACTTTATTGTAAGCTATTACACAACAAACTAGCCATTATTTATTTAATTGTGGTGCAGAATCCAAAAGAATTTTCTTTCGTATCCTTCAGAAGATGATGATTGTAGTGAAGAGGAGGCCCATGAGGTTGTTCCTTATGGTATTGAAGAGGTAGAAATGGCAAGAGTAAACCTTGAACAAGTTGAATGGGAGAGGAAACTACTACTAGATGACATTAGGAAACTTTCAGATGGCTGTGATCCCTCTTCTGATCCACCTGAATCCCAAGAAACCGCTGGAGATTTATGGATGGTTGCTGGAGAAAAATCTAATCTGGTAGGATATAAATTTCCTTGAACAATTGTTTCAATTGTACGTCTTTCCTCTATTGTCCTGTGAATTATTGTAATCCACGTTTTAGATGTCTTTTTGTGGACTCCACTATATCTGTATTGGCTCATAATTTTTTTTCTGTTTTGGCTCATAACTTTGTATTATGGAATAATACTAATCTGAAATCAATGGTGCTAACATAGTGGCCCTTGCAGTATTCTGCACTATGAAACTGTGCATTTTGCTGTCAGCGTCCACCATTATTATTACCACTGATGTGCTTCCGGACTGTGGATATTATTACTCGAGATACTACAATACGTTTTATGTGATATCATCAGGTACAAAAGTTGAAGGGAGAGCTTGGAAATAAGCAGAATTGTAGGAAGGTTGCATCCTCTGATTTAAGTTCTGCTATGCAAAAAGCTGTCCAACTAAGATTGATGGAGAGAGAAAAGAACAAAAGTCCTTATGCAATGCGAATATCCATGAGAATAAATAAAGTAGTATGGAGCATGCTTGAAAAGGGAAAATCATTTGCTGAAACAGAAATAAATGACTTGGTATGTACCTATGTTCTGTTCATCTGTGCCCTCAATTTCTAGTGTTTTTTCAATATGTTATTCATATAAAGTTTGTGTAAGCCTGAACGTTTCTTTTATTACGAGATGATTTACTTATTTTGGAAAACTCTTTTGGATTGACTTATAAAGGTAGTCTTCCTTAAGTCCAGGCTTGGCTTTGTGTTCAAGCACATGAAAGTTATCTTTTCTTTGCTTGGTGTTACTGTATATCTGCATGAATTCTTACGTGCATTATCCATCATAAGTTATCTGGTTATTCTTGAATGACAGTGCTTAACTGCCTATGAATGGAATCCTTGAGATGTACATACTAAGGGTGATTGTATACAGTCAACCGGTTTAGGATGTCAAACCTGAACTCGAAATTGAAACCATCAATTTTCCAGAATGAAACATTGATCGAAAATCGAGCCCAATATTTTTTTGTTGAAAAATGAAAGCATAAACTCGAAACCGACTTAACAATTATGTGATTATTTGGTTAACCAATCATAGTTTAACTGAAATTTTCAGTTATTATTGAATAATATTTACTTATGAAAGTGTTGACGTGGGAAACAGGGGGTCCCAGAAGAGAGGAGAATGGATAGTCCCGAGAGACGGCGACGCGCAGTGAGTTAAGCCTGTTTAGATGAGAATAATATGCATCTAGAATAGCACGCAGGTGTTTAAGGTGATTCAGAGAAGAAATCCCCTACGTCCACCGAGCGGTCAGTGAGGACTAATTTCACTAGAGAAAGGAAGAGGGTGGTCGGAAAGATCAGTACAATGAGCTAATGGGAGAAAGAGAGAGAAAAAGAGAGAGAGAGCTTTCTTTTATCTCAAGCTCTCGTTTAGAAAGATGATAAAAGAGGGATTCTGCTCCTCCAAAAAAAACCCGTTCTTCCTTCCCGAAGCCTGTTCAAGGGTTTTTATAGGCAACGGACAACGCAGCTTCGTCCTGTTTTTCCGGAAGGGAAAGGAATAAATAAACGCTAAGCCCATGCCGTTGTCAGCCATTGGGGGAGCCAGTAGCAGCAAAAGGAGAGCTAGACTTTTTGATCTTGGTACTACTTCTAGGGATTTGTGAGGATTGGAGCACGCAAGTCTTTGATTTGCGTGTCTGGAAAAAACATTTTGTACTGGAAACGGCACGGTTAGACTACGCCGACTGCGACAGGTGCAGCTGAGGAACATCGTCATCGATGTTGCCAGGGGATGATCTCGATTCATCGTGGACGATGCTTGGCTGAACCCTCGTGGCTGAGGTTTGGGACCTGCGAGAATAACAAAAGTTAGTGCCACCTGGGAGCCACGTGTACAGCTGTGATGCAGTGCTGGAATCACTTGTTAACATCAGCTCCCCGCATTGTCAGGGCACGAATATTTATGTGAGTCCTGGAATGCGAACTGTCGCGATGGTGGACGCGCTGCTCAAGGCCTGTCAGGATAAAGTCAGAACGGCTCCTTGCCGATTTGCATTCTCCGTTGCCAGCTTCTAAAAAATCTGCAAGAGAGAGTGGATCATTAGAGAGATAGCTGAGAGCAAGAAATGGACGACTATAAAGAGTTTTCCACTGAAGAGGAAGAGGGCCAACAGTTCTCCGGTCGATGCCCCTCCTCCCGAAAAGAAGAGGGTCTTGGAGCTGTCTGAAGGGTCGCCGGAACTGGCGGTTGAAAAGACTGTCGAAGTGCTCCAGAAGGAGGAAGCAGGAGCTCCGGTTGTTGGTTTGGAGGTGGAGGCTCCGTCGGCTAAGGTCGCCAGGGTCCTAGCGCAGACGTTGGAGTCTACACAGGAGCCCGCAGTCAAGGAGGCGACGGAAGTGGTGAACGTCTTTGATTCTCCGGTCAAGCTGCCTTTGAAGACTGTGGATCGGCGAGAGCTGAGCGTGATTCGTCAGACGCCTGCGGGGGGAAAATTGGAGCCAGGGAAGATTCTGCTCAAATATGAAGATGTTGAGCGGTTTTTCCTTAAGGTGGACGTCCCTGGACAAGGGTCAGCGAAGACGCCCTTGGTGATTTGCGGTCCTGCTCCTCTTGGTGAGTCGGTCCCTCTTCCTTCGAAGGTAAAGAGACCTTCCTTTCCTTGTCTTCTTCCAGCGGTTGCTCGAAATGATGAGAAGAAGGAAGAGAAGGGAAGGAAGGGAGAAGGCAGCAAGATGAAAAAGGTGACTAAGGAGAAGGAGGAGGTTTGGCGGGTCGCCCTTGAAGTCGCCCTTGGCATTGAAGGGTCAGGAGGCAACCTGGGAGATAGATTGTTTGAAATAAAGAGGGAAGAGGAGAGGATCCTGAAGAACACCTCCCAGATCTTGGAGGTGGTAAAAACTTTAAAGAGTTAGGAGAAAGGGGAATTTCGCTATCTCAGGAGGATAGTGGAGCTGGAGAGTGCTTTGTTGTAGGTCACAAAGCGCTCTCAAGATAATCACATAGAGGAGCTAGGGAAGTTGTATAAGTTGGAAAATAAATTGGCTTCCCTAGCTCTCAGCAATTCAGAATGGACTGGTAAGAACGAGGTTGCAAGAGGGGAATTTCACCGCGCCCTCTCGGATGTAGGTCAAGCCCATTCTGCTCATGTCAAGGACCTCCAAAAAAGAATAAAGGAGCTTAGTGATGAAAAGGAGGCCTTAAGAAAAGAAAGAAACAGGCTTAGGGGCGAAGTTGCGGAAGCCAGGAAGGCAGAGTCCAAGGCGAAGCAGACAGCCTTCGAGACCCACCGCCGAGAGGAGCTGGGGAAATCGGAAATACGTTCAATGCGCGCTTTGATAGATAATGGCCTGGGATGGAGAGGACGGCGCATGGAGGACCAGGAAGAGGCGGTGAGGAGGACGGTGAACATCGTCAGCGCTTCGGCCGTTGGTCACCACGTGAAGAGGCAGGCAGCCTTTAATGTTCTTCTGCAAACATTAGTCAATGTGAGCATTATGAATCAGGAGAACATAAGAGGTCAAGCCGTTCTTCCTTTCTGCGGCTCCAAGGGTCCAGATAGGTTCTTCGACACTGGAAACCACTGCTCCGGAGAGATTCCTCCCATGGGTACCTACGCCGGCTGGGGAAATCAACCTGCTTCCGACGAAGGTCGGAAAGCTCCTCCTGAAGCGCAGCAACAGGCCCCTGCCAAAGATTTGCAGTGACCGGCTTTCTGTTCTTGTCATCCTTAGTCTCATCCAATAGATGAAGGGATTGGAGAAGGGAGAACGTCAGCTAGTCCTCCGCGGGCCCATTGTCGGTTTGTAAGCAGTGTAATAGATCAGTCTACAAGGGGGTTTCCCTCATATTTGAGATTGACACTGTTACACTAGTTGTCCAAGTTCTGAAGCGTTGTATTTTTCTTCAATTCCACTGTATGTCCTGTACTCAGAAAGAGACATACAAGAGAATAGAGATGAAATTTTGTAATAAGTTTTATCATGAATAAAATGTATTCTTAGAAAAACTTGCTTTGAATGAATTCTACTTGAATTTTCTTTTATCTTTTCTTTCTTGTTTGAAAAGGGTACCACGATATCAAAAAAAAAAAGAACAAGAATTCATAAGTATATGAAAGTGTAAACCAATGACAAATTCTAAGTTAAAAGATGAAACTAACTATCGTCATGCACGAGGTTATGAAGCATCGAACAATCGATAGTTGAAAGAGTAAAAAGAAAAGTGCATTGTCGTCTTGAAACATCGTGCACGACACCAAGGCGAATGCAGGGAAGGGACGCTTTGATATCCGTGCGTCGCTTTGAATTCCAAACCTATCAGAAAAACGGACATCCGGATTGGTCTCGCGCGCTGATCGATAAGATCAGATGGCCAGAAGATGAAAAGTCACAGCTGTTCCCCACAAAGCCTTTTTCAAGGAGGGAGGTTTGAAACATTTGCCTGCCTTCAAACCCTAAGGAAAGGCCTTCCCTGATTCTGCTCGTCGCAAAAACTTGCCATGGGGGGGAGAGAGATTGAGTGGGCAGAGTTGACCGTCCAGTTCGAGAATGACTCCAGCTATCAGGAGAGTCTCCTGATGGAGCACGAGGTGCTCAACACGACAAGGAGATTTAGGGAAAATCCTAACCTCATGGTCATCCAGCCTGTCGCCGAGTTCCGTCCAAATAGACCCCCAGATGGAGCGGTGTGCATTTACCGAGCTCAGGTGGAGTACGAGATGATGCTCCCTCCACAGCCGGAGTTCAGAGAGATCTTGAACTCCTATCAGATTGTGCCGGCGCAGCTTTCCCCCAATGTCGTCGCGTACATATACTCCTTTCTGAAGCTACTGCAGGCTCAGGAGATACCATGGAGTTTGACGTTGTTCAGAGGCCTGTTTAGCTGGATGGCGGTGCCTGGATTCGGAGGATGCCTGGCCTTGAGGTCGAAGACGAGGAAGGCGCTGGCAGTAGGAGGTGGCTTCGTCACCAAGGATCTGGAGGAGAGGATTGAGAAAATCTCGACGCCAGATGCCTATGCCCACGTAGCCAACAGGCTGGTTGTCGTAAGGATTCCTCATTAATTTCTTCACTTTCCTGGTATCTATACGGCCGAACCGTATTAATTCTTTCTCTGCTTCGTTTTTTAGGCACTCGCCCGCTTGCCTCTGCTTCTGAACAAGACTTTGAGGATGGAGGAGCAAGTGATCGATCAAGGGAGCCAGCTTCATCGGCAGGGTGAGGAAATTGAAACTTTGAGAGCTCTACTCGCAGCAAAGTCTTCTCAATACGATGCTTTGTTAGAGGAGAAGACTGCACTGCAAGAGGAGTTCGTCGTTCACAAGTCTGCAATGAGTGCGCTAAAGGCAGACAACAAGGCCCTGCGAGAGGAACCATTTGGGATCACGTTATTTACTTGTACATTTTAGGAACTCCCCTCCTTTTTTAATGTGAGATGATTCGTTTCTGTGCTCTTTTACCTAGAAACATAACAGGAGCTGCTCCTTATGTGGATGATTTTGGTTTATTTATTTAGACATAACCCCGGTATTCACCCCTGCCCTATTCAGTCTCGGGTCATCACTAGCACACTAGCTTCTACCTCGTTCGTCCTTGAACCACATTGTACTAGGGAGATTGGGTTTGATACCATATTGTAACATCCTGGGATGCAAGTGTAGAGGTATCGTTCAATTTAGTTTATGAGAATAGCGTGACTTGTGTACTTCCCATGAGGTCACCTATCTCACAATTGCTCTAATCCAAGCACGCTTAACTATAAAGACGTTTCTACTATTTGGAATCACGTTATTCACTTATATATCTCAGGACTCCTCTCCTTTTTCGATGTGAGACAATTTGTTCTTGTGCTCTTCAACCAAAAAGCCTACCAGGAATCACTTCTTATCCGGATGATTCTGATTCACTCATATGGATATTACCCCGATGATCACTCCCTGCCCTTTTCGGTCCCGAATCGTCACAGTAAGTATACACATCATGGTTGGATTACATATCGCTATAAATTAATGCTACATTAAATATTAGAATTGGAAGAACTCAAAGGTTTTATTATTAGTTGGATTATGAGTCATGCTATTAATTGGATCTGAACCAAGTAATCAATCCAAAACTAGTTCTAATTTGTTATTTGTGCTTACCAAGTTGTTGAACCGAATCTGAACCCGTAAGCCAGAAGCATTGAAACTAGAAACGAAAACCACCGGTTCAATTAACCAAATTTTGAGTTCGGTTAGCTTGAGTTTGGTTTGGATTTTCTGTTTTCAGCTTTTATGATCACCCAGTTAACGGGATTGCTAGCTTGCCTTTCAAAGAGATTGTCTATGATAACTAGTTATTGAGTAATGTTTCTAGATTTAATAGGTTTATTTTGTGAATTCTATATTGGTTCTCTCTTTTGTTTTTTGATTCAACATGCACAGCATGCAGTCCTTGACAAGTTTGAAGTGATGATTGACCACCCTTTTACAAATTAACTTGTTTATGATATTTAGATAACTTAATCATACCATAAAATAATAAAAATTATGGTGAATATGAGTTTCACATCATATATTTCAGTTGTACATAACTTTACGAGTCATAATTTTCCAAAGGTTGATTCAGTATACATATATTCAATGATGCTTTTGATTCTGAACGTTTATATTCTCAGAGAAATTTATATATCAAGTTTGGCTTTAGGTTATTATCTTAAATACTATTCGAGAAAAATACTAATATGATGTATTGAGTATTCTCACCGTTAGTTACATGCTATACACTAGTATGTTAAAATTATCTAGTGATTTTCTCTTACAGGTCTATGATTTTGATCGTGATTTCAAGGACATTGGGCTGGCACGGTTCACCATCAAAGCATTTGTTGTGAGGAATAGCCTGCCTAATGCAAAGTCAGACATGCTATTATCTGCTTGGAATGCACCTCCTGAATGGGGAAAGTAAGATTTTGCTTTTTCTCTTTTTAAGTACAAAATACAGGTGTAGCTTGGTCTTATGTATGTGTGTATGTATACACACAAAGACACACACATTTGATTTTATGACTCAAATCCATTTTTGAAGCATCATATTCTCTTCTTGTACAAGCACAGTTCTTATGACACGTTTGCTATAAAAATGGGAAACAAGCATTCAAATGGATTGACATAACATTACATATACATGGCCAAAATGTGCTTCAACCACTTAAAAATTAAAATAATAATAAAATATTATATTTCATGCTATCATACACAAACTCTAGTATAAAAAATTCTCCTATATTACATCCTACATAATTCTTTATACATCAATTAACTTTATTTCACACCCTATACAACATCTAACATAATTAAGTAACTTTATTTCCTATCATACATATATTTCAAAAAAAGCCAAAATTTGTTTCCTCAATTTTTTCCCCTTCAATCGAACAAAGGCATATATGCCGTCATATATGCACAAACTAAACAATTTGTATGCCAAGGAACAGTTTTATATTTTTACATGAGCCCTCATGGGAAACTTAATTTGTTTTGCAACATTGGTCACCAAAACTCAAATTTGAGACACCTGGCTTTGATACCTTATTAAATATTTTGTTACCAACATAACTAAAAGTTTAAGCTTATAGGTTATGGCCCAGAAATGATTTCATTTCTTAAAAACTATACACACTAGTTTCACGTTTTGCAAATGTAAAATGTTTGAGGTTATGACATAGAGTTATTTTATCTGTTTTCTGCTGCCATACTTTAGTAATTTCTAAGTGGTGGGCAAGCATTTCTTTTCTTCTTGATATGCCAAAACATTTACACAACAACAAACAACAACAACAACAACCAAGCCTTAATCCTACTAGGTGGAATCGGCTACATGAATCCTTTGTTTCTATTGCGCTCTATCAATTACCAAATTCTTATTTAAGTCTAAGTAACTAACATTACTCCTTATAGTTTCTTGCCATTTTACATTTTGTAAAACATGAAACTAGTATGTATAGTTTTTAAGAATATGAGACATTTACACAGACTTGACAAATTTTACTGTCTGTGATACACTCTGGTTTCTTTATTTTCCAAAATATTGAAGGTTGCCAGTGACCTAGAGTTACGTAATTTATTTTATGATGATAACCTAGCAATTGCTTTGAAGTTGTGCCCAGCTTTTTCTTTTTTATTGAACTACTGAAACACTGTTGTCTCTGAAATATTACTAGAATTTAAGCTTGTTCTAAAATCTTGCGCAGGAATTTTATGCTACGTGTGGATGCAAGGCAAGGTGTTCCAAAGGATGGAAGATCGCCAATTGAACTTTTTAAGGTTTGAATTTTCAAGCATGGTCTATTGTCTTCATCTTTAAATCCACAATTCTACAAGTTTCAATAGTTTGAGCTCCTTTTGGTCAATGATTGAAATATATACGTGAACATAATTTTTTTCCATCCAAATTTGCTTTTGCATGTTATACATGAGAGTTTCACCACAATATCTTTGATGTTGAAATGTCATAAACCTTTCCGTTCTGTGAAATGATATCACATTGTATACACATTTTAAGTGCAAATGTTATCAGTATGAATCATTAAGAAAAATGTTTCAACTTTTTTTGATGTACATGTAATTAGTGTTTTGAAACCTGTGAATATATTACACTACAGCAATTGCTCAAAACATGGATGATTTGTTAAGACCTGAATTTTGTGTACATCAAATTGTAAGACCTGAATTTAGTGTACATCAATTTAGTGTCTTTACCAATTTAGTGTCTTTAGGACTAAATTGTAAATATTAAAGGACATGTAGGGAGCATAAATGCTTGTATATCAATGTAGTTTTTTTTTTGTTGATTCAAATGCACAAACATACTGGTCCTGGAGCTCCACCAACATGTTGACAAATTTCAAAGCAACTTCTCATGTCCAATGAAGTTGCTCTATATGACCACTTCTTGCCTTTCTCATGTGAATAGCAACTGTCTTCAGCAGAAGTCTTTCTTTGATTAGAAAGGTTAGAGAGAGTAAAGCATAGTGGATGGTATAATAACAAGGATCTTAACAGTCAGTTGTTTTAGTGTGGTATCTATATTTGTATTCATCCTTAAGTTCTAGGGGTTTGTTAGTTGGGCATTAAACACTACAGAAATCCATCAACTTGGATGACAGATCTTGTACCGATGATAGAGGAAATATAAAAGGTGCAATAGAAAGAAATTATATAAGACCTATAAGTGGAAGAACCTTGAACTGGGAAAAACTACTGTGCTTGTAAGCAACCTAAGGAGCTCACTATATTTGCTCAGTTACAAGGGTTGGGTTACACGAGATGGAGTTATAAAGTAGTTTTGCCTTAGATCTCTCTCCTTTAGGTTTAGGTGCTCCAGTAGGTGGAGAAGTATTGATATTTATACCCCTATTGATGGGCATTGGCTCTCATGATTGGTGAAATCTTCTCTTCTTAGTGGATCTTCAATCTTCTAGATGCCTCAGTCTTCTCCCTTGCTTAGGGATTCCTGCGAGTTGAGGTCTTTGTCACTTGAGGATTTGTGGGAGGTCAGGTCCCCATCATTGTTGACCTTCTCCAAGGTTTTGAAAGATTGCTGTTGTGCTTCAGGTGGCGACATCCTACGGATTTTGTCTTTGATGGTGAATATGGTTGTTGTCTCCCTGATAATGGGACATAGTGGGACTGAATCATGGTAGCATGTTGTTGGGGCGGATCTTCATACTAAGATTTGAGGGTATGGAGCCTTCCGTGGTACCAAATTTTGAGTGATTTTTGTTTCCATACTAAGTTTTGGGAGGATGGCATGGTTTTATGATGTTCACGTGTAAAATGTTGGGTGGAGTTCTACAACATCACCTGATGTGGGCCCACTACTATTGAGACTGACTTCTGACTGATTCTATGACACAGGTTGAGGGCGATGCTCTTCGAGATAGCTCTTCTTACTATATCACATGTGTTGCCCATGAAGAAATCTTGTACCATGCCTTACGAGATTGCTTTATTCTTGAACTTTTGTTTGCCTATTGACTTGTTAACTATCTAAAAGTTTATGTATCCGATGGTGATACGTGTAGGGTCAAATTTGGTGGCGCACTGTGTTATGAATAGACCCATGTCATATGATGGAAGTTGTAGTCTAAGGAGTTTCTCTACTATCTATCGCTTTGGTTGAGGCTAGAGCTTGTCATTGTTCCATGCTAGTAATGTAACCTTGTGGTACCTAACAAACCTGCTGAGCCATGTGAATCTATCTAAAATACATTATATCTCTTCTAATTATATTTATTCTATTTGAAGTGTCCAGTTGACATTCTCTTAGTTTTGCTCACCATTAGGCTACTTTTGTAAGCTGTGAAACTCAAAATTTTGATTGGAAAAATTTTCATTTCATGCTTTTCTTATTTTAATTATGAATAGAAATGCCTGATACTTAATGTATTTCTGCCTTCTATGTGACATGGTGTGCTCTGCATGATCTGCAGCTTAGAGCAGCATGAATCATTTAAGCAAGTGCAGGTGCATGATCTAACTAGATGGTACCCACAAACAGAGTTCACAATACTTCTTTGCTTAACATGTGCAATTCACATATTGTTTTATAGTTGATATCACCAGTTAGATTTTTCTCTCCTTCATTGGATTCTATCTTATAAATCCGGGTTTTGCACTTGTATGACAGGTCTGGCTCCGAATTATTTGCACCATATATCGCTTCCATCAACTGTTTTTCAATACCTACTTTCAGCACTCAGCCTTTTTTGCTTTTTAAATCCAAATGGTCAAACTCATTCAACGAGCAACTTCTTCAACTTTATTTATTGAAGTAAGGCCCCATTTGGCACAATGCCAAATGGGCCATCTTCTTTCTAATCCATTATTTTATTTTTCTTTTAATTTAAAAAATTTAAAATTATTTTATATCTCATCCCACATAAGCTTCAATATTAGAACATCATTTTATTTCACATCCTACACATATTTCAATAAATCAATTGACTTTATTCACATTTTACACAAACATAACTAACAAACTTTATTTCTCATTATACACCTTTTTCAAAAAATCCAAAAAATTTTTAGCACACAAATTTTGGCATCTTGATACATGGGCCCTAAGACTCAAAAACATCTTGTCTACTTAAACATCTTACCGAAAACACGATGTATCTCATAAATAATTTTTCATTTTAAATTTAGTTTAACCACAATAGACCAAATCATCTATAGACAGATCTTCATTAGGTGTAGAAGTTTTCATTCCAAGATGAAGGATGGATATTTATTTGCACTCTCTTTATGTTGAACAAAATAATTCCTTTTCTTCCTGGCAGTTTTTCAGTCAAAGAATAGAGTTTGGAAAGCAAAGTAAGCCAAACACTTATGTGTTAGTATGAAAAGGAATCTTGTAATAGAACCTGCCATTCTTGCAAGGCAGTCATTTATCTAATTTCACTTCCAAGGCCTTTCAAAAGACTTAGGACATGTAGACGTTTGTCAAAAACATTCAATTTCTTATGTCTACATTTTCTTGAGGTAAAGGGTGGTGATGCTTGTGAGTCATGCCACATCATAAGTTAAGAAAAATTATTTTTACTTTTTTATCTTTTTGTGACCTCCTAAGTGTATATGTAAAGGACTTTAATTCTTAGTATTTTGTAATTGTACTTGCCTCCTACATATAAATGACTGGATTCTCTTAATTTGGAGATATATATTAAATTTTCAATACGGTATCGGAGCTATGACTCGTCGAGTCTCTTCACCTCCTATGCCATCTGCATTGACTCCTCTAGCGTGGCTCTCCCCTCTTCAACTCACCTTGTTTCTCTCTGTGTGAGCGCCTTTCTGACACTTGCCCTACACTAACTCCACCCCCTTGTGCTAGTGCCGCAGCTCGTACCAGCGTCACCTGGATTCGAAGCCCTTCGCCGGTCTCATCCGTGAGGATTTGGCTGCTCCTCTATCTATGCTAGCCTCATAAGTGCATGATAGCCTTTCGCTCAGCTCACTGCTGTCTTTCTTGCCTCCCAGGCTCATTTTTGCTTCTCTTTTCCACCCTCTTTCTTCCTCCTAGTGTTTGTTCTCGAACTTCTTCTACCACGAAGCTCCACAAACATGTGCAAAGTCATTGCTTTAAGGTGTACTGACCAAAAAAATGCCCAGGCTGAATAAAAAAAAGCCAAAAAATACCTAAGAAAATTGTGGGGATTCTTCATGCTATGAACTACAGCTGCAACAATGTTTTCATCAACTTCATCTCAGTTTTCTAGTGGATTTTCAGCTTCTTCTAGTCATGTTATTGAATTCAAAGAGGAGTATAACTGTCTCATCCAGTTGTCCCAGACATCAACTTCTACATCTCATGCTTTTACCTCTTCAGATTCTACAGCTACTACTTTATCTAGTATGATTTGGATATTAGCCTCTAGTGCTTCCTCGTATATGTTTGGTAACAAATCATTATTTTCCTCCCTTAACATATCTTCATTACCTCCTATTACTACCGCTAATGGATCTTTATCTTTTGTTTGTGGCAAAGAGACCATTAGCTCTTCTACTACTCTTACTTTAGATGTACTTTATGTACCTCAATTTTTAGTTAATTTGACTTCAATTTATCAATTCACTACTACTCACAAGTGTTCAGTTACGTTTTACCCTTCCAATTGTGTTCTCCAGGATCTCAGAACTAGTAAGATGATTGGTAGCGGGTTGCAACTGGTGGGATCTATTACCTAAATTCTCATGTCAATCTTGCCCTAGCTTCTCTCTAGATCTCTCAGGTTTCACCGTATCAGTGGCATTGTTGTTTTGGTCACCCATCTCCTAGTAGATTAAAAGATTATGTGTTTGCCAAGTTCTGTATTTAGGTTTGAATGCCTATGAGTTTGGAAAACATGATCATGTTTCTTTTCCTCCAGTATCCACTATTAATAGAAAGGCTCCTTTTGATCTCATTCACTTAAATATCTAGGGTGAGGAGTTTCTCATGTTACTTGGTTATGTTTGTTAAAGAATTACTTTGAAGTACTATCTTTAAAAACTTTTATGTGAAAATAAAAATTCACTTACCAATTTCAATTAAAACTATTCGCACAGAGAATGCTGTTGAGTACACATAGCATGAGTTTATTTTCTTTTGTACCTCTAAGGGGATTCTTTATCAGACCTCATGTCCATATTCATCTCAACAGAATGGTGTAGCAGAATGCAAACATTGACATTTGCTTGATATTCGCATTTTCATATTTCAGATGAATGTTCCCCTTCTTACTGGGGAGATACAGTCCTCACTACTTATTTTTTAATTAACAGACTATCTACTTACAATATTAGCAATAAATCACCACACTCCATTCTATATCTTGACAAATCATTATTCTCAATAGTTCTCTGTTTTCAAGTGTGTTTGTTTTGCCCAAGTTCTTTGTCCTTGGGTTGATAAGCTCTCACCAAGAGCTATTCGATGCATCTTCTTAGGTTACTCTCAAACATAGAAAGGGTATTGATGCTATAATCTAACTCCATCAAAAATTATATATTTCTGCCAATGTTACTTTCTTTGAGTCAACCCTTTACTTCTCAAAGGACTCCATTACTATTACCTCTCCTGTTCCATTGCCTCCAACAGCTCCTATGCCTATTGGCCATCCCATTTAGGTATACACTAGCCACTCTTATGAGGCAGTTGGTCCACTGCTACTACCATCTATAGATTCTGATGTCCTGACAGATATCTACAATTTTCAATATAAATATTTCCTCTTTAGAACTTCTCATTGCCTTACATAAAGATAAACACAGTACTGTTGATCTATTATATTCTCAAGTGACTTTTGACTATTTATCTCAATCATTTCGTTCTTTTGCTCTTTCATTGTCTATTATGGACATACCTAAATCGTATCATGAAACAGTACTGATCCCTGAATGAAAATAAGCAATAGATATAGAGACATCAGCTCTTCTTAATCACGGGACTTGGGAGTTGGCCTTTATTACGTATTCATTTTGTAGCTTGTTGATGGATATTCTCTATAAAATTTAAGCTTGATGGAACAATAGATCGCTATAGAGCATACCTTACAGCGAAGGGGTTTACTCATATCTATGAAGTTGATTATTTTGAGATATTTTCTCCTATAGCTAGGTTAAACACTGTTAGACTTTTATTTTCTGTTGCTATAAATCATGAATGGAATCTATTTCAAATGGATATTAGCAATGCTTTCCTCTATGGAGACTTTTCTGATGCTGTATATATTGAGCAACTTCTTTGCTCATGGGAAAACTAAAATATGCAAACTAAGAATGGCTATGTATGACCTAAAATAGACTCCCAATGCATGGTTTGACAAGTTTTGCAAAGTGGTTAATGAAGTTGGTCTTTGCAGTAGCACTGCAGATCATTCTATTTTTGTGAGACATACTTCGTCTGGCTCGGTAATACTTGCTGTTTATGTTGATGACATATTACTTATTGGAAGTGACAAGAAAGCAATACTTGAAGTCAATCAACATCTTGAGCAATGTTTTATTACCAAAGATCTTGGCAGGCCTAAGTATTTTCTGGGTATAGAGATTGCATATAGTAAGAATTGTGCTATTTTGTCACAAAGGAAGTATGTCATTGATCTTCTAGAGGAAGTTGGACTCTTTGGATGCAAACTAGCTGAAACTCCTATGGAAGTTTAGTCAATTATTGATGATGGAGAACCAATGGGGGATACCTCTTTTTTATAGGGTTTAGGGTCTAGGGTTTAAGGTTTAGAGTTTAGGATTTAGGATTTAGCATATTTCACGATGATCACCTTTAATGGCATAGAAACTATTAATTTCTAACTAAAGAAAATACTGATAAGTGTGTCTTGGTCAGTCCCACATATTTTGCACATGTTGCATCTCCTTTTACATTGATCTATCATTCCAGGTAGACATCTATCCTTTGAAGATTCATTTAACTGAAAGCATGTATAGACTGATGTGGCACTATTTCTTCCCAGAAGATGAACAAGATCCACTAAGACGACAGGTAAATGATCTTTTTTACATGGAGCTCTAGAAAATCTTTTTAGCTTTTTTTAAGACCCCTTTCCGTGGATATCAAAAGGAGGTATGGAAAGTTTCAACTACTACTGGATCAAAACGTGGAAAGAAAGGTAGCATTGCTTCTGAGATATCAACTTCAAGCTTCCAATCTATCAAAGAACTTGATTCTTGTGAAAGACAAATTTCAGCAAGAGCAGCTTCAGTTATTGCTGCTCCTTGCCAAGCTTCTGCCAGCAAAAACTCTTCTAATGTAAGATTCACTTAATTACATAGATTTTGTGTTTATCGTTAATGAAAAAAACTGGGAACCATTTCTGCCTGAATCTGCTTTATGACCTTGACAGGAATGCTTCTTAGAAATTTTCCACTTTCTGGAGCTCTGTCTTATAAGAGTTTATCGTATCATCTGCCAAAATTCTCTGTTTATTGCATAAAACATATTTCAAAATGTGAGGCTGTTTGATACCTTTATTTAAATGTCATGCAGACAACCAAGCTGGTCAATCTCAAAGCTAACATTCCACGTGCCCCAGAGCTGAGGCGAACCTCATCATTTGACAAAACATGGGAGGAAAGTGTAGCCGAGTCTGTAGCAAATGAGCTTGTTTTAACTGCTCATTCTTCAAAAAACTTCCCTTCTAAAAGTGACCCTTTGTCCTCATCCATAGAGCAGCAAGTTAATGAAACATCAAAAGCTAAAACTAAAGATGCAAAATTGGTCAAAACTGGACGGCAGACTCAAGAAGAAAAGAAGGATGGCAAGTACCAAGATGAGAAAAGAATCAGGCCAAGAAAATTGACAGAATTTCGTAACGTTAAGATAAGCCAGGTTGGTTGGCAATATTACAATAGCATTTCCCAAATATTTTGGTCAGTTTTAAGGATCCCTGCATAATCATTCTTATTATTCAGATTGTATCTGATGCTAATGCTAATTTGCGTACTCTATTTTATAACTATTGTTAAGTCTCTGGTATCTGATTGACCTAAAGCTAAAGTTTATAGGTTATCAACCAGGAATAATTTTATATATTTACATGTCCTCCTCGCATGCAAGCTTATTCATTTTGCAATATGAATTCAATCTAGCATGGGCTTTTTTAACCTTATGTTAGAGATAACTAAAGAACACCTAAGCTCGAACTTAGAACTCTGTAACTGTCGTGCTGAGATACATGCCTATTTGTGCATAGCCGGTCTTAATCCCGGATGACGAAGAGACTAATAAAATTAAGCCTTCTGCTGTTTAAGAAAGAGACAGACAATGTAAAATTTGACACTTGTGAGGTAGCTTCCTAAATAGCTTGGGATTAAGGGTGTTCTTGTTGTTTAATGCTACTTTTTTACTTGCCTTTTTTATCCCTTTCATAATAATTTTCTCTTCTTTCCTGGAGTGCATCATCTGCTCTCCATTGTACATGTCCAAACCAGATAAACCTATACCTTACATTTACAGATACAAAACATACTATTCCCACAATCTTCCTAATGTATTTCTTATTCCAGCATTTTTACTCATCTCACTTTCAACTCAGTTTTCTCCATTTTTCAAACATTATAATAATTGTTACTAACATTTCATTGCCTTCTATTGAGATCCATTTAACCTTAACAGACATCTGTTATTAACCATCTACTGTTTCATAAGGTTGAGCTGCTTCTTACTTATGAGGGATCAAGATTTCCAGTCAGCGATTTGAGGTTGCTGATGGATACCTTCCACCGCGAGGAATTCATTGGCACTTGGGGAAGACTGTTTTCTCGAGTAAAGAAGCATGTAATATGGGGAGTTCTGAAGTCTATAACAGGCATGCAAGTAAGCAGTTTTCTACACTATCATTTTAGCTAACCATTATCTAAGTCGTGCACTATCAAGTCTCTGGTAACAGAAACCCAAAAGGGTTGTTACCCATGCATAACCCATGAAAAATTTTATATTTTTGTATGCTCTCTCATGCACAACAGCACAAACTATGCAAGTTCATTTTGCTTTGTAGCATTTATTCAATACAAAACAAGTATTTTTATTTTATAAATCTTATGCAAAAAATAATTGGGGATATCAGGGGTCGAATCAGGCCAATTAGCTTTGTCTTTTAAAGAATATTAAATCTCAATTAATTATTTCTCTATATATGATATTTAATATTAATTAAATCAAAGGTATTTATAGATTTTTAGTTTAGTATAATAATTAGTATATTTACACAATAGGCTTAATTATAACCTCAAGGCCCTGTTTATTTTCAAATTAAAAATTAATTTGGTTTAATTTTAACCTGACATATCACACCACACATAAAATTTAATATTAAAAATTAACTTTATTTTACATCCTACACACATTACTAAAATAATAACTAACTTTATATCACATTCCTCACATATCTCAACATAATAACTAACTTTATATCACATCTCTCACATATCCCAATACAATAACTAACTTTATTTCACATCATTCACAACTTTTAATAAAAGAATATCTCTATCTAAGTTTAATTTTAACCTTGTTAAATTTAACCTTACAAATAAATAGCCCCCAAGACTTTAAATTTTAACATATCGAGTTTTTACGAACTCATTTGAACATTATACTAAAAGCTAATTTGTAAATATAAATTTGTTTTTTCATCAATGTTTTTGATTCATATTATTTCCATCCATGGCTCAACCTTTCATTGGGATATAATACTCCGCTTGTGAATCAAATATTATTTCATCCATAATCAATCCATTACAATAGTCTAGGCCCCTTTAGATATGCCAATTATATTTAAAATTTAAAATGCTGAAATAAAGGATGTTGAACCTTATTGATTTTTGATGACAACCATTGCTTTAGTTTATCGACTATTCCTCTCTTTTATTGTGTAATCTAGATTATGACGTGGCATGAGAATTTAAGTCTAAGTCTAACAAAAGAGAAGCAATTTTTGTTTTACTTCTTTTTTTATTTCTAGAAACCATACTTTAGTTACCAAGTTTTTACTTGTTTTCTTTTTAATCCTTGAGTCTAGAGAACTTAGACTCAAATTGAGTTATGTTCTTGCCAAATCATTACTACTACAAGTTAGTATTAGCTCATTGGTTGTTTCATGACCCTTAGAACCCTTGTACACTCATTTGAAACACCTTACAGTCAACCCAAGCTGATTGCTCCAATTAGCCGAGTTGCTCAAGGAAAACCTTCTAGGCCCTAACATAGGGACTCGTCTTACTGTTACAATCAGCCTTAGCCATCATCTCCTTTCACCTAACCGTTGGAATACCAGGTAAATAGGACAAAAATTGTCCTTTTACTTGTGTTAGGGTTAAAGCCTTTACCTTCTTGTATAAGGATCTACACTAGAAACTTAAGCCTACCCCTTGCCTTAACAAAAGAAGCAAAAGGAAGCTGAATTACCACCTACCCTTGTCTTTTCTATTATAGGTTTTGGACTTTGAGCTGAGTATTTTAAGCCATTTTAACATCTTCGGCTCATCCTGTATGATCACATTGGCCAATACTTTAAGCAACCCACATAATCCTTTATTTTATTCTCAACCAAAATCTAAACCTTACTACCTTCTAAATTTAGCTGCAAAAAACCCATTGCTGGGCCATTTTTCCTACTTCATTTTCGTTGCTTGTAGAGTTTATTTTGCCCTCCTTGTGTACACATTTTTATTGCTGCAAATGTTGAGTTACTTTTGAGACATGTTCATTCAAGTAATTTTTCATTTAAAAGCATTTCAAAATTCCCTAAAAGCCAGTCCAGTTAGCTGTATTCAAAAACAGTGCTCGAAAAGTTTCTCTCTTGTTGCAAACACCTTCTCTCCCTCAACTCTCAAGTGTTCTTTCTCTCCTTTGTGCTCAATCTTGCAAAGTCTTCAAGGAGATCAATGGGAGAAAGGGTTTGCGCTCTTCAAAGCATGCAAGGCTAATTAGTGCATGCTATTGTAATCTTATTTAGCCTTTGTTTTCTGCACAATTGAAGTTTTTCATGTTTAATTTTGGATTTTCTTCTTCTTTTGAAGTTGTTGCTTGAACGAGGAAGCATAGAGTTATAATTGATTTTTAGTTTTCAAGTTTTGCTCCTTATTCATTATAGATCACATTTGTTTTCAACTATAACTTTGATTTTCTTCAAGCTTCTGCATAATTGTATTTGACGAATCTTCTTTGGACCTTGATGAGTTTTTTTGGCAACCATTCCATTCATAGAGCTCTTTATTGTAATATTTCTTCTTAATTCAAGTTATATTTTGAGCTAGTTAGTGTAGCAAACTCTTGTATTCATTTTCTTTTCTCTTTAGTGGAGGTTTTGTGGGTTAGGATTTAGCTTGATAAAAATCCAAGTTGGTTAGGATTGATCTTGGCAAAAATCCAAGTGGGTTAGATTTTATTTTATGAGAAAAATCTAGATGTTAGCTTTTTAAAATGAAAGAAGCAAATTATAAAGGGTTATTTAGCTTTGGTTCCTATTGAAAAAGTCGGTGATCTTAGTGCAAAATTCCTACTTGAGAAGTAAGGGAGGTAGGTAGGCTGAAGAGGCCAAACTACTATACTTTCGAGCATTTCTATCATTTGTTCCTCTAGGTTTTTAATTTAATTGATATAATCTATACTAAATTTCTTTTCTCTCTTAAAAATCTAATACTTACCATATAAAATTATTACAATCATATATATTCCAATTGATAAATATTTTGAGCTTCATCAATTTGCTGTAGCTTATTTTTTCTACATCTGTTTGATTCTTACAATTGATCTCATTATGCTGTTTTGAATTTTCATCGCTTTTTCTCTTAGCTGAATTACAAAATTAATTTAACTATTTTGTAACATATACAATTTAGCTATAAATATACATTTAAGAATAATTTTAATTAAAGTATCATTAGTACTTAAGTAAACTCAAGTAATTTTTGTTAATTTTTATTTACTCTCGAGAAACACTTGGGCCAACAAAGAATAATAATAACTTACCAAATATTATTGTCCAATAATGGACTATATTCTATAATCATAAAGATACTATAACAATCCAATCCCAAAATTTATCAAAAATGTAAAAATAAAAATCTCATACTAAAATAAAATATTTATAGTAGTCCAAAATGTCAATAACTAAATTTATTGACATGTCAATAATCTAGTCAGTTATTAATCATGTAGATTTCTAAATTTATTATTGCTCAGCCAACTAACTAAATTGACACCATTTGGTGAAATCTCAGTCATCTAGTATAAAATTTGCCTGAATTGACAGTCGGTTGATGCGTTATCTCCATCAGTCATAGACCATTTGATCTATAATGAAGATTTTCTCTAATATAGCAATATAGCATAATATATAAGGTCAATCACATTTTGATTATATGTTAAGACACATCCTAATTTGGGGAATTACAAATGCTATGTTAAATTTTGGTAATCCATCATTCTAAAATCTTGAACTTGTAGGCTGTGGCTAATAATTTTATGTTCTTTCATTCACCAAAATTGAGTAATCAAAGATTAAAGAAAATTTTATGTATTCATATAAAATTTTGAGAAACAGTGATAAATTTCATTTAGTGTAATACCTTAAAAAAATGAAATATTGTTGTTTGTGCTTTGGTGAGTCTACAGGGCAAAAAGTTTAAAGATAAGTCTCACAGTCAGAAGGATGTTCAAAGGAGTCTTCCTGCTGGTGATCCTGTAGATCTCAGCGACAGTGATGGAGGCCAACCTATAGAATTTGATCAGTTCCCTATACAATTTCTCAAGCGACCAGATGATGGTGCCGGTGAAGGGTTTGTCACATCCATCAGGGGACTATTCAATTCTCAACGTCGTAAAGCCAAGGCTTTTGTGCTTAGAACTATGAGAGGTGATGAAGAAGGTGAATTGCAGGGTGAGTGGAGTGAAGGTGATGCTGAGATATCTCCTTTTGCTAGACAGCTTACTATAACAAGAGCTAAGAAGCTTATCAGGCGGCATACAAAAAAGTTTAGGCCAAAGAAGCCAAAAATTTCTGGTAAATATTCATTCCATTTATCTATTTGTATATAGTGCTTTCTGTTTTCCTTTTTGCTCATACATATAGAAGATCATCACATCACAATAGAACACATGGTGTTTAATGAATCATTACTCTGCAATCATAAGCTTGATGAGGTCTATTAATTTCTTTGTGGACTTTAGTGACTTTCGAGTGTCCTAATAGTTTACTATTTTCGTATTGGAATTGTTAAATGTTTGGTTATCAATTGACCTAAAACTTGAAGTTATAAATTAAGACTCAAAATTAATTTGGTATTTCTGCATGCCTATTTACGTGCAAGTTTATTTACTTTGTAGTATGGATTCAATTTTATGCTAGAGTTCAAACTTGAAATTTTTGACTCTAATATTATGTCAAATTTTTGATTACCAATTGACTTAAAATATTAATCTTGTAGGTTATAAATCAAGAATAATTTTATATTCTTATAAGAATCATTTATTCCTTGACTTGTTTCTTTTGATTAGTTTTCTAATGTTATTTTTACACATTCTTTTTTTTATTTTCTTTTTCTCTTGTGTGGTCTATCTCTAATAAGTGCTGACTGCTCTCATTAGCCGATGAACTATAGTAAAGAATACTCTCCCAAAAATCTTCAATTTAAATGTTTCTCGAATATGGACTTGATTTTCTATAACTTCTACTAAGACTTCAAAAACTTTAACATGGTGCATTTCTCCCAGATCCCGCATTCCCAGAGCAGGGCACACGTCCTCCATCACCAAGGGAAGCCGCTCCATTTCGAAATGATTCATCTGATGTTTCTTCAAGCGAAGAACTAAATGAATAGATTCTTCTCAGTTCATGAGAGCATCCAGATTTGCAGAGGGGAGAAAAGTCATGCTCAAATGTTCAGCAAACTGCATACAGATCTCCCCAAAATTTCGAAGGAGAAAGGTATAGATGTTGAAGTTATCATCTTTACTTCACATACACCATAAAGACAACAATCTTAGATGAGTTCAAATAGGAGAGAAAATGGACCACAAAAGCTGACATTGCTTTGGTTATTTTATGTTTTCCACAATCCATAACTATAAATATTATTTAATTGGAAAAGTTGAACGTGAAGCATAATAGATTCTTACTGGGAATAAATCGAGAACAATAATACAATTTGGTAGAGTGTGAGTTGCAGAACATAACATCTTTTTTTGAGAATGAAATTAGAAATATATCGTTACAGCGTTGATGACATAAGCCCATTTTGGGTTTATATGACTATATATATATGTGATGGTTCCCTAAATATTCATGTTTTAGTTTTGTTCACAAAATCTTGTCAATGTTTAGTCATATAGAACATATATACTATGATCAACAGCTAAACCTAAATTGCAAAAGCAATTCCCAGATTCTGTGAACCTGTTTTCTGCCCATACTTTTGCTTGTTTTCACTGCTGCTGGCAAAACGAGCCGATGTCTCGTTTCGACCTTATTTGCCATTCTTGAGCCAGAGCCATTTAATAAATAGGTCAAAATTAATGACCCTAACTTGACCTAACTATCTTATGGTCTGCCCATCATCTTAATTCATAACAACCACCGCCACCACCACCAAGTCTTTATCCCACTAAGGGGGTCAGTTAGATCAACCTTTTGTTTCCATTGCACTCTAAAAAATAATAGCTCCTCATTTAATTTTACATAAGCAAGGCTATTACTTATAGTTTATTGTTATATAGTCATATTTTTTTTTTTGTCTTTCTCTTTTTCTTTTCATGGCTCAAACCATCTAAGCTGGCACTTTATGAATTAATTCTCAGTTGATGCTACTCTAATTTTTTTAAAAATATATTTATTTCTCATCATATTCATTTGTATATATCCATCATCCCAATCCATGTAGAGTGCAAAATTCTCTAATAAGACAGTTGACTAGGTGAGTCAACTTAAGTTAGACCCAACCCATTTAGTTATTTCACTACTTATTCAAGAGAAAATTAAAAGGGTGTCATTATCTTTGGTGAAATAAATGATTTTTTTTACTTCAGAAGCAAAATTATTGGTGAAAATATCCTCTAAGACCTCAAAATGCCCACATTTTAGCTGAAAATTGTTGAAATTACAAGAAAAAAAAAATGGTTTAAATAATTCATGTTGAAGTATCTAACAAATTGTTATATTTTTATATTCTTTTAATCAAATTTTGAAGATTAACTAAATTACTGAATTTCTTGTAGCTATCACCCGTACAATAACAAACAAGCCTTTATCCTATTAGGTGGAATTAACTACATGAATCTTTTATTTCTATTGCATTCTATTAAATAATAATTCTTAATTTAATTCTAAATATGTAAATTATTCATTATAATTCTTGTCATATTTGTTTTTGGCATTACTCTTCATCTTTTTATATGAGTAAGATCAAATGACTCAACTCTCCATATTAAAGCTTCTAGCGGTCTACGATTTATTATGTCCAAATCATTTAAGTTGACTCTTTCTAGGCTTATCTCAATTGAGACTACTCTAATATTTTTGTAGATATACTCATTTTTTATTTTCTTTTCATGCATTCACTTTATTATTCTCATTTCTAAGATATTTTTTGTATGTTTTTGTTTTGCATATTAGTATTTAGCACCATATAATATTGTCGATCTTATTATTAATTATAAAATTTATATTTAAGTGAAATTTTTCTAATTACATAACACATGAGATGCATGTTCTTAGTTTACCTATCTTGCTTAAATGGGCTGATAATACCACTATTTATTTTACTGTCATTTTACATGATTGATTTGAGGATCCAATTCGCTCACTTTTCGTCGTAGCTGTCATCCATATTTTAATTAAGCATCATGCTTAAATTATCCTCTACTTTCAAATAACAGTTTTTAAAAAGATTTTTCTGGGGGGCAGGGGAGGGGGGAATCGTGAAAAATCGCGAACTATAGTAAAGGGTTTTTGGGAGAAATTCGACTGAATAACTTACGAGACGTCCGCACAAAGATCTTATGCGGGAATTGTGCGTTGGCGGATATCGTAAATTTACATGCACTATCATATGATTTAATTCACTAAATTTATTTAATTTGTTGAATAATTTGATAGATTAGGTTAGAGGTCAGCCAAAATATATGCAAATTTCAGAATATTTTTTGATTTATGATTAAAAATTTAATTATATAATTATTTAATGTTAAGCATTAGCCAAAATTTTAATAGAGAGTAATTTAAATTAAGCAAATTACTGAGAAATCCTTCTCATTACACCATAATTACAAATATATTTTAAAAAACTTAAGCCGATGAGAATAACGTAACTAATTTGCTTATTATAATGCATAATCAGTACCAATAGGTTGAACCCAATCTTTTTTTTAATAGTGACACCCAAAATTATATTAAGCAAAGCGATGGTACTTAACTAGCGATGACCAACCTAAGCTCGAATCCGCAATTACATTGATACAAGTTCTTAAGATCTTTGGGGTTATTAAAGCACAATTAATTCACTTGTTAAACTACGCACTTAGTACCAGCAAATCAAGCTCAAAACTTTCTTTGACAATGGCACGCCCTCCCATTATTATATTAAATAAAATAATAGTACTAAGCTAGTGATAACTAACCAAGACTATTTAATCACTACTTTTACCAATAATATGTATAGCTCATAATTTTATCAATCCAAGCTCGAGCCGTAATGAGATCAAATCAATTCAAATTGAACTTGACTTAATTTTTATTTTTTAAAATATAAGACATGCAATTTAGTTATATAATATAATTTATGTTGTTTTTATATAAGTTTGTGTGATCCACTCATTAGGATATATGTAGTACAGATAGGCAAGAGACTGAGCCAAATTAGAAACCCATTGAAGTAAGCTTTTCTTTTCTTTCGAAATTCTCATTTCCTTTGATGGTTCAAGTTAACTCAAACCTTAACCGCTTATCAAGCTGAGCCAACTCAAACTCAAAATATTTAAGCTATAACCTGATCTCGGCCAATCTATAAATCAACGAAAAAAGTTCGTGCCGAGTTAAGCCTAACTCAAACTCGGATCCTTCTAACCCTCTTAGAAATACTCGTCATGTGGTGGTGGATCTGCTATCTTTCATTTAATTAAATATTTGCTATCAGCATGAACTGCGGCCCTAGCAGGCCCAAAATTAAAGAAGCTCGAGAGTTGTACAAAAGATATTTTCGAATGTCAATTAATATCAAGATATTTTTCAGCAAAAATCAAATTTTGGAATTTAATGCATGATATTATTCATCCATATGATATAATTTGAACAAAATCAGCTAGCTATTCCTTCATTTACAAACAACACAAACAGAGAACCATTCCATGATGAAGAAATCAAACTCACTCTGCTTTAATACCTCCTCAGACTTTGTCATCATGGAACCACCACCTGGTCTCCTTGGGAGACCTGCCATTCCTGCAGTTCTTGATGTACCGGTCATTGTCTGCAGGGCGTTGCTGAAATTACCACAAATGGAGAGCCGTTAAAAAGTAAAGTTTGAGCGAATTTGGATCCACTCGTGCTCGATTGAAATGTGAAAACTTGACTCGAAACCATTCAATTTTGAGCAAATTCGAAATGGTTTACAGAGTGATACTTTCCAAACGGTGACTTGTTTTAAAATATTAAATATCAATATGTATCTATATTAATCTGCAGTCTAAGTGGGCCAATCACTCTTGAGTTGAATTTATGCAAATTGCTCATAGCTCCAGAAGTTTTTTTCTTTTTTACACATTTCATACATTTAAATTGTTGCACTACTCCTGAAGCTAATAATTTGTTATCGTGAGATTCTTCAGCGACTGATGTAAATTGATGAAAATTGTTAAATTTGTAACAAAAATAGCTTTTGACTACTGCAAAGTTTTGACTAAAATGTCTTTATCAATATTTTATAAGTTCATTTGGTGAAATAATAATGATCATTAAGCGAATAATAACCTAAAGATAAAATAGGAATTTTAGTCAATTTAACGTTGCAAGTGATAGGACACAACAACAAAACATTAATCTCAAAGACCTAAGTGCAACGATTCAAAATTCATAGACGAACGTACAAAAATTCTAGGACATTAGAGACCTATACATAAGAACTCAAAAGTTTTTTTTACGAGTCATAGATCTGACTAGGAACTTATCTTCAGAAATTATTCAAGCCAATTTTAAGTTGGGACAAAAATCAAACGAGTTTCCGAGTAGTAAGTTTACTAATAAAAGGCAGAAGAATCTGAAACCTTTTCTGTGGAGCTTGATAACATGGATAGAATGCTGATGCAGATAGAACTTACAGTCATTGCAGGGGACCACGAGTCGTATAATATATCTGTCAGAACAGAAGCAATCCGATCTCAAAATAATAAAGACAGTGAACCTTAGTTATGGGCCAAAACGCATTAAGATAGTAACATGCCTATTAATGGAAGTACATGAATTTGACAAATGTAAGTGCATAAATCTGATGACAATTCTCAATCATACATATATATCTTTCTGCAAATTAACCCTGGCTGTAAGATGTGAGGCATTTTAGGTAATAAGTGTGTTGACGGAAAGAAGTGTGAAGTCCTGAAAATCAGCGGCACACAGCATGTTTAGCCTAGAATTTTAGTGTTAGAGAAATAGCAATCATCCACAAAAGCACACAGGGATTTAAGGTGGTTCAGGGAGGAATTCCCCTACGTTCACCGGTGCGTCAGTGAGGGAGATTTCACTAAAAACAAAGAGTTTGGTCAGAAAACCAGTACAGGATGGATTACAAAATATCGTTCCCAAGGTTTCTCAGGGGAGCTCTCTCTGCTAGCTTCTGTTACATGTATAACTGGCTCCTCTTTCTCTGGATGAGACACCAAAGGTATTTATAAGCGGATTGTAGTAGAATTCAGCGGATTCTCCGGAAGGGGAAGCTGAACATTTCTGTTGCGCCCATACCGGCGGTCCCACTACTGTCGACCAACGGAGAAACCGAAAGTAGTGGGTGGAGCATGCGGCTTATTGTTCTTTGCGACTCATGAGAACCTGTGATGGCTGGAACATGCAGCTTCTTGGTCCTCGCGACCAGTGGGAACCTTTATTGGGAAGAAGCTACGTTGACGTGACGCTCTAATAGCAACAACCGAAACCGGCGAAATATCTTGTCCGCTGTTGTGGGAGGCTGTAGCATACTCATCGTGACCAATGTGATGGGATGCTTTTGCTTCGTGCCCGATGTTATGGGTTTCTTGTGGCTTTAGCATCGTGCCTGACGTTATGGGTTGCTTGTGGCTTTAGCATCGTGCCCGACGTTATGAAGTATGTATTGGCATAATCATCGTGGCCGATGTTGCCGAAGGCTGAACCAGCGGGATTGAGGTCTGAGGTTTGCAAAAGAGAATCTTGGTTAATTATTGTTGATGATGACAGGGAGATTTGAGAGTGTCCCTTTGGGTGCCACATGTACGGTTGGGATGTGACGACGAATCCAAGTGTAAACATCAGCCCCCCACATGGGTGAGCGCGAACATTTCATGTGCGCCTAGGCATGCGTCTATTGGCACGTGAGTGAGATCGTCGCTTTGAATTCTGCTCCTTTGCCACCTGCGAGAGAAAAAGAAGAGATCAAGTTAGGAAAATGTCGGACTAGAGAAATTGGGCAGTCCTGGCGTCTCTAGTCGGCAAGGAGAAAAGATACAGCAGCTCCCGCTAGAGCTTCCTTTTGAGAAAAGGAGGGCCACTGCTTTGTCCTGCAGGTGCTGTGAATTTAGTGGAATGATCTGTAGAGCAACTTAACAAAATATCGATGTCGATCATAGTTGAACATAACGACAAAGGAAAATATCAATGTCGATATTTTGAGGGCAACTTTTGAATAAGTAGCCGACCATCAGTTCCAATGTTAGAGAAACCTGAGAAACTTTTTGAAGTAGCCCCCATTCCTTGGTTGTTGATCCTGTATATAAGGAAGAAGGGCTGGAGTTTATCGATAAGATTATCCAGCAGATGTTTGATTTGTTGGATAATGTCAAAGGTACTCACCCTTCCTGAATGCTGTGTAATATGTAAACAGGAAAAACTTGTTCATACCTGACCGTTTTATTATGAATTGTGTTGTGCATGATCTGAGCATTCATCAGTTTGTAAGATGTAACAATTCTGATAATAACTATTAAATCTCAAAAGGATGAACTTCGAGCTGGTAAATCGGATAGAAAGTGTGGTGTCCAAATCATCCATTTACATTGTATACGAGGATGATTAGAGCATTAGAATAACATCAGACCTGCAATGTTAACACATCAAGGACGACGATGCTAACTGTAGATGTATCAATCCTGCAGTCATGACCTCGTATACAATAGCTGACAAACGGAATCATCGCGTACGTCTAGCAGAGATATACAATAAGGACCTCCATTGAAATCCAGAATAGCCTGCGAACTGAATCCCAGAGGAGTAAATTCCAAAAGAAACATGCTGAGCTTAATCCAGCAGATAGCCATAATTGCTATCTTCAATGATAAATGAGCTCAAAATATATGTATCCTTTCAGTATTAGCTTTATAAGTTCAACCAACACCAGCACAGAAAGTGATATTACTAACAGTGATCTTACCTAGGAGTAGTTCTTAGAAGCGAACTTCCTTGATGTCATAGGACCTGATAGTCTAAAACATTATGAAGAGATGTTTGTACTATGAACATGAGTTAACTTTCGTTAAAGCGACAAATCTAGCGGGGGTGAAGGCACTCTGCTTAGAGGGGACCTGCATCAAAATAAGATGACAGGGACTGCCCTAAGGTTACGAGCTGACTCTTCAAGCTCCCTTGACCTGGCATATTAGTGGGAGTCCAATTGTATGTGTTAGGAGATCCCACCTACCTGCAGCTCTTAACTAGGCTCGGTGACCACTGGTAATTAAAAATGTTAGAATTAAAGATAACATCGATCACGAACTATTTGAGTATCATGTCCTATGTTAAGCATATAGAATAACGATAACATCGATGCCGGAGTAACCAAGCATCGTTCACGAGGAACAATGCGGAAGTGAAACAACGTTAGCAGAAAAGACCGCTTACGATATTTATTAATGCAAGGGAGAAATATCATTCACGGAAGAGTCATCGCTCATGATGTTAACCCTTGTAATGATGCACAAGAATTCTGAAGCTTTGCATAGTAATTGAAATTCAGAAGCTCAGTTTTATAATGAGCTTCAGAAGACCATAAGTATTATGAATCCCAAAAAATTAATAGAATATGAACTCCAGAAAGCCATAAATATGAATGTCATAAGTATATGATTTCAAGAATAATGTAAGTAGATGAATTCCACAATGTCATAATATGAATTCCAGAAATCATGAAGCCTATTGTCGATGGTATGAATCCTAGTGTAGAAATTCTATAATAAAGAGATGTAGACCATAAAATACGAATTCCAGAAATTCGAATAATGGAATAAGAGTTCTCATGAGTAGAATGAGAAGGCCAATGTGAATTTCAATATATCATAAGAACTCCAGAAGGCCATAGGATGAAGTCTCTAGTGATACTTTATTAAGAAAGCCCTGGCCTTCTGAGTGCCCTTAGGGTCCATCAGATAGTAGTAGGTCCAGCAAGCTCGAAGACGATATATGGACCTTCTCAATTCAGCTCAAGATTTGGAACCAAGGTTGGCGATAATTCTGGCCTATGCATGTGGGATACACATCGTGATCGATGTTGCAGTGAAAAACTAAGGCCTTAGGAAACACGTGACCGAGGTGTCGCATTACCAGAGTTCGTTGCTAACTTCGAGATCGATATTAGCCGACCTTCCGGCCAGGTTTGAGGTCATTCCAACTTGTCTTGGTCAGTTAATTTGTCAAGCAGGGCCTTAAGGAGGAGGCGCTTATGGAGCTTGTGCCCATAACTCGCAGTAGCTGTCTGGGTCTGCACTTGCTAGCGGTGTTGGCTTGGGCACGGATGGGTGAACCCGTCCCTACTTGACAGCTGCCGCATAAACTTCCTTGAGCGACCGTAAAAAGAAATGCTTCTGCTCATAGATTGGGTAGGATTTGTTGTCCTTGATGCCTCGCTCACGATCCCTCTGATCCTTCAGGCTCGCCGTTTCGTTGTCTCGATGTTTCCTTTTCCTCTTTTCTTCAGTTCTCTACTTAGGAGCATCAGGGGCCATTTTCTGCGTCTTCCAGGAGTACGAATTGGTTAGATCTGGCCACCAACTCAGGATAGCTCCTGAGTTTCACCAGTTGAAGAGACTTATACAAATCTCCGTTCTTCAGCCCCCTGCGATAATTATGATGGTGACGGCGGGAGCGACGTCTTCTGCTTCCGCCACAACAGCAAAGAATCGGTTGATGTAGTCTCGCAGGCTCTCCTGCTCTCCTTGTTTGATGTTGCCCAGCACCATATCGGAGACAACCATGCGGGTTTGTCCGACGAAGCAGGCGATTAGCTCCCATTTCATGTGTTCATAAAAGCTAATGTGGCCTCGAGGTAACTTGATGAACCAGCTGAACGCAGCTCCGTTCAGCGTGGTGGCAAGGAGGTGGCATCTCATCGCCTCGTCGAGTTATCGGTAACTGAGAGCTGCCTTAAACTTTTGGATGTGCTCGCGAGGGTCTGTGGTGCCCTTATAGACTTCGAGATGAGTGGGCTTGAAGTCTTCTAGAGCCGGCGCTCGACGAATGGCGTCACAGAAGGGCGCGTTATTATCAAAAGGCCCGAAAAAGCATCAGGCCCGTATTGAGGGGCCTGGTTGTCGGGGAGAAAGATGTTTCCTCCAACCAAGAGGGAAAAGGGCTGGCTGAGGATGAGGTGAGCAAGGAGGAGGTGGAAGGTCGCATCTGGCCTCCTAGTGCGAAAAATCCAGCCTAAGAGGATGAGAGGAGCTAGAAAACTGAGCAAAGGGAGCGCCTGAGACGACGGGGACTCCCCTCTGCTCCTGCTGGAGTGGTGGGAGCACCGCCACAGCAGGCAGAGGATTGTAGACTGGAACCGCCGCGTTCAGCGGAGGAATGAGGACGGGGCCCACCGCGATCGGCGAGGGAGGAGCATGCAATGACGGCAAGGGAAAAGAGGACGTCGCAATTGAAGGAAGGGCCGGATCGGCAGTAGTGTTGGCTGTACGGTCCTGTCCAAGGGCCGCAACTCGTTGAGTGGCGAGTTCAGCAACAAGGTTGGTGAGGTTCGCCAGTATTTCGCGCAACTCTGCCACACGGGTCCCTTGAGATGAGGTTGGTCCAGCGTGGCGTTTGGAGGTGGAGGATGAGCCCCCATCTTCAGGGGCCATCACAGAAGGTTCACCAGCAGTCTGGGCGTTCCGAGTTACTGAGTTGGTTCTGCGTGTTTTGGCCACCATTCTCTGGGTCTCAATGAAAGCACCAAAATGTTGACGGAAAGAAGTGGGAAGTCCTGAGAATCAGCGGCACGCAGCCCGTTTAGCCCAGAATTTCAGTGTCAGAGAAATAACAATCATCCACGAAAGCACACAGAGATTTAAGGTGGTTCAGGGAGGAATTCCCCTACGTCCACGGTGCGTCAGTGAGGGAGATTTCACTAAAAACAAAAGGTTTGGTCAGAAGACCAGTACAAGATGGATTACAAATATCGTTCCCAAGGTTTCTCAGGGGAGCTCTCTCTGCTAGCTTCTGTTAGCAACAAAGATGATCAACAAGTCAAGAAAACAATCTGGAGACTTGTAAATCATTTACTCATCAAAAGATCCTTGTCATTTCACAGCCAGATTCCTCCCCAATTTGATTTTGGGGGAGTGGGGAGGAAGACAAGGAGTAGAAGTAGCTGTCACAAAAGAAATGAACACAAATGTAGTGAATACACGGCGAACTACAATACAATATGATGACTGCATATCGTGCCACTGACTCTTATATAACCAACTAAAATTGTAACAGTGCATCAGAAGTGCGTCAGATTAGTGCCAAGAAGTATCAATATGCACGGAACAGACCCCTTTGTCTGTGCAGTAAATGATAAAGTTACTAATAAATTACTCACATAAACACTTATGTTTGGAGCCTTATTAAGCTAAGCATAACAGCAAGAGAGATCGCACATTATTCTACTTTAAAAGGCTGTAAATTAAAAAGGTAATATAAATGTTACAGGAAAGTTGTGCTGTAGTATACAAATCGCAAGACAACTTAAAAAGGTGAACATAGGATTCTCGAGTGATGAAGATTGTGATTGAAAAAGGACTCCAATACAGAGCATATTTCCGTGGACCCACACCCAGTCATCGATACATCATGAATATACAAAAAAGTACCGAGTCGGAGGTAAGTTTTCCTACGTTGGTGAATATTCATTATGAAGCCATAATAATGCAAAACAACAGAAGTACAGAAAATTCAGGTGACATTCAATATTGCTTGAATGCATCATCTATTATGACAAGAACCTAAAAATGATCAAAAAAATTGAATCAGGGTAGCAACGAGTGCAACAGTGTCACATTACGGACATAAGAAACATGGCATCAAAAATTAGATGCAGTAAAACAAAACTTGCAAGATAGATATCACAGAAACTGTTCACCAACTGAAGAAAAAGAAGTTTAATCAAGAATGGGCACCAGGCAGAAATATTATCCACTGATCAGAAGTGAAGAAAAAGAATGAAGTGGTAAAAAAAAAATGTATCAAGTGACAAAGAAGGCCACCTAGAGAAGAAGCCTTCCACCATAAAATTTTGTGTTTGGTCAAGAAAAATTATTGGTTTTGGCCACCTGACCACTTCAGCTTTTTGATGGCCAAACTCAATGCTCCATGTGACGTGTGGCAACCCCACACTAACGGAATAGGGTAGCGCAACCCCCTCTCCCTTTTGAAAAAAAAGTAGATATGGATAAAAAAATTGGTAGGTTTAAGAAAAAAATGGTAGGACAAACAAAAAATAATACCTAATATTTTTTTGCTTAACCTGTAGGATCTAGGTATGAGTCTTAATTAAAATTTAATTTATTATAATTATAATACAATTAACTTAAGAGCAAGTTAGCAATGAGATAATCAAGTGGAAGCAATAATAAAATGTACTCTTGTCGTTTAATTCTCCAATGAATAGGTACGACAGGCGCATCCATGAGTAGTTCGAAGCCACTCAGACATTGCTACAGACCAATACCAATTAAGGTATTCTGGCCACATCACCATCCATCCACGGATTTGTGTATACTCCTTACAGTCCTTCTGTTCTGTAGAGAAATATACATCATCCGGAGGGCCCTAGGCACTAATTTATTTCGTAAGAAAATAATCAGTTGGCCTCGAATATAAGGGTTAGGGGGCATAGAACCTCCAACCCAAAGATCAAATGGCAATCGCTTTCTCCATATTAATTAAATGAGTTTATTTAAAAAAATCATTTCCCCACTCTGGCTGCATGAGAAGGGAGACATTTGGATGTTAGGATATGCTAATATACTCTCTGCAGTCATAAAAACAGTATAATTAACAATATCTCAAAATGGTCTTAAAATAAGGAGGGTACACTTACTTCCAAGGACAAAGCAAAAACACAGAATAGAGCAAGAAAAAAAAACTTAAGGCGACAAACTAGAGCATGCAGCAGAAAACTCTGAATTCCATCCAAAGAGAGAACACAGAATAGTGTAGACCCCAGGACTTGGGCTTTTTGGCTGGGGCTTAAACTTGATTAGATTCTGAACACCCCAATATTTGCTTGTTTTGAGATTAAAAGCAGATTATTTTAAGTGAATCTGGGTTTACACCAAAACCAAAAAATCTCCAACGGACACTCAGAGATAACAGATATAACCTCAAAAAAGAACTGTGATAATTACCTAGACAGATATGGCCGTTGCTATAAATATGAGGATGTAAAGGTGCAGGGGGAATAAAAACAACCTGGAAAAAAGACAGATATGAAGAACATCGGATTTAAGCAGAATTGATAAAAATACAAGAAAGAAAAAGGGAGGTCCAATCATCACCTGAGGTGCTTCCATGGGATAATGCTCGGGAAAATCGACCTGGAGCTGGTAGGTCTCTTCGGCATACAGCGTGCCTGCGGCGCCAACAAACTCGATGATCCACCTTTCAAAATCAACCGACAAAGGAAAAAAAACCACAATTCAACTCAAAAACAACAGACGAATCTAAAAAGGAGATAAGAGGAGGCCTAGCCCTAGCCCTACGCTAAGCTGCCGACCTCTGGAGGTTATCGGTGATCTTGTGCTTGAACCCGGCCGGAGGGCTGACCTGCCATTCCACCAGCTCCTTCTGCAGACGGTTACAGGCGATCTTGCTCAGGGCCTGCAGTGTTGAAACCAACAACAATAATAATAATAATAACTACTTTCTGAATGGAATTGAAATTAAGAAAGAGGGAGGAGAAGAAGAAGATGAGAATACAAGACCTTCCGGGAGGGAGCGGAGGAGCTGGTCATGCTTCTCTCGGACGGAGGGTGGGAAGGGAGAAGAAGAAGCTCTGGCTTCTCCTCGGTCCCTTGCGATAGTCAGATGAAATATATTCTCGCTTCCGTGGAGGCGGAGATGCTAAGTACTTTATTTATATATTACTCATATTTTTTAGTAATTATATTATGCATATTCAAAACATTATAAAATTTATATATTATAAAACTTATATATACATATTTAAATTAAAATTCAATCAAAATTTATTTTAAAAAAATATATTTTATTAATAAATTATTAAAATTATATTTTTATTCTTAATAATACAATATATGAAATCTGAAAAAAAAAGACAATCTTTTTTTCCTGGATGCTCTCGCGTTCCTTTTTATAAAAGTTTTAACTTTTTTTTCCCAATAAATTTATTTTAAATTAAATTGTTAATTATAAAATGACAACTATTCTACCGCATCCAAATTTAATGACAACAGTATACGTTTAAGCCAATTTATTTACAAAATTTAATTATTAATTAGATTAAATTTAAATAAATATTTTTTTATTAAAAATTTATAAATTATGTGAAATAAAATTAATTATTATATTAAGATATATAAAAGATGAGATATAAGTTAATTATTATTTTAATATATGTGCAAGATGTGATATACTAATTTAAAATTAAAATAAATTAATTTCAATTTATCAAATAAATAAATATTAAAATAGAGTCAAATAGACTTGAATATAAAGAAAAAAAGCTGAGTTTACGATGATAATTAAAAATACTTACTTATATATTTTTAAATATTTAAATATATATTTTATATTTTTAAATTAATAATTTAATATTTAAATTTAATAAAATTAATTAAACAAACACCTAAAAAAATTTTAATAAAAAAAATCAAATAATATAATTTTATTTTTATAGACNTAATTTGATATTATTTGTTAAATTTTATAATAAATAAATTATTTTGATTTTTAGGTTACATGTGTCTATGTATGACACAAAAATGATTTTTACATTTTTAATTATAGAATAACATAATTTTTAGTAAAATATTTGTTTATAGTTTGATGAAGTTTGAATCGGAATTTAAATAAAAAAAATGAACTTCATAATCATAATAATATTAAGAACTTGTTTGTTCGCTAAGTTTAGGTCTAGGGTCGTAAATATTTCTCAAAAGTAAAAATCGTTTAAGTTTAGTTTCATTCGAATTTTACTTATTATTTTACGTTAATAGTAATTAGATTCCTCCTGTAATAATCCGTTTAAAAAAAATACCTATTCATATATATATATATTCTGCTAGATTTGATATAAGTACATCTGTCATCTGAGGACTTCAAAATAATTACTATATTAAATAAATATTCCCTGCAATTCGTTTCAGTAAAACATATATATTTATTTCCTCTGTCTTCCTCTCACCTTCTCACCCACCAATCGGTCCTGCCCTATTAAATTTACCACCCCAACCACCAACTATCACCCACCAACGGTCCCGTCCTAATAAGTTCACCTCTCCCTATAAATAGGCCCCAGAGCTCTCAGATAAAATTCACAACCACTTCATCGTTAGCCCATTTTAGTGCGCCTCTCCTCCAGCGACGAGACTCTGCTAGGTAAGAATTCTGGTCTTACTAAGTTTAAATTAGATTCGGTAATTTTTCTTGTTAACTCAATTGGATTAGTGATTAACCTGCTTAAATATATATCGACCCACTTAACCTATCGAACCCAATAAATCTGTGTCAACTCATTTTAAACCAAGTTAACCTGTTTGACCCAAGATGAACTGTGTCGACACGTTTAAAAATGAGTTAACCTATTTTTAACCTGAGTTAACCTATTTAAAATGAGTTAATCTATTTGAAATGAGTTAACCCATTTTGACCCGAGTTAACCTGACGACTTCTTGCAGCCCAGAGTAGACAAAAGGCCTATGCTGACACAAGAAGATGAGATATTTGCTTTGAGTCTGGGGAGCATGTATTTTTAAAGGTATTTCCAAGGAAGGGCATTTATCGGTTTGGTATCAAGGGCAAGCTTAAACCAAAGTACATTGGTCCCTTTGAAATCATCCGCCAGGTTGGGAAGTCAACATATGAGCTTGCATTCCCTCCAGAATTAGCGGAAATTCACAATGTTTTTCATACTCATCATTAAGAAAGTACGTAGCTGATCCAAATCACGTACTAAAATATGAACCATTAAACATACAACCTGATCTATCCTATGAAGAAAAGCTGGTTAAAATTCTTGATTGAAAGGAGAAGGTACTTCGAAAACGCACTATTCCCATTATAAAAATTCTATGGAGAAATCAAATGGTAGAAGAGGCAACTTGGGAGAAGGAAGAATCGATGAAGAATAAATACCCACATCTGTTCAGGTAAATTTGGGGGACCAAATTTCTTAAGTAGGGAAGGATGTAATAATTCGTTTAAAAAAAATACTTGTTAATATTCATATATATATATATATATATATATTTTGCTAGATTTGATATAAGTACATTTGTCATCTGAAAACATTAAAATAATTGCTACATTAAATAAGCACTCCCTGCAAACTATTTCAGTAAAATATATATATTTACTTCCTCTGCCTTTCTCCCACCTTCTCACCCAACAACGGTCCCGTCCTATTAAATTTACCTCCCTACCCACCAACTACCACCCACTAACGGTCCCGCCCTAAGAAGTTCTCCTTTCCCTATAAATTGGCCCCAGAGCCCTCAGATAGAATCCACAACCACTGCATCGTTAGCCCATCTTGGTGCGCCTCTCCTCCAGCGGCGAGACTCTGCTAGGTAAGAATTCTGGTTTTACTAAGTTTAAATTATATTCAGTAATTTTTCTTGTTAACTCAATTGGATTAGTGATTAACCTGTTTAAATATATGTCGACCCACTTAACTCATATCGAACCTGATAAATCTGTGTCAACCCATTTAAAACCAAGTTAACCTATTTAACCCAAGATGACCCGTGTCGACCCGTTTTAAAATGAGTTAACCCATTTTGATCTGAGTTAACTTATTTGAAATGAGTTAACCCATTTGATCCGAGTTAACCCGTTTGACATGAGTTAACCCGTTTGACCCGAGTTAACCTATTTGACATGAGTTAACCTGTTTGACTCGATTTGACCTATTTGACTCATTTGCCTCTTTAACCTGAAATACTCAGTTTTGACCTAAGCTGACCTGGTCTGATCCATTTTAACTGGTTTGACCTATATTGACCAGTTTTTGAGCTACTTGGCTTGTCTGACCTATTTAGCCTTTGTAACTTAAGTCAATATTTTAAACTATTAAGCACAATAGTAATTATTCACACTGAACTTAATCAGGGAACACATCATCCATCAACAAACTATTATAGCCTCTAATCTAGGTAAGCAATTTTCACTGAACTTAGGACATTGTAATTATTAAATTAAAATAACTAATATATAAAATGATATCAATTATATTCTGTGAGCTATATTCTGCATATTCTGCATGGCTTTGTGCTGATATTTTGTTGGGTTTTATGTCGAGATATTATACAGTGTGACGTATCTGCTACTTCTGTTGTCACACTGGTGACGTATATCTGTGGATTCTGATTCTTCATCATTATAAGTTTTATACATATTAATATATGCATAGTATAAAATATGATAATATTATGAGGTGACAAGTTAATATTACAAGTTAATCTGATATTCTGATTTGTTGTTAAATTGAGCTATAAGACCTCACTTGGCCTATGGTAAGGTGGAGGTCGTTTACTTGATTTTCGTGACTGGCTGTTGCTTTTCAAGTAAATAATATATTGCCAGGAGAAGATTGCAAAATTCCAGGAAAGATGTTTCTCTACATCCCGTATGGTCCCACCGATATTTATCTCTATCCAATTTAATTGCTTTACCTTTCAGTTTTCTAATCTAAGGTTACTCTGGGTGGCCTGCTTAGTGTTCGAACTTATGTAATCCTGTTTTGAGATGAATAAAGATAATTTTTTCTTGTAATCTGTTCTGTAATTCTGACTGTAAGTCTCCCCTTATTTTATGGATAATTCGTCCTTAAAAGTTAAGGTATGACACCTCCAATTTGAACCTATATGTAATTAGATTCTTCTAATTTTTAACTAAGTAGATTTTCTAATATAAGATAATATGTAAATAAGTTTGATATTAATAAAGGGACTAAATAATAAATATTATATTTAATTAATGAATTTGATTAATTTTAAAATTGAATTAATATTTTAGATGAAAATAAAATCTAATTTGATTTATTAATTAAAGAAAATATTATCTATTAAATACTTTAATTTTTTTTGAGGACTTATTTATATTTTACTTTAAACTAGAAAATTTATTTAATTAAATTAGAAATTAGAAAAATTTTGTAACACATATGATGCTATTAACCCTAGTATTTTTTACTCAAAGTTTGACATTACTTAAATTTGACGTAATATTTGTAAATCAATAATTTTAAATGTCTTATTATAATAAAATATGTGAAGTAATAAATAAATATATAAATATTTGAAAAAATTTATAATAAGAGTTTTACCTACTAAATAAAAAATCAAGTGAAGTAAAGCTTTAAATTATAATTGATTGATTTATTTATCAGTTATTAAAGCTGTGTATTAAGACTCTTAAGGCTCTGTTTGTTTGAAAGTTAAAAATTAATTTGGTTTAATTATAATTTAGTTTAATTTTAATTTAGTATATCACATCATACATAAAATTTAATATTAAAAATTAAATTTATTTTACATTCTACACGTATTACTAAAATAATAACTAACTTATATCATATATTTCAACATAATAACTAATTTTATATCATATTTCTCGCATATTCCAACATAATAATTAACTTTATTTCACATTATTCACAACTTTTAATAAAATAATATCTCTATCAAGTTTAATTTTAACTTTGTTAAATTTAATCTTGCAAATAAACCTTTATTTTAAAAGTAATACTATAGATCACATAAATAATAACATTAAATTAAAAATATTTTAAATTATGTACAAATTTTAATATAAAATTAATTTTATTTACATTTTACATAAATTTTAAAATAAAAATTAGCTTCATTAGGTTTCATATATACCAAGCATATACATCCCAAAGACAAATTAATTTCGTTTTAAATATTTCATAAATTAAAAAATACATAAACGATAATCTTATCTATTATGAAGGGAACTTAGTAAAAATATAATATTTTTTAAAAGTCAAAAGTCAGAATAAAATTACTGAAAACCACAAAAAGATCTATAAATAATATATCCTTTATATTTTCGGCGATCCACATGAAAGATAACTAGGCTCGGTTTAGTCGCGGGAATCTCAAACAAAAAAAAATTATTTTTTTTTAAAAATAAAATAATATTTTATAATTATTTTATATAAATTTTAATATTAATAATTATTTTATTTTATATTTATCATATTTTTTAATATAAGTAATTCACTTTATTTCATATTAATTTTATTTTTCTTAAAATTTTCATAAAATTATTATTATTATTATTATTATTATTTTCAATCAAATAAAGTCTTATTATAATAGCAGCCGTCAATCAAATTTCTCCTTACAGGAGGCTTATAATCGAGAGCTCAATTTTTTTTTGTTAAATCATTTTTCTTTCAATTTCTTCTTACACATTGTAATAAAAAAAATAATTATTGCAATGTCTCTCTTATACATAACTATCCTTAATTCTCCCACCAAAAAGAATTACCCTTTTTTCTAGGTTTCAAAAAAAATGATATATCCTAAGGTCCTGTTTGACGCGAGGGCCAAAATTAGAATCGAAATAGTATTAATTTAAAAAAATTAATCATAATAATAAATAATTTTTTTAATCATTCTACACAAACTCTAATATAAAAAAATATTATTTTATTTCACATACTCAATAATTTTCAATAAAAATATTAATTTTATTTCACATCTTAGATCAAAATATTTGAATCGAGTGTTTTAATTTAAGATATGAAATAAAATTAATATTTTTATTAAAAATTATTAAGTATGTGAAGTAAAATAATATTTTTTTATATTAAAATTTATGTAGAATGATTAAAAAAATTTATTTATTATTATTATTATTTTTAAACTAATATCATTTTGGTCCTCATTTTAGTCCTCGCGCTAAAACAATAATATAATATTTCAGCTAAGAACGTTGGACTTAAAACATGGGGAATTGCTCATGAGTACGGATGAGAACGATCCAAGTTTTAGTCGAGCTAAGCACAGCTCAAACTCAGGTCATATCAATTTAATTTGAGTTTGAGCTAACTTATTTCAACTTCGAACTGACTTGAGACATAATCAAGGTAATTCAAATCCTTCAAAAAGAGAAATTTTTTCTTAAAAAAATTAATATTGTTAGGATATTAAATTAGATTAATTATAATTACTAAATCACCTAATAAATATCTTAATTACAATTAATATATATTTTTGTAAAAGTAATAAATAATTATAATAAATAATTAATATATTATTAATATTAAAAAATAGAGATCAAGCCAATTCGATCTGATCCGATCCGGCCTTGACTTATAGATCGGCTCAATAATTTGAGCCGAGCTGGATTCGAACTAAATATTAATCCAAATATCAAGTGACTATTGATCTTCGTTCCAAACTCTCATAGGACCAAACGGCCATTTTGAGTAAACAGGCTGGCATTTTGGGCACAGAGCAGTGAATTCTGAATTAATTAGATTTTTTTTTTTGATAAGGCTGAATTAATTAGAATTGGATTCGTTTTTATAAATCTATTTTATTGGAGAAATACAGATCACACGCAAGAAATATGAAGTAAATGTATACACGTGAAGGAAGTTCAACAAACATATATCAGCAAAAAATAAATCAGATATATGATTGCAATAGTAAATTAAGGGTGCATTTATTTGAATTGAATGATAATTTTATTCTACTTTTATTTTTTATAAAGTAAATATTTTCATATTTACTTTAGTAAAGTAACTATTTTACAGAAATTTTTATTTCATATTTAATGAAATAGTCGTTCCTCCAACTCACTTAAAGAATAATTATTTTTTAGCTATTTTTTTGACTAAAAATATTATTTTAAAATTACTTTTATTCACACACATACATACACACACATATATTTCAGCGCTGTATCCCTACCGTACACGTGGCGCCGAGCTGGTATTTAACCTTTATTTATTTACTAACTCACTCATCTATTTTCGTAGATCTTAAACCTCGGTCAAACCTCGGCCATGAGGGTTCAACCAAGCCTCGTCCCCGACGAGCTAGGACCATCCCTGCTAACATCGAGGACGATATTACTCAGCTGTACCTATCACAGTCGGCGTGGCCCGACCGCGCTGTTCCCCGTAGAAAACACTTTTTTCAGACCCGCAAATTAAAGATTTGCATGCTTCAGCCATTACGGATCCCCAGAAGCCGCACCAATACTAAAAGATCATGCTCCCCTTTTGCTGCTTTGGTCCCTCCAGCGACCGACAAGCGGTACGAGCTCAGAGTTTGTTCACCTTCTTTTTTCTGGAAAAACAGGACAAAACTGTACAGTCCGCCTATAAATACCCTTGAACAGTTTTCAGCAGGAGAGGTGGTGAAAAAAGGGAGAACAACTACCAGAACATAGACGATTCTCTGGCTCCCTTGTTCACATTGTATGAGAGCCACAACTGAGGAGAGCTCTCTCTCTCTCTCTCTCTTTCTTTCTAAGCATTGTATGAGCCCCTACGACTATCCTTTTTTCGTAGTGAAATCCTTCAGTTGATCGTCCGGTGGAAATAGGGAAACTCCTCCCTGAACCACCTTAAGCCTTTGTATACTGCTCTGGGTGTTTCTTTCTCTCTCCTTTAAGCCTTAACTAACAAGTTTACCCCTCTGCGCGCCGCCGTCTCTCAGGACTCTCTCTCTCTCTTTTTCGGTGTTTCTTGAAATCCCCTACATCTCACGTCAACAATATGTATACATATGCATATACATATAAATATAAATAAATATATATATATATATATATATATATTTATATATATATTATGTATACATATATATATATATATTTATATAAGATATATTTATTTAATTTTTTATGTAAAATCAAACTTAATAATAATACATAATATAAAATTTTATTAAGTTATATACATAGATATTTTAGCACTTTTTTATTTAATATTTATCCTATATTCTATTTCATTCAAGTAAATAAAAAAATTATCATTACATTTTTTTTGAAATGATAATTTCATTATAATGGGATAACAATTTTATTCCATTAAAGAAAACATACCGTAAGAGTGCAAAATATTTTGCATTAAAAAATAAAATTACTCTTTAATTAAATTGATTCAATTCCTAATCGATAGGACACATGCGCATATATTCATATCTATCAATTTAATTTTTTAAAGAGATAGAATCAATTGATACCCCTCTTTTATACACACGGGTTTATATATATAATTGCTTCATTATGTTTGTTTCCTGGTAATAATCTAGTCGATGATTACCTTTAAATTTCCTTTTATCAAATTATACTCAATGTAAACCAATTTACTGAATCGATAAACACATGTATGCCTAAGGTTTGACAAAAATATAAAAAATGATCTGACAATCGAATCAACTATATCTTGGATCAAGTTCTAATCAATAACCAACTAACCGAGCCAGCTTGAATCGTGATCAGATAGAACTGTTTTCATTTAAAGCTTGGATTGGATTGACGTCTAATCGAAAATTTTCAATTCAATCTTGAGCTGATATCAGATTGGCTCAAGACCATATAGTTAACAACCTTAACCTCAGATAAATAATTAAATAGGAGTACAAATAACTCAAAATCAAATAGTATTTTCTTTTTTGTAATTGTAGAAAGTTGTTGGCTTTCATTACCAGAAAAGATGAGAAGTCAAACACAAGAGCCTTATAGTTCTTGGCACATGATTTTATTCTCTAATCTATCAAGCTCAACTCTATAAAACTAGACAGGTTAACTCATGTGGAGCTCAATCTTCTTTGGCAGATTATCCCTGTCAGCACCAACAATCTTGTCAACAACAACCCCATCCTTGAGGAAGATGAAGGTAGGCATTGCCTCTATCTTCCATTCTTCAGCAACAGACTGAAAGTACATAAAAATGAGAGATGCAACAATGATCAATTATGAGGAGGATGCATCATTACCTTCAGTTCATCAACATCGACTTTGAGGAAGACGACACTGTTGAATCTCTTGGCAAGTTCGGCAAAAAAAGGAGCAATCACGCGGCAGGGACCGCACCAGGAAGCAGTGAAATCTACGACAACCTGCATTGTATAGAATAAGAGTAGCAGATCTCATAAAATTCTTATATTTCTATCCGTCAAAGATAGATAGAAAATCAGAAGGGACATTTCTCTTCCCACAAAAAATTCAAAAGTATAGCCAGCAAGTCAGCAACTTGGTTACTCTTTTTGTACAAATGACATACTTTACTAATTGGCATTGAGATACTCTATTATCTAAAAAAAAATTACGTCAACAATATCGAGCACAATAGCATCTACATCAACAGCGGATCAATCTACTAAGAATCCTATATATAGTAACAAAAGAATCACTCTTAGGCCACAACTATCAAAAAGGTACAACCAATGCCTCACCAAAGTTGCCGCCTCCATAAATTAACTCAGCTTTGATCAATTTCATTGGGTGAAATTGAAAGAGCCTGAAAGAAAACCTTGTTTGTGAAATGATTTGCCTTAACTTTGTCATATTATATCTAAAACCAATCTGTTAATACCCTGATCACATGTTTAAAAAAAAAACAATCTTTGAAATTTGAAATAAATTTTTTTTTGCAAGCATGAAATACTGTCATAAGTATCTTGGTAATTCCAACATACTTCATATCACAAACCAAAACCAAGGGTTACAAATAGAAGTAATTAGCACTAGCAAATATAGAAAAGAAGTACAACCAAGAAAACTTTCTTCGCCTCCACTTTCCTCATGATGTTGATCTAAACCTTAACAAATGCAAACCAAACATGTAAGCGAGATCAAGTCATTTTTGGGTCTTCTTGCTCAAATTGTAACATAAGGTTCTAGCACAAAAGTTAATTTGCCTCAGCAAATCTACATATAATAGTACAATGACGGGAACCTATTATTGCCCTGGGCACTCCCTGACCATTTATATGTCAAGAGCATAAAAATTTATATTAAGGGAAAACTTCATTTTAAAATGTCAAAAGTATCCAAAAATGTCCACAAAAGTAGAAAAGTTCATAATTATTCCCCTACTTCTCATTGCTTCCTTAGCCATTAAGTGGAGCATGTCATTTTTGGTCATCAATGGTCAATTAATGCAACAATCAAACATTTTTCACAATGTGAGGGTTAAATATGAAACAAGATAACTGTAAAAGAAATAAACTCAATGGGATAAGGTAGTAAAACAAATAAAAAACCAAACTCAGAAAATAAAAAATAAGCTGGTTCAAAACATAGAGACATTTAGAAAATTGTCCATATAGTATTAGTTTAATTAGTGTTCAGGCAATGTACTTTATATTAATATGAGAATATAAGATCCTTTACTATTGTTGATGTGTTTTTCTCAACCAAGATGTGTGAAAAAAATGAAAGCCAGAAAACGTAGAAGTTGAAAAAGCACTACACAGAGTTTCTACATTGATTAATTACAATATTTTATACATGTTTGGGCAATATCTTCCAAACAATGATTAATTACAGGGATAGAGTGGCGGTTACAAGTAGGTAGGATTAAGAGAGAGAAGGGGGGTGGGGGGAGAAAGAGAGAGAGAAAAGATGAAAAGGAAGTTCTTGAGAGATGCCAATGTAAAAGAGGGTTGAGGAGAAAGCAAATGCTCAAGTGGTCAGACGAACTACTAAGAAGGGCGGCAAACTGAAAGGATGGTCGGAACAGAACAATTGAACCATCACCAAACAGGAAGAATGATCTTTTTTTCCTTTTGGATACGAAACCCCCCGCAATAGCTTAATATATGACTATATTAAAATTTTCTTTATGATCTTTGTTCAAACCCTATTGTTTATAGGTTAATTTTTTGTATCTATTTCTAACCATTAGATGATGGACAATATAATTTAATTTGATTAAATAGAAAAAGATATTAATACCTAAAATTTTAACTGAAAGATTAAAAATTCATCGAAAATCTTATAGATATTGGATCGAACTTTTCTTGTTTGTATTTTCGATCAAATTGAGATTGAATTGAAACCTTTAATTTAATTTTGAGCCGAGGTTGGACCGACTCAAAATCGGCCTACCAAAAACCAGAAATCGACTTCCAATGTCAAATAACATTCTTTGGCCTGCATATTGTTCGGTTTCGACTGAGTAGATCAAAAGTCCGTCACATGGAAGGTGGAGATGTGTTGCACATCTTCCCATCGACAATAACTCGATCAATAGTATTTCCAATAAAAAAACACTGCTCAGAATAACGCATATTTCTTCTATCCATTGCACAATGCTTGACAGAAATGTCGGCATCTTGATTAATGACACATTCTATAGTTATGATCTAGAAACTTCTGAACTACCCAATGATTCGCCAGAACTTTTTAAAATCTTCACCTCATATATGTAATCCATTGATAAAAAAATTCAGTTTTCAATATATCATGGATAAAAACACAATCAACTGAAACAAAAAGGAGAAAATTAAAGCCGAGGAATAAGGCAACCTCGTGATTATGTGCCAAGGAAGAAATCGAGCATTGGATGACAAAAGAAACACGATCAATAGAACAAACTTCTTCGAGCATTGGATGACAGAAGAAACACGATCAATAGAACAAACACCGAATCAGCCCACAAAGTAGAGAACAGAGAGGAAGAGAAAGACGACTACCAGCTTCTTGGTTTCGTTGGCCAGCTCGATCTGCTGCTTCCATTGATCGACCGTATGGCACGCGATCACGCCTCCCTCCACCATTTCCGAATCTCTTCAGAAGAAGAAGAACTACAAAGCGAGAACGAACCGAGAAAGAAAACTTCCTTCCCCTGCGTTCCACCGCCTTTCGCTGCCCTTTTATAGGAGATCAGGGTAATATTTACAGAAAAGCCCCTCATCTATACCAATTTTGCTTTAAATTGCTGTCAGCTTATAACTAATTAATGCGTATTTGCAACGCAGGAGATAAATTTAAATAATGTAAATTAATTATTTATTACAGGCCAATTAATTAATTTTTTTTTGATTGTAGATTTCAATATATATATATATTGATATATATATATATATATGTACATTTAACTGAGTACTCAATTAAATTATTTGAGTACTATTCAACAAAACTATGTCGCAAAAGCACTCAAACATAATATAAAGTAGTACTTAAATATTTTTTGAAAATAATTAAATAATTATTATAAATAAGTGCATTAAACAATCATCGTTCACAATCATAATTAATGTCTTTAATGCAAATAAAATGCTCCTTTAGAATAGAGTGCTTTTTGGACTTTAGTGTTGGAGAATCCCCACTTAATTGTGAATATAAGTATTCTCGAGGTGGCTGTGTAAGAATACTCTCTCAACCATGGCTTGAAGAGGATTAGCGAAAACATCTTTTTGTTTATAAGATTGTGTTGTTGAGGAGAATGTATTTCATTTAGGGCATGTTTGGTTAAAGGCGAAATTCCGAAAAAGCCCTCTTTAAAGCGTGTCTGCCAAACGACTGGGAAAGTCGAATACACCCAGCACGTCGCGAAAGGAGTTGTCATTTCGTCTCTACAGAGCGACTGAAGGAAGCAGCGGCTTTCCTCCTCTCCGTCTTCTGATGGATGTCCGCCATTATCTTGAAAAAATTTCGCTTTACCTCCTCTCCTTCCTCCAGCTCGCCAGTGGTGCCGCAAGGTTTGCAGATCTTCCTACGCAAGGTGAATATTCACTGTGATGCCCTATCATGTTTGCTCTGCTAGTTCCTTGCCTGTGAATCCATGACGAGCATTTCGTTCGCCCGACAATGATGAACATGTGGTTACATTTCTGCGGTTCCTTCTTCTTTGCCCTCTACATTTTCGATTAATTTCTGTTTTCTTCGATTCCTCCTCCGATTTGATTTCTGTGTTCCTGTGGTGGTTTCTTACCTTCGAAGCCATGAAGCCTTTTTGGTTGCCGGACAATGGCGAGGTTGTGGCTAGATTTTTGTTGTCTCCTTCTTCTTTCCTCTGTATATCTTGGAATAAATTTTCGCTGTGCCCGGTTTCTTCCTTCGATACGATTTTTTTTTTCTGCAGGTTTCTTGCCTTCTGAAGCCTGACAATGATGAGGTTGTGGTTAGTTTTTTGCTGATACCTTCTTCTTTGCTCTGTAGATTTTGGATTAATTTTTCGCTGTACCCTGTTTCTTGTTTTGATTTCATTTTTGTGTTGTTCTGCTGGTTTCTTCCTGAGGCCATGAAGCAGTTTAGGTTGCCGGACAATGATGATGCTGTGGTTACATTTTTCCTATGCCCTACCTTGTTTGCTCTGTAGTTGTTCGAGTACATTTTCGCTTTCTCCAGCTCTGTAAACTGCGGTGCCCTAAGTTGAGGCCAACTTAATGCCAGCCCTAATCTTGTAGATGGGGGTTTGCTTTGCTTCAATAGTTTTACAAACGCAATAATATTTTCTTTTCATCATATGCATTCAATCCTTGATCGAATGCATATTGTATTGCTCAAATCAGATCTATCCACAGTGCTTCATTAGTTAAGGAAAAAACAACTGCCTAATGTATTGCTATACCCTTACCATGTTTGTGACAATGATGGGTTTGCATGCTGTGGCCTTGTCTGATGCTTGCTGGTAGATGCTCTGGTCCGAAGCACTGTGGTTGTGTTTCATGGTTATTTCGTAGATTTCGGTTTCACGATTATTTAGCATTTGGTTCAACAGTATCGTAGAAGCTTCCTTGATTACTGGATGATTACGTACTATGTTCTTGTGCAGTTTGATTACAAAAATAAGAGTTCTTTCGTCTTTGTCAATGTTGGCTAGATTAGTTATCCTGGATGCGTCCTCATTGGCTCAGTGGATTTTGTACTACGATAATATCTCTGATCTGTTGTTGTTTGGTAATTCATTTGGTAAGATCAGATTTTCCTTGTTTTGATGCCATGAAATGCAACTGGTTAAAGGATGTCGTGTTGACTGATTTCCGTTTGCCTTTCATGCCTTCTACCTATACTTCGGTTTGACAATGATGAGCTTTTGGCTATGGTCGCATTCTAGGATGTGCTACCTCTGATTTGTGATTTTTCTGGGAGTTCTAAGCCATAAGCCGAAATCTTATAAAAAAGGAAAACTTTTCTTCCCCTGCTCGTGCCATAGTATAGAATGTGAAATTTACCGGAAGGGGAAAGGAATTGTATGGCTAAACATTGTATTTGGATCTACTGAAAGCAGATGTGATGAGATAATACTTATATGCTCCATATTGAAGGGCATGACTAAACTGACCACATAAACGGGGCATCCAATTTGCTAATGTACGCATTTGTTCATACTTTCTGCTCTAAGTTAATGTATCGAATCCACACGTGCATTTTTTTTTTCTGAGTAATGATCAGTTTTGCATATGCTGGGGTTAATACAATCTTTATGTGAGCATATTACATTTGTCTTTGGTATTGAGTCAGACATGATGCGAAATATTTTTTTAAATTCATGGTACATGTTGAAGCATATATAAATGTTGAACACATACAATGGGAACCTATTGTATACATGCTCACAGTTTAATGTGCTACGAGTTTTTTGTATGAATTGAAATGTGTATTTCTCCTTTTAAGCCATGTTCAAATTTCTATTAGATCCTCGGAGCAAAACTATCTTTACTTACAAATAGTATATTATATGTCTTATACATATCTTCGTACAGGGACAAAGTTATTTTGTATTACAGATGTACAATAACTACGTATAGTAGTTATATGCTGACATTTGAAATAATTATTGCTAAAATACTTGATATTTCATTTGAGAGTGGAAGACATTACATAGGTTTTTGTAAGGTGTTTCATTAGCTTTCTTTATAATTTTATTGTGATTCCGATGATTTTGTGAATATATAATGATTGCGTTGAAGGATGGCTACAGCCTCACTATGTTCTGATTGTGAGTCTACCACTACAAAGAAGTCGTCCAAGAAAAAACCCAAAAGACTAATTACCGATTACTTTTATCGTAAGTAAACGCACGTACTACTGTATTTACTATAGAAATCGTTACTCTTTCATTATAATATTGTTACTCAACGTATTACTCATTACTTTAGAGCTTACATAATACGATTTATCATACTTGTCACTACAGAAATCAAACCTTGTACAACGAGGAAAAGAAGAAACATGACAGATCATGGTAAGTCATTGAACCCGGTGTTGATTGAAAGTGACGAGGATAGTGGGAAGCAGATGACGAAGGCAAATCTCAACAAGAAGATTAAAGTTGAAGGAGGAGATGCAGGTCAGCCTTCTGTTAGAGGAATAACAGAACTTGACAAGGAGAAGTTGATCTTAGCTGTGTGGGAGTCGAAGAAGAATGGACTGTGTAATTCGGGTGGGCCAATTACTAATGAGTGGCCTCGTGTTATTAGTAGGTACAATGCAATAGGTGGTAGACCCCATGAAATAACAAAATTAAGGAAGAATACTTGGAAAAGTATTAAAGATAATTGGAGGAAATTTTACGATCTCTCCAACATGACTGGAGTGAAATTCAATAAAAAAGAAGGCTATGTAGACATGAAAGACTCTTGGTGGGAATCTATTATTGAGGTCTGTACTACTATGCTCCTTTCTTTTATTTTGTTTCTGTTTCACCTTGTAAGACATTCAAATGTTGCAGGCAGATCCAAAGTACAAATCATGCTGGGGAACAAAGTGCCCACTATACATGAAATTATTTGATATTTTGGGACCCAGCACAGCTCAACCATTCAAACCCTCATCATCTAAAAAAAGGGGAAAACGTGTAGCAGAAAATGAGGATGATGAGGAAGAAATTGGATCCAACAAACGGTCAACTGCCTCTAGGTCAACAAAGGATTCAATGAAGAGTGTAGGGATCTCAAAATTAGAAATAGATTCTGAATACACAAGTCTCTGTGGAAAGAGGACTGACCTCAAGTTAAATTCACAGAAAATGCAATCTTCTTGCATACAACGGTTGGCCACAATTACTTCTATCACAGGGGAAGAAAGAGCGATTGCATTAGAACATGTCGCTAAAGATGACAACCTGAAGATTACATTGCTTGGTTTGGATGATGAAAGTTTGACGTCATGGATTAAATTAATTGCATTCGAACGTAAAAATGCAATTACGAAGCAGCGGTTTTAGAATTCTATGCAAATTCATATTCCATAGTACTTGGAACTTTATGTTGTTGCAGTATTGTAATAAGAACTAATTGCATTCGTACTCTTTGACAATTGCATTATATTGCTTACCGAAGCCATGTTCGGATTGGTTAGTTTACATTGAGTACATTTGGAACTTATGTGTGTTATAGTTACTTATGGTACTTTTGTATGTCTTCATTTGTAAATAATTCTTCATTTCTTCTGTGTACTTTATGCATGTAGAACGTTCGTGATTCAGTTAGCATTGTTTTGGATGAACTACTTAACTGTTTTTTGGGTTAGTTGAATGTGCAAGTTTATTACTTCTATCTCTTGTGAATACATTTTATAATTTTGTGATTGTGCTTCACATTTTTTATTCTGAATAAGCAGAAGAAATGGAGTCAACATTCTCTGATTCTTCTATGGACTCAACTATGATCCAAGATCAACTTGAAGATAGCATAGACCAATACATTTCCAATGAAGTGCTTGGACAGTAAGATGACTTCATCTTCACGAACACCTATGTACACGCGACCTTTTACTGGTCATGAGTACATAATTGATTTTTTGAATGGGCACAGTGGACGTGCGAAGCAAGCATTTCGCATTGAACCACGCCACTTCTTGGTGCTCGTGAAACTGTTTGAGGATAATGGAGTTTTGTCTAGTACTAGAAATATGACTAGTGCAGAGCAGTTGGCAATCTTTCTGAAAATAGTGAGTCATTGTGATGCAGTAAGGGAGGTTTGTGAGTTACTACAACATTCAAACGAGACTATTAGTAGAGTATTTAACAAAGTCTTGGATGAGATTTATAATGTTAGCTCACTATTCATTAAACCTCGCAATTCGTCAGAACCTGATCGTTTCATTGTTGGAAGTAGATATGACCCCGTATTTCAAGTGAGAAAGTAATAGATATCATCTTTCTACTTGTACAGATTCTGTTACGAGTGTATTTTATATTAAAATTTTAAATTTGAACATATGTTCTCCAGAATGCACTTGGAGCAATTGATGGCACTCACATTACTGCTATTGTCCGAAGAGATGTTGAAAATCAGTTCAGAAACCGGAAAGGTTACATATCNNNAAATGTACTAGTAGCCGTCGGTTTTGATAGAATGATATATTTTGTAAATCCCGAATGGGGCGGTTCAGCAGCAGATATGACAGTGTTACGGCATGCTCTACGTTCTGAAGGATTTACAGTTCCCAATGGTAATTTAAAATATTATAGTACTGTTCCAATTAATGTATAACTATCTGAAAGAATCTTACTTTTTCATCAGGCAAGTACTATCTTGTTGATTCAGGGTATGCCAATACGTCCAAGTTTATAGCCCCTCATAGAGGCCAACGGTATCATTTGGCTTTCTTTCGTACGGGAAGACGTGATCGTAGAA